>CM066031.1:1340067096-1340222798 GCA_033557465.1 Ichthyophis bannanicus
CGTGCAGCATTGTCCCGCCTCCAAAAACTTCTTTAGAGGCGGGACAATGCTGCACGGAGCCCGTCAAGGACCAGGAAGGGGCTCCGAGGATGATTTTAAAAGCACAGCCGCGGTTTCCCTAAGAGACAGGGAACCGCGGCTGCAGCAAGACGGGAGGGAGGGAGCTGACATTGAGCCCCGGGAGCCCATAACGCGACGTTTTTAAAGCGGGCAGTGGGTGCTCCGGAGCCTGCGGCAAAGGTGAGAAAGAGCCGGCATGCGCGCTCCGGAGACGTCGCGGAACAACCACAAGCCGCGGGGTTGCCGACCCCTGGTCTATAGTTATTTCTTTCACTCTTCTTTTGCGTTGGGCGGGTTTAGTTATTTCCAGTGTCCATGGTGAATTCAATTACATTGTGTTCTGACCAGGGGACCTGTGGCGTAACTTGTGTGGTTTTGTGGTGTCTTGTTCTGTTCAACTAGTTGCTTTGGCATGAGACCATGTCCGGAGTTGGTACCCATTGTGGGTGTGGTGTTGGGGGCTTTAATTGTTTGGCAAGTATTTTTAAAATTCTCCATGGCTTTTAAGAACGTTGTGGTTTCTTCTGGTGGGTGCGGATGTTAGGTTGTAGTCTCCTAGGTGCAACAAGGGGTTGGTGTCTTCTGGTCATGTGCCCCATATAGTTTCCATTACTGTGGAGCGGTGTTCAGTTGTGGTGCCAGCGTGGTCTGTATGTGAGGGAGAGGAGCGGTTAGGTCCTTGTTGGCTATAGTGAGGTGTGTTACATTCAATTGTGTTCGTGATGGTGATAGTTTTTTGGAATCTGTAATTCCTTTTCTGGTAAGTATTAGTAACTCCTCTCCTCCTCTCCTTTTGTTGCTCTGATGCAATTGGAATGCCGAGTATCCTGTTGGGGTTACTTGGTTTACATATGGCCTGGTCCTGAGTGCGTCTAGCCAGGTTTCGGTGACTGCATATTATATCAAGCTTTCTTGTCCGTGGATTAGGTCTAGAGGGATGGTATTTGGTTTGTTCCTGATTTATTTAGTTTATTTATTTTCTTTATTTATTTAATTGCTTTTCTATAACCGGCACTATTTATTATCAGCGCGGTTACAGGAAAACGTATTTGTGCAAAGAGGGCAATTTCAGTGCACTTACAATAAACAGGCGTAAATAAACATGGATACAGTGTTTAACAGGTCACAACTATTTACAATTTAGTATGCCAGGCTGATAGATCTGGCTGTTTAGTTAGAGCGCACACTTGATGTTTGTTGCTATGACTGGGTTTGTGCGTCCCTTATTTGTGTGGTGAGAACGGGGTATTACATTGTTGGACTCCGAGAACATTGTATAGGCCCCAGATTTACCGTGGGCTGGGTGTAGGAATAGTGGTCTCTTGTTATCAGTTGGACAGCCTTTTGATATGACCCGGTAGCACCGCTGCTGCGGCGCCACTGCTGCGTCCTTTGCTGACGATCATGCCCTTACAATTCCTGGGCTTGAGTGGTATGTGGGTTTGATCAAGGGGATTTGTTTGTTGAGTCTGATGCTAATGTGCAGAGTGCAAAACAGTGTAGATGAGTGTGAGGTAGGCCACGCAGTAGTGGGGTACTGAAGTCACATAAACACCAACCCACAACAAACACTAAGATAGCCGCCCCACAAACAAACCATCACACGACATAATCACCGCAACAACAAACATGGCGAGAGCTTCAACATACCAACAAAGCAGCAAGTAGAAACATTATATCTGGACTACAACACAACCAACTTCACCATCGGACCCCATGCCCAAGTGGACTATGGCTCCCCACGCCACAAGTCTGTAGCCAGCTCCCCCCTTCTCACCACATTCCATTACAAAATTGTCCCCAAGATTCACTCCACCAAGGATTACCTGCCCGCAACCCCTAAAGCACACAATGATACAACCCATTACTTAAAAGTAGCAATCTTAAGCCCATCCTGCACCCACAATCCCCTACCATCCCTCATCTGGTTGTGTTGACTTACCTCTCTGACTCACTCACCCTGTGGGAGTGACATCCTGTGAGACTACAGGGTTGTTGACGAACTAGTGACACCCTGTGCAAGTTTCAAGCTTGCCATCTCCTTGCTAAAATCGTGGAAAAGGGCAGTGAAAGGGCTTACACCCCACTTCAGACCAACAAAGATAGCAATACGCCCCAACTGAACATGCACCAGTCGGAATAGTCGCATTTACAACCCCCAAAACAACGGCCATGGAGAAACATTATTCACTTTCCCTCTTTGACAATCTCCTAACAGGCATGGACAACATAAAAAACGGCTTCGTGCTAGTGTTCATGGACATCTCGGCAACCTTCGACACTGTGTCACCTGCTAAGCTATTGCAACGCTTACAACAGATAGGACTATGCAAGAATACCCTGAAGTGGTTTACATCATACTGGAAGGGCGAACCCAACAAGTCAAATGCAACCAAAAGAAACACTACAATTCCCCGTCACGCAAGGAATACCGCAAGGCTCAGCCCTATCATCAATGCTCTTCAACATCTACATACAGCCCATATGCAACATCATCAAGCACCACAAACTACACTACCACATTTATGCTGATGACATAATGGTATACGCTCCAATCAACTTACTAGCGCTAAACACTAAACTATAACAAAATGCCTCAAAGACATGAAAGACTGGATTATAGCAAAAACTTAACAGTCAACTACGACAAAACTGAGGCAATGTTCGTCACTAGGACCCCACCTTCATACCTCCACAAACTATCAGCATCCTAGACAAACACATAGTAGTCAAAGAAGAAGTTAAGTATCTGGGCATCACACTAGACAGAGCACTGAACCTAAAATCCCACATCACCAAACCGCAAACAAGGCATATCATTGATTGAAAACATCAGACAAATCAAACCAAGACCACTTCCGCACAGTGTGCCAAGCACTCTTACAACACTGCTTGATTATGGAAACTCACTATATCAAGGCCATCCCCAGCAGACACTCCACCCATTACAGATGGTACAAAACACCAGAGCACGCATAATTACAGACACTCCAGGACAGAGCACATCACTCCCATCCTACAACAACTACACTGGCTCCCAATGGTAGCAAGAGCTAAATACAAAACAATCATGATCATCTTCAAAATCATTCACCACCTCTCAGCAGACGTACTCCAAAACATAATAACAAGGGACATCAACAACAGACCAAGAAGAACGAATAATGACAACATGATCAGCACACCTGCAGGCTATCACAAAACCAAACAACCTCAAAAAGAGCACCATCATTGCTTGAATCCACACTATGGAACTCCCTCCCAACGAGGCTGAGGGAGTTAGATGACCTCACAGACTTCCGCAAAAGACCTCAAAACATTCTTATTTATAGAAACCTATGAGCATTTCAGGCAACATCCCCTACCCAAATAATAACACTACTACCCCCGCCAACTAAACACACAACCTTCCTACCCTCACACACAAATCCATCATATCACATTACTAAATACCTTCATGTTAAATGTTACCTCAGTTGTACTGTCTAAATACTTTTAAGTAAATGTACTGTCTAAATGTGTACCCTAATGTTAAATGTAACCCTCCAATTGTGATGTGGCGTGACCACCTTGATTGAAGGAAAAGGTGCATACAAAGCTGTCTAAATAAATAAATAAAATAAATGTATGTGGTTTGAGTTAGTTGTATGTGCAGGTGTACTTCCCTTGATGTGTACAGCGGGTGACAAGGAACTGCACACCCTGCACTTGTGCTGCCTCAGGGTTAGGGCCACACTGTGGTGCAGCAGACCTCTGCGAGTGACTGTTGTTTGGTGTTGGAGGTACAGTGAGGAACAGGCATCTTGACCTCACATGTGGATTGGCCTTTGGACAAGATGTGTTCTGCAGCTGTGTATTTGTTATGCAGCTACAGTACTGAGTTCCAATGCAGTATGTACTGCATGTGTGCCGTTGTAGGCAGACCCTAGTGTACCACTGTCTCAGAATGTGCCAGCCATGTTGTTTCATCTCCTATATTTCGGCCATTACAGTCTGGGCTTGCAGTCTCTTTGATTCTAGACATTGCTATGCAGAAATCTGTGGAAGTGTAGCCTAATGGTTGGAGCACTGGCTTAATAAGCAACAAACCAGGGTTTGAATCCCACTTGTTCTCTTTGTAGCTTTGGGAAACTCACTTCAATATATTGCCAGAAACAGTCCAGAGTCTGCATTGTCTGGGGGACGCACATTCTATATTCTTTAATATGTTACGATAGCACATTGGGTCTGCCAGTTTGTTCAATGTAAACCGCACTGATGCAGAATAGCGCGGTATATAAGAGAATGTAAATAAATATGCACATTGCAATCATACTCATCTTACAGCATAGCTTCTTTGGCTCTGCTGTAGCACATTGCAAAAAGTCGGACATCTTCACCCTGCAGACATATGACACATGAGCTGTACATGACTGAAATATTACATCATGACTGTGACTGAACATCTTTGGCGCCATCACATTTATTTATTTATTTTATTTATTTATCTATTTCTTCTATACCGCCCCTTCCAGAGATCAGGGGCGGTTTACATGGAACAAGTTAACAATTTTGTATACTTCTGTATACATTACATAGAACAGAAATTACTAACTTTTTACAGATAATAGTGCGGTGAACTGTCAGGAACTATTTACATTTTGTATACTTTTGTATACTTCTGTAATTGTTATATTAAACAGTACATGCAGTATATGCAGTACATGCAGGCACATCCCACTCCTGGGAAAGCCATCTGCAGGGATCATCACATATGGCCAATATGAGAGACACTTGTCCAGTTGTTATATGCACACGTGTCAGGAAGATTTTATGGTGGCTAGGAAAAAGAGCAAACCACTCATGAATGCACCAAAATATGACCTTGAGAATATACCACTGGAATTTAAAGACTGCCTGCAAAATCGATTTGCTGCTTTAGATACAAATGACAGAGCTCCGGAAGAGTTATGGAATGACATCAAGAAGGTTGTGCTGGAAGAAAGCGAGAAGTCTCTACAAAAAAGGTTTAAAAGCAAAAACGGCCAAAATGGATGACGGAAGAAAACTCTGAAAATTGCCCAGAAACGCAGAGAAGCTAAAGCCCAAAGGAGAAAGAAAGACAATCAGCAGAAACTCAACAGAGATTTCCAACGTGCAGCAAGACAGGACAAGGAAAAGTTACTACAATGACACTTGCAAGGAAATAGAAGCAGAAACTATTAGAGGAAGAACAAGATCGGCTTTCCTAAAGCTGCGAGAGTTAAAGAAAAAGTTCCAGCCTCGAATTGGAATGTTTTACAAGATGCTCAAGGTTCTATGTTGAATGATGCTGAGAAGATCAAGAAAAGGTGGAAGGAATATACAGAGGTTTTTATATGATAAAGATCAAGTGGACCAACAGCCGTTTCAACCTATACCTTATGATCAGGAACCATTGGTGATGAAAGAAGAAGTTGAAGCAGCATTGAAAGCCTTATCAAAGAACAAAGCACCAGGCATTGATAGCATTCCCATAGAAGTATTGCAGCAATCTGATGCAGCTGTTACCGTACTTACAATGGCTCTGCCAAGAAATATGGAAGACAACATCATGGCCAACTGACTGGAAAAGATCTGTGTTTATACCAATACTAAAGAAAGGTGATCCAACTGACTGGTGGAAATTATCGCACAATCGCTCTGATCCCACATGCCAGCAAGATTCTACTGAAGATTATTCAAAAGAGACTACAGCCATACCTAGAACAAGAACTACCTGAAGTGCAAGCAGGGTTCAGGAAAGGGCGAGGAACGAGAGACATCATTGCGGATGTGAGATGGATCCTTGAAAAGACTAAAGAATACCAAAAGGATATCTATTTGTGCTTATCGACTATAGCAAGGCTTTTGACTGTAGTAAAACCATGAGAAAACTCTGGGCCACATTAAGAAGCATGGGTATACCAGAACACCTGATCGTTCTCTTGCGTAATCTGTACATTGATCCAAGAAGCAACAGTTCGAACGGAACAAGGAGAAACAGAATGGTTTAAAATAAGCAAAGGTGTAAGACAAGGCTGCATACTTTCCCCCTACCTGTTTAATTTATATGCAGAACAAATCATCAGAGAAGCAGGACTGTAATGAAGACAACAGAGGTGTGAAGATTGGTGGAAGACTCATCAACAACCTTCGCTATGCTGATGATACCACATTACTGGCTGAAAGCGAAGATGATCTGAAACATTTGCTTCTCACAATCAAAGAACATAGTCTCAAAATGGGCCTGCACCTTAATGTAAAGAAGACAAAGATCATGACAACTGGCATAATCAACAGGTTCATCGTTGAAGGAGAAGAAATTGAAATTGTGAACAACTTTAACCTACTTGGATCAACTATCAATAAAGAAGCAACAAGCAGTCAAGAAATCAGACGACGCATTGCTCTTGGCAGAATGGCTATGAAAGACCTAGATAAGATTCTCAAGAGCAGAGATGTGTCTCTCCATACAAAGATTCGACTTGTTCAAGCCATGGTATTTTCAATAACATCATATGGATGTGAAAGCTGGACAGTGAAAAAGACAGACAGGAAGAAAATTGATGCCTTTGAATTATGGTGCTGGCGGCGAATACTGTGGATACCATGGACTGCCCGAAGAACAAACCAGTCGGTACTAGAGGAGATCAAACCTAAGCTTTCTTTAGAAGCTCAGATGACAAGACTTCGACTTTCATACTTCGGACACATCATGCGAAGAGAGAGATCATTAGAGAAAGACATCATGCTTGGCAAGATAGAAGGTCAACGCAAAAGAGGAAGGCCAGCAATGAGATGGATCGCTACAATAACAGCAGCTACGGGTACCAGTATGTCATCAATGAGCCGCCTGACTGAAGACCGAACACAATTTAGGATAGCTATCCAGAGGGTCGCCATGAGTCGACTCCGACTCGACGGCACTTAACAACAACAACAAGGAAAGATGGACAGTTGTCATACCCATATAGCTGGTCTTGGAACTTCCCCGTGGCACAACTACTATTTTTTCACACTCACTACAACTGTATTTTGCAGGCACATCAGGTACCTTGGGGCAGCAAGGCCATATTACACTCTCACCTACTGCCATCCATCCTCCAGCCCATCCATCAGCATATGCACATTATGTACAGTCATGTGTTCTCTTGCTAGCTGCTACACCATGTCCCACACAGAAACATTTTAGATATTTGGAAGTATCACTCGCACCTCTCCTATGAATCATCTGCACATCTCCACCACTGCTCAGTCATCCGTTTGATGCCCACTTCGTGGCAATGCTGACTCTGCAAGGGCGCAATTCTTCCCAATCCTATGCGACACACTGACATGGGCACCCCTCACTGATACAGTACAGATGCCTCCCACATGCTCATCACACTTACTGGCTAACACGTAGGTTACATATGTCCATCAGCCCTTACCTTTCCTTCCATTCATTACCTAAAAATTAACTTTCACAGCATTCTCTTACCTTGTGTTAAGGAGACTGCCATTTTCGGGCATTAAGTGTGTGCTGGGCACCTTAACGCCCAGTGTCCTGTTAGTGCCCGATAAGTGGAGCCTAGCCCCCTTAACGCCGGAACACCTACTCCCCGCCCTGGCCTTTACAGCACGACAACACCCTTACCGCTGCCATTAATGCTTGCTAACCGGTGTGCTCTGAATACTTTTTAGTAAACATATCCCACAGTTTTTTCCATAAGCATAGAATGGGAAAAAATCATTTGTTAATAAGGCCTATAGATGTTAATTTTACTTTTTATGTATAGGTAAAAATCTCTTAGATTTGCTATTAGGTAAAAGTGCCCCCTTTAAAAAGATATGTTCTTGGTATTAAGTATATCCCACTAGACAGGGAACTGCTTTCAGTGTGTACTTTCATGAAATGTTCTTTGAGAATATATAACGATTCTGTAAAGAAGAGCTTTAAGAGCTTTAAATGCAGTAAAGCCCTGAATAAGGGATGAATTTTTAAAATTCTTTCTGCATGTAAGGTCTATATACTAAAAAAAAAAAATCCTCATAAATAAAAATAAAAATTTTTAAAAATTATATACTTACCTCAGCAAGAAGACAAGTGTAGTAACCTATTTCGACAGGCATAATTTTATAACAGGGTGTCTAGGTTAAGTGGGCAGGAAGGTGTCTATTGTACACCTATTAAATAAAGACACGTAGGAGCCTATGTAACTTTTTGAATTAGTTCATATCCTTCCAAAATTGCATCCAGAGACAGATTTATATGCCTAAACATGTGTTCCTTTACTGTAGGCAGTGCCAGGGATACAATCTAGGCAGCCTATTATAAAATTATATTCTATGAGGATAATTTTATAACATGTCAACTTGATTAGCAGGGCGGGAAGGTGCCTATTTTTTGGCTGTGTCTTTATTTAAAATCATTGTTGTCCCATTGCATCATGCAATTTATAAAATACTAACACAAATCCTGCAGGAATCACACCTACATTGAAGATGTAGATTTTTACGCCTGCATAAAAGCACACATAAACGTTAGCACATAAAGCACGCATGCGCGGGGCGGAGCTTGCTGTTGACCAAGATGGCCACTTGAGTTTCCTTCTCGGGTGGCCCTTAACAGAATCCTTGTCCATCCGGCCTTCTCCGCCTACCTAATTTGCCTTTGCACAGTGGGAGATCATCTGTAACATGTTAACGATAAAACCAACAAAGTTAGACTATGCTGTGGCTGCCACACAGGGAGTTAAGCGAGCAAAGCCTGATCCTTCCTCACTGAGTAAAATGGCAGGAGCTAAAAATTCAGAAGGCAGGTTTAAAGAAATACTAACAGAGATCCGCCAATTGAAAGAATTGGTAGCGGCGAATAGAAAGGCCCTCAACTATGCAGGTTGAGCCGTTTGACTTTAAAAACCAGTTTGCCTCGCAATCTCTGTGCTTGGATGCAGTGTATGCCACTATGCAACACCATAAGGATCTCCTACAACAAGCAGGCTGGGATATTAAGCATACTTCAAAACTGAAAAGAGATCTTGAAGATCTGAACAATCATACATGGCGGAGTAATGTACATAATGTGCATATCCTAGGAATACCTGAAAGGGCAGAAGAAACTGATCCTATTGCTTATCTGGAACATCTGTTACCAAAGCTCCTTAAATTGGACTTCCAAAACCCCTTCAAAATTGAAAGGGCCCACAGGGCCCCCATCCTACCGGGCCTCAGGTGCGAAGTACCCAGGCCATTTGTTCTAAAAATTTTAAGGTATCCCCAAGCATTAAAGATCTTACAAGCGGCAGCTTGACAAACGACAGTTTACTTGGATGATCAGAGGATCTTATTCTTTCCGGATCTAAATAAAACTACTATGGAGTGAAGAAAGCAACTTTTAGCTTTTCCCTCTCAGCTCCACAAGTTCCAGACTAAGTATGGCATGTTTTACCCTGCTCGATTTAGGATTATTCTAAATAATACAACAAGATCCTTCGAAGACCCAGTGGTGGTTTTCAAGTTCCTAGCTGAATCAGTGGGAATGGACACTGAGTGATCTTCATTGACTGGAACAGACCCCTCGTAGGATGTGTTTTTCTGCTCACTTTGTAAAGGAAGAGTGCATCTGACTGTAATGCTGTAGTGCTTTGGTGGTCAGTTGATAACTATCTTTTACTATGTGGGACACGGCTCTCACCATACTCGGAACTCTGTCCATCTCATTGCTGCCATTTTGCAGCCACCTGTTTGGCTATCTGATAGCAGAATTCTAATCACTTAACTCTGGGAGTGGTAGTCGAGCTCTTCCTTTGCCTCAGGTGGGCCTTGTGCTGAGTGAACTTTAGCTCCTACCTGCTCCTGCTTTTCAACTAAAGACTTATTTTTTGGAATACAGTCTGCTTATTCTGTGCCTGTGTGAGTGAGTGTGGTTGCGAGGGATGGACTGCGTGCATGGCGATTTTGTCTCTGACTGGGTAGATAGTGGGTCTTTTTGTTTTAGCAGAGGGGGTTGTGGTGGGCTCACGAGTTTGTGGTGGGTGGGGGCGGCAATTTAGTTTGCATTGTTCAGAATCCATCTTGGTTGCCTGCAACAGATGGACTTTGCCTATGATGTGTTGGTTAGTTATGGAGTGTTGGGGTATAGTCCTTGGTTTCTTTCTCAATGGTTTCAATTGTTTATTTCTTGTATCCTTCAGGTGGTAATGTCTATTGCAGCCCCATCGCCATTTCTGTATTGCAAGGAAGGTGCACCTCCGTTTTTCATATAACCCATTACGCTTTGGTCACTGGGCTGTACTAGTATTGTTTATCTGTCTAATGGCTACACCACTTAAGTTTCTTTATCTTAACACCAAAGGGCTTAATCACCCAATTGAACAAAGAAAGATATTATTATATTTCCAGAAAGCATCAGCAGATGTGGTCTACCTACAAGAAACGCACTAGCCATCCGCAGAAACACCTAAGCTAGACACCAGTTTATACACTCATGTAATCTCTTCCCTGGTGCTCCACAAAAAGAGTGGGGTTAGTATTTTAATTTGGAAAGCTTTAGCTCCTACCATCCTACAATATGCATGGATACCCTGGAAGATGGGTGTGGGCCACAGTTCTGATAGGACATGTTAAGTTGGCATTATTTACGCTCTATGTCCCTAACACTGATGACCCCATTTTTTTTCATGATATCTCCAAGGCGCTGACGGAGATGACACCTATTCATGTAGTAATAGGCGGAGATTTTAATCTTGCCTTAGATCCCCTGCTAGGGTAGGCACTTTCATCAACTCGGCAAGGCTCAATCTGTTGTGCTATCCCTTTGGTCCACTTGTGGTTTAGCTGACCCATAGCGCCTCTAGCATCCGACAGAGAAAGGCTTCACCTTCTTTTTGCTATCTCATAAATCCCACTCCTGGATAGATTTTTTGTTGATATCTAAGTCCCTACTCCAAGATTTCTTGACCTCTGACATTTTGGGAGTCACTGTCTCTGATCATGCAGCGATTACCTTATCAATGCATTTTCACCCTTCGTCGCCTCCTAGTAAGACTTGGAGTCTCAAGAGAACTCTTCTTTGGGATGATCTTTTTATAGCTGCTACTAAACAGGCTATACATACCTATTCTTCTTGTAATTCTCCCCATGACACCTCAGGCTGTGCCCAGTGGGAGGTTTTAAAGCATACATCCAAGCCCACATCACTAGTTATGTTATCGGGATATCTGAAGAACGCAAACAGACTCTTTTGGAACTAGAAGATATCATCAGAGAAGGGGAGTGTACACGTGTGCAGTGGACAAAACCCTCTATCCTCCTGCAACTGCAGTGACTGATGTACCAGTACAATCTGTTGTTAAATACTGAGGCACACCAGATAGTGACTGTGCAGCAGAGTAGATACTTTGCAGAAACCAATCATGTAGGTCGCTTGTTAATAAATTCCCTCAAGGCATACAAGGAAGGTAAACCTTTTATGCAAATTGTTGGGGAGGAGGCTCCTTAGCCACTCAGGATGAGGAGATACTGAAAGATTCTGCCTGTTTTATAAGTCTCTCTACTTCTCAGAGACTCCAGATAATCTGAATGTATTTGACCAGTTTGTTTTTGGCATGAAACGTCCTACTCTTTCCTCAACCCAGGAGCATGATCTTGATGGCCCCCTTACTGAGGCAGAAATATTGCAGGTGATAGACCTAATGTCGCTGGGTAAGGCCTCTGACCCTAATGGGCTTCCTTTAGATTTTTACCGAGTATTTCAGAAAGAGCTTGTCTCACACTTGTTAACGTATTTTAGCCTGCTCTATGAGCAAGCACCTTCTACTGGAAGGTTCACTGATACTACTATTGTGGTTCTTGAAAATCCAGGGAGAGTTCTGCAAAAAGTGGCTGATTACCACCGAATATCTTTATCAAATATGGACTATAAGATCCATGCCAAAGTCCTCGCTTCCCAGTTGAACAAAGTTATTCCAGGCTTAATTCATCCTGATCAATGTGATTTTGTCCAGGGAAGGTCTATTGCAGATAATGACTGTCTACTCTGCCATCTCTTATCCCTAGCTCAGGATTCCCCTTTTCCATTGATAAGCCTTTCCTTAGACTCGGAAAAGGCCTTTGATCGGTTAGAGTGGCCATATCTTTTTCAGGCTTTTCATTGGTTTGGGATCGAGAATAGGTTTGGGTGGAAATTGGCCAATTCTATTTTATCAGCTCCTTTCACCTTATCTTGTGGTACAAGACAAGGGTGCCCCTAAGCCCTCCCCCTCTTCAACCTGGCCCTTGAACTGCTGGCACTTTTCCTCTGTCAGTCTGTTGGTATAAGTGGTTTCTCCCTCAAAGATCTCTCTAACAAGTTCTTTGGCTACGTGGACAAACTTTTGCTCTTTGTAACCCCTGTGTCTTTACCTGAGGTGCTTAGGGCATTGACCATTACTCACAGTTCACTGGTTACAAAATCAATTGGACAAAATTGGCTGTGGTCCCCTTGAACCATCATTTTTCTTGGGATGCATTACAGGCCTTTCCAGTGGGTAGACTCAGCTTTTAAACATTTAGGGATGTACTACTCCCACACCTTACAAGCAACAATGGACCAGAATGTAGTAGACTGTATTTCTCTAGTTCAGACATGTATAAATCATTGGTTCCCTTTGGCCCTTCCGTGGTGGGGTTGTTTAGAGGTCATTAAAATAGTGTTGGTCCCCAAAATAAACTATATTTTCAGTATGCTACCTTTTTTCTTTCCTGGTTCCTTTTATAAGAAAGTTGAAAAATTGCTGGTAGATTATCTATGGAAAGGAAGGACACCGCTCATTGCCTTATGGAAGTTGAAGATCCCCAAAAAGAAGGGAGGAGTACATTTCCCAGATTTTCGTTGGTACCATTCTTTGTTTATCCTTAAAAGGGGATCTATTGGGGTGCGAATCCCGTACCAGGTACTATCACAAGAGGTATTGGCATATGTTGACTCATACCTCCAAAACATACATACCATATTCCACCACTGGTGGAATACGTAAAGTCCTTCTAATGTGTAAGAATAAGCTTAAGTGTACTGAATATTAAATCAAATACATAAACATCTTTCTTGTGCAAGGAAGGTACACCTGCTGCTGACTTATATATAACTATTTCTAGCTTTAGGACCTCGTTAAGACACAAAATAGTAGATATTTGTTCCCATACCTGGTTCCAGAATCCCTGGAGATTAGGGCATTTAAAAATCTTGTGCACCAGGGTGCTTACTGTTTTTGTTATGGTACTCCTGTCATTAGCTAGACTGATGATTGTCCAAGCTGTTTGTATGCAGCCAAGATCTTCATCGTGATTATGTATATCTGCAGTGGATGAGGACTAGGCAGCCTGGCACAGATGGTGTGTGAGTGCCGACACAGTCCAGTGTTGTACAACATCTGCAGATTGGCTGTAATGGATCTAGCAGATTAAGTTTCTTTGAAAGAGAAGAGAACTGCTTTCCTGAGCTGCTGTTGACTATGATTTTGGCAGGCTGTGGTCAGCACCCTTCTCTTCTCTCCTCTTCCTGTCTAGACACCACTCGCTGCATTCAGGTTTCTTGGAAACAGCTGCCCAAGCCCTAGAGCACGACATATGATGTTACAAAAGTCCCTGGCCATCAGGTATATGATACAAGGGTCAGATGGAACATACTCCAACATGCTATAGCTTTACTGGGTTTAAAATGTTTAGCATGACATACCTCATTCTACACATACAGCAGTCTGACAGTAGAATATATCTTCCCCAGAACCTGGAGAAACCATCTATTGCAGCACTTGGTCTGAGGACCAGGTGATGTGTGCTCTTCCAATCATTCAGGGTGGTCGGGTGAAAAGGTCATTTGCACATGTGGCAGCTATTATATTGTGTTGTTACTTCAGGCCATTCCATACGTTTGATTTATTTATTTAACATTTTTTTTATATGTTCATGTTTATGTTTATTAAAAGATTTGTTACACCGCCCAAGACCAGAGGCATCTGAGCGGTTTACAATAATTAAAATATTTAAAAGCTTAAAAAATACAGACTGCTGGGGAAGAAAGAAACGCCATTAAGGAATAGAAAAGAATAGAAAAAAGACAGGGAAAGACAACAATCAAAGCACACATCAACGGGGAGAGGGGAGGGGAGACAAGGCTGGAGTGGGGAGGTTAAATGCCAGGCCAAAGAGATGAGTTTTGAGTTGCGCTTTGAAAGACTGGTAGGACTCTTCTGCATGGAGGGGAGGGGGAAGCGAATTCCAGAGTTTAGGGCCCAAGAAATAGAAAGCTGAGGAGCGGGTAGATTCGAGGTGGGCCTGAGAGGGAGAGGGGAGGGACATACGGTTTGTGTGAATAGAGCGGAGCAGGCGATGAGAAGTGCAGAAGTGGATCTGATCAGCAAGGTAAAGAGGGGCACCCATGCGAACCACCCTATGTGCAAAAGTGAGGATTTTGAACTGAACACGAAATGGGATGGGTAACCAGTGCTGTTGAAGAAGGAGGGGAGTGACATGATCATAGCGAGAAGCGTAAGTGAGAAGACGAACGGCAGTGTTCTGGACATGCTGAAGACGAGAAAGTTGGGACTGTGGGAGGCCAGCTAGGGAGACATTACAATAATCAAGACGAGACATCACAAGGGAGAGGAGAAGTGTAGCCAGATCAGAAGAAGAGAGAAAAGGGTGCACGGCCCGGAGTTGTTTAAGAGAAAGAAAAGAACGCTGAACGACAGACGAGATGTGCTCCTTAAAAGAAAGAGCAGAATCGAGGATAACACCAAGGTAACGAATGGAAGAAACAAGAGGAATGGGTTGTGAGGAAAAAGAGGGAGCACAGGTGGGGGAAGGGCTTCCGAGTGTGAACCATATAGCAAAAGACACATATACCATCTTTCAGATTCTCAAGGCGGTTTAGCCTCGCTGAGCCCTGATCAGCAGTGGGAAAGGGAGCAGGAGGACAAAACCCCTCCCACTCTCCATCGCACAGCCAATCAGGGCCCAACGCACCCAAGCAGCAGCGACTTTAAAAGCAGCGCCTGCCGGCGCCATCAGGCACTCATCATCCAGCCCCGATCAGCGGCGGGAAAGGGAGCGGGAGGACGAAACCCCTCCCGCTCTTCATCGCATGGCCAATCAGGGCCCAACGCACCCAAGCAGCGGCAACTTTAAAAGCAGCGCCATCAGGCACTCACCATCCAGCTCTGCTGAGCCCTGATCGGCAGCGGGAAAGGGAGCGGGAGGACGAAACCCCTCCTGCTCTCCATCACACGGCCAATCAGGGCCCAACGCACCCAAGCAGTGGCAACTTTAAAAGCAGCAGCTCCCGGCACCATCAGGCACTCACCATACAGCCCTACTGAGCCCCAATCGGCGGTGGGAAAGGGAGCGGGAGGACGAAACCCCTCCCGCTCTCCATCGCACGGTCAATCAGGGCCCAACACACCCAAGCAGCGGCAACTTTAAAAGCAGCACCTCCCGGCATGACTGTGCCTAGCGGGCCCTTGCCTGAGGGTCTCGCCAGAGGACCCTTTGGCATGGCCCTTAGACAAGGCGCGGAGGCGACTGGAAACACTGTGGAATGCTGTCTACACCGATCCCATGAGAAGACCTCTGCACAACTGATAATTCCCAGCCAAGTACCCCGCCAGCATACTCCAGCTCAGAACACTACAACCACTCTCTACCCGCACTACCACTAACCGCAAGGTAAGCCTAAAACACCAACAAATACCAACACTCCCAACAATGATATACCTCTATCCAGCTACCAACGCCTCAAGCCATCAGAAACACCCGAGGTGCCACCTTAGTGCTCTCTTAAAGCACACCACCCCCTCTCTTAGCCAGCCATCATGATGTTGGGGCAACTTTCTCTCATGCTTCTCCTCTGCTGCCTAGCCCAACTTATCTCATGGACAGGATCATTTGCACAATATCAAGGACTAATACCCACCGTGCGAACCCTGGGGCATAGAAGCTACCACCCCAGCAGACCACCGCCATCAGTAAACCATCGCCGGCTTATTCACATAATCTGCCAACCTCTGATCAAGAACAGAAGATGCAAGTCCCCACTCCTAAAAAATCTTAACTGCATGCTAATAAACGCTCAATCCATCCACAACAAATGGCCTGTCCTCACTGACTACATTAATCATCGGAACCTCGACCTGCTCTTCATCACTGAAACCTGGCTAACGGATACTGACACTGTACTCACCAACCAACTAAGACCTCCTGGCTATGACCTATTCAACCATCCCAGAACAAACCGAAGAAGCGGAGGGGTCCTAATAATAGCCAGAAGCGACCTCCATCTCCAGTGCGACTTAGCCCATAGCACAACCAGTCTCGACAGCATTCTCATCTCAAACAAGACATTAGCAACTTGCCTCATCTACTGACCACCTTATCCTAATGCTGATGAATTGGCTACAATCCTTGATCTAGCATGCAACGAGATTACCCGGCGGAAACAACTCTGGCTCCTAGGTGACTTTAACCTCCCTTCACTCCCTACCAAACACTCTACAGCATTCCTGGAGGCAATGACTGTGCTGGACTATCACCAACTCATTCACACCTCCACCCACACTGGAGGCAATGCCCTGGACCTTATTTTTGCCCCCACGCACTAAGCAACCAGACCCCACCACTCATTCTACTGTTTCCCTGGTCTGACCGCCACATTGACTCCTATGCACCTCTGGACCCCCAGCAACATGGGTTCCGCCAACAACACGGGGTTGAAACCCTTTTAACAACTCTCCTGGACAGACTCAACACAGGCCTAAACAAAAGAAAACAAGGATTCATCCTAATATTCATGGACATTGCCTCTGCTTTCGATATGGTCAACCACAATCTCCTACTCACTCGCCTGCATCAAAAAGGCATAAGGAACCAAGCCCTCAACTGGTTCAAGTCATACCTCTCGGATCGCCAGAAACAAGTCCGCATAGGATCCCAGTCATCCAAACCATTTCAACAAATGCAAAGAGTCCCACAAGGCTCATCCCTCTCTTCCCTACTCTTTAATATTTATATTCAACCTATCTGCAACATTATACATTCATTCAATGTTTACTACCACATCTATGCTGACGACGTCCTACTCTATGCTCCTTTCTCCATAGACAACCCCGACTTTTCGTCCATTACAGAATGCTTCAATGCTGTCTCGGACTGGCTGACTACCCACAATCTGATGGTAAACAGCAAAAAGTCAGAGGTCTTATTCATAACTAAAGACCAAACTTTCACCCCACCAACCTCCCTCAGGCTAAAATATGTCGTACTCATGGCTAAGCAAGAAGTACGTTACCTTGGAGTCATCTTGGACCAACATCTAAACTGGGAAGTCCACATACAAACCGTCACCAAGGCTTACTACCATAAACTATTTATTTAATTTTATTTATTTATTTAACTGAATTTATATCCCACTTTTCACCGGGTCAAAGCGGCTTTTCACCAGGTCAAACTAAGAATCCTCCGACATCTACACACGCTCCGGGTCAAACTAAGAACCCTCCGACATCTACGCACGCTCCTCAAACCCTCGGACTTTCGCTCAGTATGCCAGGTCCTTATCTTTCCTCACTTGGACTATGCTAACATAATCTACCATGGCCTGCCAAAGAACGCGCTTCAGCCACTACAACTAGCCATGAATCCAGCTGCCCAAACACTCCTATCTGTCTCAAGATTCAAACACATTACGCCTCTTTTGATCCAGCTACATTGGCTCCCCATAGCAAGCTGACTGGTATACAAAGCCCTGTTACTCACCTTCAAGTCGTTGCACAAAATATCCGCCACCACCCTCACAAACCTCATACAGCATGTCCCTGAAAACAGAACCAGAAGATCAAACATGGTAAACTCACTCATCACCCCCTCAGCGATAAGGACATGCACCCAGTCAACTTAAAATCGTGCCTTTTCTCTCTATGCACCAACCCACTGGAATGCCCTACCTCCAGCAATCCATGCCATCACAGACCTTACAGCCTTTAGGAAGGCCCTAAAGACATATTTATTTCAACTAGCCTATGACCAGCCACCCTGAACAAAGCCTATGTATAGATCGCCTTTAGTCCCCTTACCTGCATATTCCAAGGTCATCTCCCTGTATTCACATCTAATTTAAATTATGTGTTACTTACTATTACTTATTTTAAATTTTGTTCAATGTAAACTGTTCTATACAAATTGTTCCATGTAAACTGTTATTGTTCTTGTTTTATGTAAACCACACTGTTTTCAAAGAGCGCGGTATATAAAAGCAAATAAATAAACGTTGTTTACATAAAACGCTTTTTCAGAACTATATACAAGAGATGTTAACTGTGTTTACATTTAACAATTTAACTGTTTATATGGAATTTGAGCTCTGCAGGGTGCCTGAGAATTTCAAGTCTATCTGGCGTGGTAGTCAATATGTTACACTATTGGTGAGATATGGAAGTGTTTGGTAAATACGTGAGTCTTCAAGAGCTTCTGGAAGTCAGTGACATCTGTGGTGGCTCTCAGGAGGTGTGGGAGAGAGTTCCAAAGTGATGGGATGTAGAGTTTGAATGCTCTCCTTAAGGCATTCTGAGAGATTCCAGTATGGGATGATGTTTGCCTTTTCTAAATTCTCCCATATGTATGGTTTCCATTCTGCTGTTACCACTACCACTCCCACCTGCAGCCACAGCCATGGCAGAAGGGGACACCACCACCACCACTGAGGTGGGGTCAGCAGCATCAGCAGCAGAGGCTTCCTTACATGGGTAGTAACCCCATTGGAAGAGGAGAAAGGAGACGTGGTAGGTGGTGTGATCATCGCCCTTTTCAAGGACCAGGAACAGGAAGGATAGTTGCATGTCCTTGAGGCAGGGGGGGACATATGAGTGGACTGCCACTGAAGAACCACAGGATATGATGAAGCTGGGACTGGAGGTTAGGGAGGGGGAAGTGGGGGAGCAGGAGGGATAGGGGTATGAAGAAAATGTATGGAAGGGTAGGTGAGGTGGAAAGGGAGGTACACAAGAATTAGGAGAGGGGGAGGTGCAGAAGGGGAAGGGGTAGAAGGAAGGGAAGTAGAGGAAGTAGAGGAGTTGGAGGGGTGGGAGGGGGAAGCAGGGAAGGATGAAGGCAGATAGGTAGAATAACCATTGCAGCAACTTGTTACCCAACATATACAGCCATCCTCCATGCTGGACAAGGTGTATCATCATGAGGTCCAATTAGTGATGATCAAACTGGATCTGCATTAGGCTTGGTAAATGTCTCTAATAGTATACTTAGACATGGGCTTTGGTAGGCCTTTCTCATTTCCTTCAACAGATACCAAAGCTCCAACATCGTGTTGCCAAAGTTGTTGCCCCTATTACAGCTTCTGCCTCTGTCTAGACAGACAACTTGATCCAAGTTGAGAGACTGGTCCCATCTGCATGATGCCTGCAAGCTGAAGCCCTCAGGAAGCAAGTGGAGGAGTTCAGAGAAGAGGTGGCGAGGCTGAGAAGTATCTATGATAGTGAGAAGTACATCGTTGAGTTTCTTTTTGAGGTATCGAAGCTCTCCAGCAAAGCGAGCATGCTACAGAATGAAGAGAGCTGGACACGAGTCACCAGATCCTGCTGAATTGATAATCTAACTCATATAGCCCCCTCAAATTGAAGAACCAATATGCATCCCTGGAAGTGGAGGAGGTGAAAACATCCCAGGAATGTTAGTATGGAAGGCAGACTGGATAGGCCATATGGGCTTTTTTTACTGTCATGTTTCTATGGTTTCACAGCATTCTTGACATGAGAACATGGCAAAAGAAAAGTCTTTAGAGTAAATCTCTATAGCAGGAGTCAATGGATTCACAAGGCAAAAAATCCAGTTAGCATTTTTATAGAGCTCTAGACCAGAGGAGCTTTGGGCCAATCAGGAAACTCTCACCCTACTCTTCTTACAACCAAGCAGTAAGGGCATAGCCCCCCCCCCCTTCCCCCTCCCCAACAACTGGGTACCTGGTTACAGGCAGCCACTGGGACATAGCTCAGAGGCCTTTAACAAATAACTAACTGTGATGTTCATTTTTGCCCCTTTGCTACTTCCTTCAGGTGTGCAATCGGATGGGCGCTGAGGCATTCCTCCCTTTAGTTTTGGAATGAATTCCTGAATGTTTCCCTATTAAACATGTTTGCGAATCAAACACGGTGCATGACGTGAAATAGGATTTTCTTCTGACCCTATCTTCTTCCTCTACCACCCTTTTCCCAGAAATATTCTAACAAGGGCCCCGGCACACACTTTACAAAAAGACAAAATATTCAAACTTTCTTTCTTTATTAAGATGTATTACCTGCCTTTTTGAAAGAGAATTCATCCAAAGCTGGGAAAAACCTCTTTAACAAACTGGAATAATAACAAATTCCATTCCCCCCCCCCCAACATACACACACAAAATGTACAAAAAAGAGCACATATGAAAACTTTAGTGCGATATTTCCACAGATTTGCAGAGACCCATGCCTAACTAGGAAGGATCAAAGTGGATAACAGCATATTTTGTCTGTTCTGCAGGGTCAGCTGGTCAGGAACCCATCATCCACAAGAGAGATATTATAGCAGAGAAGACTACAGGTATAATTGTATCCTTTGACAAGGTAGCTACAGTGGAGGGGAAAGTCCCAGACTTTGGGCAGACCAATTGAAGGATTGAGAACACAGCCCTATCACTTCTGATGCATGTACCATGTTCACAGAGGCCACTTCCATGGTACTCATGAAGCTTATAAGGTAAAACCGCTGGATGGGAGGGTAGTGTCTTGGGTCAGAAGTCTCGAATTGCAATGGACTGTTTATCTACTGAAACCTGCAGGTTCGCCATGTTCTTGTGGTGTTGGTTCAGTGGCTGCTCTTATGTTTCCTATACTCTTTTAACACAGATGGTACAGCTTTTACTGTATATACTCCTTTCAGAACCATTGTAGGGATTATAATGTTCTTGGTTCATAATCACTCAATGGCCTCTGTTCTGCTCTAATAAAAATATGTCAACCAAACTACTATACAGTGGGCAAGGAGAAACAGGCCAGCATAAAGAACCATATAAGGAAATATATTATAAGCCTTAGCAAAGTGTATGCTTGGATTGAAGAATCCATGCAGATACTTTTTGCAGAAGGCACATACACAGGAAACCATGCAAACAGCATAAGCTGGGCCATTAGCCCTGAAGACAGTAGACAGTTGACAGGTGGTGAGTATAACCAAGACAGAGATGTTGAAACAGGAACAGAGGGGTCAGAGAGGTCAGCAGCAGGAAACGAAGGGAGGGGGGAGAAAAGACACAGTGAGGGCTCACAGAAGGATGAATGTGGAGACTGCATACACGGAAGCAAAAAAACGTATATATGTAACACGACTATTGTACTCAGTGGGAGGAGGGATTCTGAGGTCTGATGACTGACAGAAATTCTCCTCTCCCTTGCCTGTATTTGTCCATCAGTTATCTAATAAACAGAGATTCTGATTGCACCTGTACTGACTTTTGGATCTGGACTATACAGGAAATTAGTCTTTAATTAGTAATCGGTCTCTTGTAAGTAACAGGGCCTTACAATTTGTGCCGAAACCCGGGATTGGGTACGGGTGGGTCTTTATGACCAAGATACAAATTTAAAGATTTGGATTCCCCTCAAGAAAAAAGAGGGAGGTACGTAAAGATTTGTACGTTCCCGGTGCGTAGTATAGACCGGAGAAGAAGTGAGTGACGGATTCCCTAGGATGACGGCGGCCTGTAATGACGGCGTCGTGAGTATTTTTAACCAAGCTTGGTACGTGTTGTTTAATTTTTGTTGTTGTTATATGAATAAAGTGTAAGAATAATTTGCTGTTTAAACTGGGACTGAATGAATCATGTCTCTGTTTAGGAGAGAGAAAGATGGCAATCAGGACATAATGGTAAATCAAGTTTCCCCAGTGACTCCGGTCGAACGGATGATGAGAGATAATCCCTTATTAGGAAAGGAAATAGAGAAAGTTTTGTCTATTTTCACCCCCCACACAGTGAAAACACCAGGTTTACTGATTATAGGCTGAGGGACAGTGAAGGAGAATAAAAGATTGTTTTCTTTTTTTTTGTTTTAGAACAATGGAAGAAATCTCCTTATCTGGGATGCTCACAGACCAGAGAGGGCGACAATTAGATCAATTGAAAAGAATCAGTCTAGTTACATAACAATGTATACAAGATACACATCAATTGTAATTATGGAGTTCTGAACTTTGAGGTTTGTTCTTTGAACATTGCCAGAAACCTGGCCAGTGCCTGGCTGTGTTTAATGAATAACTGCTCCTATATGTCGCCTGATGAAAGATAGCTAATTGCCTACAGCAGGGTAAGATGCTGCCTGTTTTCAGCTAGAAAGAGGGAGGGGGACTGTTGGGGGATTTTCTTCTGGTAATGGACGCATTACCTAGAGGAAACTCTCGATTGAGCAGTCTTTCTTGTTTGTTTAAATAAAGGATTTATTCAGTGTGACAGGAGATGAAGTTCAGAACTCTTTCGATGAAGTATTTTTTTCCTCTGTAATTAGCTTGCTAGCTTTCTAGGTACGGAAATGACGCTGAGAGAAAGAAAAAAAACTGTTTAGTCATTCTATATGTGATGTATTTTTAGTTATAAATTGTTATGAATGAATGAATGGGAAGATCTTCCATGCTTTGATATATGATTATTGTTTTGTGGTAATAGATATTTTGGAAACAAAATTGGTAATAGAGGAACAATAACAGCTATGATATCTGCAGAGTGTGATTCAAATGTTACTTTGCTTTTGAAGCAAAAATTACCAGTACAGCCGTTTCCCTTCTCCATTTCCCTTCTGGAAGTGCCTGGTTTAGTATAACACTCACACAATCAACACTTTCTTAATTAGATTTTATGATCTCTGAAATTGTACTGCTTAGAATTCTTTGCTACTGGTGCAACAGAAGAAAACTGTTTCATTTTTTTATTTGACCTTCAAAGTAGAGGTTAAGATCCCTGCAGGATAATGTGGTATTCGGAGCAGATTGCAACTTGGGAATGATTTAAATCCTGAGTGAATAAGAAGTTAAGCATGTTTGGATTTTGTTCTGATTGTTATGCTATTAAGCAAAATTAAAAGTTAAACAGGGATTTTATATATTGTGGCAAGCACCTCATGGAGGTTGAGGTTAGCTGTAACTCTCAGTGATTTTCTCTGAAATAACTTAAAAAGGGAAGTGTTTGCATTCTAGATGTCCACCAGTCTTTTCATCAAAAAAGTATCAATTTTAAATGTCTGCTTCCCCGAACTGTAAGATTCAGGGTAAATTACTGTGTGTGTTGTTACAGGCCAGTGCCACCATGGGTGTTCCCTCATCTTCCCAGTTTTTATTTGCTACGATATTGGATTTTAGGATAAATTCACCTGTTTTTAGAGTTATGTGCTAGTGTCCAGAGCAAAAGTGTACTTTGTACTTTTTGGAAGTCTTTTAAATTTCAGTTCCAGGAGTTCTATCTTTAGTTGCTGTTTAGAATGAGCACATATATCCATTCAAAACTCAGTATTGTGTGTTCTCTCCTTCTGCTCTCTCTGGAGAGTGACAAGTGTCTGCTGCATTATGTTTTAAATGCTATCATGTATCCAGGAATATATGCCTGGAAGCTAGTGTATCAGGCTGTATTTCTGCTTTTTTCTAAGCCATGTTTTAGGCTTACCTCTTTAAGGCTACTTTTGAATAAGTGATCCAGCTCACCATTGTCACCGTTACTTCCCCCTTTGCTGCCCACTTGAATGATACTGACACTTGGACTCTTGAAGGTTTCTCCAATGGTCACCTCTGTTTGATCTACTTCCTTCCTGTATGAACTGTTGCTGACCAAGATAATTGCTGCCAAACCTGCTCTTTGGGACACCATCTGTTTCCTTCATCCTGACGGACAATTAGTTTTACTTCTGCGTGTTCACAATACAACCCACATCTCCAAAGAAGTTCTCAATCAAATGAACTGAATTCTTATTGGAACCCTTGTGTTTTCCATTGCTATTACACGTAGGTTAGATGCTGGACTTCCTTGATACTCTTCCAGACCCCTGCCATAACTGCTGAACTTGGTATGGCTATACGCCGTCTGCAATGCTTACTGTATGTTCAAATGAAAGCTGTTATTGATTCTATTAGTAAGTTGTCAGAGTCATTGGAGCAAAATACACAAATGACTCTGCAAAAAATAGACAAGCCCTAGATTTGCTCCTTGCTTCTGAATGAGGCCTTTTGTTCTTTTATTAATGCCACTATTTGTTGTATAGTCATAGCGAATCATTCAGTGTTTGTGCTTAATGCTATGGATAAAATATGTCACCTGTCAGATTTACATATTGATGACTTTAAGGGAAGACTGAATGTAGGTAATTGGTTAACATGCCATACACATGTGAATGCTTCCTATGCCACAGTCCCCACTTCAGAATTCTCTGACTTGGTCTTATCTCCTCCACAATAAAAAAAAAAAAAAAGGGAGAAATTGTAGGGATTATAATGTTCTTGGTTCATAATCACTCAATGGCCTCTGTTCTGCTCTAATAAAAATATGTCAACCAAACTACTATACAGTGGGCAAGGAGAAACAGGCCAGCATAAAGAACCATATAAGGAAATATATTATAAGCCTTAGCAAAGTGTATGCTTGGATTGAAGAATCCATGCAGATACTTTTTGCAGAAGGTACATACACAGGAAACCATGCAAACAGCATAAGCTGGGCCATTAGCCCTGAAGACAGTAGACAGTTGACAGGTGGTGAGTATAACCAAGACAGAGAGATGTTGAAACAGGAACAGAGGGGTCAGAGAGGTCAGCAGCAGGAAACGAAGGGAGGGGGGAGAAAAGACACAGTGAGGGCTCACAGAAGGATGAATGTGGAGACTGCATACACGGAAGCAAAAAAACGTATATATGTAACACGACTATTGTACTCAGTGGGAGGAGGGATTCTGAGGTCTGATGACTGACAGAAATTCTCCTCTCCCTTGCCTGTATTTGTCCATCAGTTATCTAATAAACAGAGATTCTGATTGCACCTGTACTGACTTTTTGGATCTGGACTATACAGGAAATTAGTCTTTAATTAGTAATCAGTCTCTTGTAAGTAGCAGGGCCTTACAAACCTCCCCTAAAATGACCCCCAGACTGGGGCTTGACAAATTCCTGCCTAGTGTCAAATATATGTTCCTGCAGTGCCTAGCAAAGGAGCCTTCAGTTAACAGTGCTTCTTTTCTATAGTCATTGCTGGGGCTCAGGGTCCGTAGTTTACTGCTACAAACCTGCAGAAAGACTGAGATAGTATTCTGCTGGGAACCCAGGTATACCATGGTCTTTTCAGGAGTTGCCAACTTACCCATTCCAGGAATGAGATTTTTTGCCAGTTCTGGTTTTAAATTTGCATTGCAAAGCAGTATAGTCCCTCATTATATTCATTAGAATCACTGCTGCAGGTCCCACAATGTATCAGAATGAGATTGTCAGAAATCCAGGGCTGACTTAAAATCTCACTCCTGGAACAGCACAACCTGGCAACTCGGCTTTTTCTTGTAAAAAGAGTAGTTTAACAATAGTTAAGATCATATTCTCCAATTCCCACTGCAGAATTATGTGAACAATGAAGGGTAAGATATTTCCCTAACCGTCCTGATTGGACCAATACCCCTCTCCCCCACTCATCCTGCTTCTTCTGCACCAGCTAGGTCTGAAAGGCTACTGTTGTTATCACTGATAAATGGGAGATAAGTCTCCAGTTCATCCCTGATGTGCCATGGATACTACTTGAGAGTACTCGGTAAGAAATTCAAGGATATAAGTACCCAGAGTTGTGGTAAGGCATTGAAACTCTTGGATTTTTGCAGACTTATTCCAGATGGCATGCTTGATATCTGCAGTAGCTGTTACATGTGCTTGTCTTAAGTTTTCAGCTTGTCTGTATATATATATTTATGTATTTTTAGTTAGTGTGTTTCTTAGCTGATTTTCGTAATTCTGTTCAGCTTTTCTGCCATCCTCTTCTGGCTGTTCCTTGCCTTCCCACTACCCCAGTTGTGATGTCATGTAACCACTTTGATTGTAGGATAAGGTGGTATACAAATCTGTCTAAATAAATAAATAAATAATTTAAACTGCCCTGTGCCTGGTTCCTTTCTACTTGTTTTAGTTTTATTTTATCTCATTTCTAAGATTTTTCCTGTTCTTATTTGGGTTTTTGAATTACTTTTGCCATTTGTGCAGAATCTGCCCATTTCTCTTCCTAATTTACTTGTGTGTGTGCTGTAGGTGGAATGTGTCGTGGACGTCGCTTATCGGGGCCCCGGTCCACTGAGCCTGAGTCCTCCTAGAAAGAATGTGAAGAAAATGACAAGACAAAGAAATACGATTTCCAGTTTACCTGTGTTTATTCTGCTAGCAGAGACCAGTCACTTAGGGAGTCACAGTGAACGGGTGTTGGTACAAGCCTTGCGTGTTATTTTTATACTATTCTGTTACATAGCTCTAACATGAAGCACCCACGTATCCCCCCTCCCTTTTGTTCACTTACATGAGCGTCTCTAAAAGCGGGGCTACTGGTCAGCTTGCCAGGTGTGCAGATTATAGTGGTTAAGCAGGCCTAAGAGGGCAAAGATAGTTCAGCAAGATAACGGTCAGGCCTAACTGTTTAGCAGGTGTTAAAAGGTCATTTGGTCCATTTCTTATGTCTGCTTACGTCTGAGAGGAATGGGGGTCAAAAGGTTTCCTATCTTCGTGAAATCTGTAGTGGAAAGACACCTGTAGTGGAAACCTACATGTCTGGGTAAATATGGGCTTCTGATTGGCTACACGAGGGGTGGCTGTGGTTAGCTGCCTCTCAGTGGCTAGGCTCTGTTTGCTCTTGAAAAAGTCAGCCAGCTGTAGCTTAGAAGACATAATTTTATTGTTGTTTTTCTCTGTTGCTCTGCCTCTGTGTATCTGCTGGTTCAGGCCTCCTGGCCTGTTATTTGGCCTAAGTATTGTTCTTTCTTATTCCTTGTAATGCTTCCCATCTCAGAGTGGACTAGCCCCTCCTTCCCCCACAGAGGCGTTGTTGGTCCTTTTCCTCTCTGTGTACATGTGCTCACCTCCCTGATGGTCCTCTGCTCTGCTGAGAACAACTTCATTGCAAGCCTCTGCCCTGCACTCTGGTTTGCTCAGACTGTTTTGTTACCTGTGCTTGTCTTATGATCTCAGCTTGTTTGTATATCGTATATTTTTAGTTAGTGTATTTCTACGCTTTGTAATTCTGTTCAGCTTTTCTGCCATCTTCTGCTGGCTTTTCCTTGTTCCTCTTCTACCTTCTTTATCCTTCCTCCCACCTCCCCTCACAACCCACCCACCCCTAAGCTAACATTCTCTCATAGCTGTCCTGTGCTTATTACTAGTATCATGCCCAGATGCACTCTAATCCTGAGACTTCTCTCCTTCACATCCATCATATATCTCCTCCAACTTCTACACCCCCTCTCTCTATCTCATTGCAATGGCTCCACATCACTTTCTCTTCCTATTGTTGACACTTCCTAATCTTCTCCCCTCATTCCAACAATCTCAAGCCCTCACTCCTTACCACCACCCCCCCTACCATCCTCACCTCTCCTGCCATTGTGTCTTCTACCTTGTTGTGTGCTCTTCAGCGTCACCATTTTCTTCCTGTCATTCAGCCATGTCTTCTTTCTCTAAAAGAAAGTCGCCCTTGTTACTGTAATGCCCCCTACACTCTCCCTTGCACTCTCCTGTCCCTTCTCCTTCTTTCATTAGCCACCCTAGACCTTTTTCACACTCACAGTGAAGATCCACATGCAACTCATCAAATCTTATTCCTTTCCCTTTTCTTTCCCCATCCTCTCTCCCTTTCTCATGCACCTTGTAGAATACACATTCCATCTCTAATAAACTTGCCTTTATTCACAGCATCCTTATCTCTAATATTCTACATCTTTCTGCTCTGAGTCCTGGCTATGGGGCTTCCAATTCTCCCATATGCCCCGCTCTGTTGGGCGTGGCAGTGGTGTTAGGTTTCTCCTCTCTCATTCCTGCCAATTTCAACCCTTCTGCCTCAGTCTCGCTCCTTTCCTTCCTTTGAAGTTCCACTCCATCTTCCTCTTTACTCTATTACCTCTCCAGATTGCTATCATTTATCGACCCCTGATAAGTCCACCTCTACCTTTCTCACTGAGTTTGACACATGACTTTCCCTCTTTCTGGATGCATCTTCCCCCTCACTTATTCTTTGGCATTTTAACATTCATGTTGATAACCCCTCTGACCCTCATGTCTTAAAGCTCCATTCTCTTACCACCTCATTCATTCTCTAGCTATGCTCTACTGTTTCTGCTTACCAGTTAGGCCACTGCCTTGACCTCGTCTTCCTCTCCAACTGCTTGCCCTCAAATTTCTGCACCTCATTTCTTCTCTTATCTGACCATCACCTGCTAAGTTCCACTTTTCATCACCCTCCACCTCACTCTCACCCACTCTCCTCCAACATCTTTAGGAATCTTCATGATATTGACCTATCAGCTCTCTCCACTGCTTTCTCACCACCTCTTTCCTCCACTATGTCATCTAAGTCTGTTGAGGCCATATCTTCTTTTTCCCAGTTGCTTCTTGCTATGCCCTTCTCCTCTATTACCAACTCCAGATTCCGCTCTTTTCACCTTGCTGCTCCTTTCGCTTGGAATAAACTTCCTTTGTCTATAAGTCAGGCATCTTCTTTGCCCCTCTTTAAACTCAAGTTAAAAGCTCATCGTTTTGCCTCTGCCTTTGGCTCTTGATTTTGCTGTTCTCCTTCTTTCCCCTCTTTTATTTCACCTTTCTTTCTTCCTCTTACACTTGTTCTTACCTCTTTCCTTTGTCCTGTCTCTCCTGCTCTTGTCTCTTTGCCCTTGTTCTTATCTTTTTTCTACTCCTTTTCTTGCTTTGTCTTTTTAGATTGTAAGCTCTTTTGAGCGGGGAGTCTTTTTGTGTTTTCATTGTACAGCGCTGCATTCGCCTGGTAGCGCTTTATAAATGCTTAGTAGTAGTAGTAGTAGTAAGTCTGTTGATGGGGCCATATCTTCCTATAACACTGTAATCTCCTCTGCTCTGAATGGTCTTTCTCCTCCTACTTCAAGTCTGTGAGGTGTACTGTACCTCAGCCCCAGATGTCCACTAAAACCCGCTATCTACATCACTGTGCCTACTCAACGAAGTGCCTTTGGCTCAAATTGCACACCTCTGTGGACGTCCTACATTTAAAATTTATTCTAGCCTCCTTCCAATCTGCCATAATAATTGCCAAGCAAGATTACTATGTCCATCTGAATAACTCTCTTGCCTATGACCCTCGCCATCTCTTTACAACTCTCTCCTCAAAGTACCTCCACCTCTCACCCCTCCTTCCCTTTCTGCCCAGACATTGGCTGACTGTTTCCTTGACAAAGTCCACAAGATTACTCTTGTTCCCCCCAGGGACATCTTCATCCCCCTGCCCCCTCTTCTTTCCCTAATCCTTCACTCAAGCTCTATCGTCCTTTCCTCCTTTTTTAAGATTACTGAGAAGAAACCACACATCTTCTCTCCTCCTCTAAACTTACTACTTGCTCCTCTGATATCATTCCCACCCATCTACTAAACTCCATCTCCTCTACTGTTGTTCCTTCCATCAGTCATATCCTCAACCTATTGCTTTCTTCCATAACTGTCCCTGCAGCTTTCAAGCATGCTGTGGTTACACCTCTCCTCAAGAAACCATCCCTTGATCCTACTTGTCATTCTTATTATCGACCCATCTCTCTCCGCCCCTTTATTTCTAAACTACTTGAAGGTGCGGTTCACTGCCTCTGTCTTGACTCAATCCTTTCTGGATCCACTGCAATCTGGCTTTTGCCCTTTACATTCTACTGAGACAGTTCTTGCCAAAGTCTCCAATAACCTTTTCCTCACCAAATCCAAAGGCCTTTATTCAGTCCTCATCTTTCTTGAGCTTTCCGCATGCTATCGTTGATCACCACATTCTCCTCAATACTCTGTCATCGTTTGGATTTAGGGGTTCTGTCCTGTCCTGGTTTTCTTCCTATCTCTCCCACTGCACTTTTAGTATATGTTCTGGTCGATTCTCCTCTACTACTATCCCTCTTTCAGTTGGTGTACCCCAGGGCTCTCTCTTAGGATCTCTCCTTTTCTCTCTCTACACTCAGTCCCTTGGTGCACTCATCTCCTCCTATGGTTTTCAGTACCATCTCTAAGCTGATGACTCACAGATCTACCTCTCTGCACCTGAAATCTCTCTGGGAATCCAGGCCCAAATCTCAGCCTGCTTATCTGAAACTTAGTGCCTGATATCTCACCACCATCTAACATTGAAAATGGTGAAAACTGAGCTCCTTATCTTTCCCCTTAAACCTAATTTCCCCCTTCCTCCCTTCTCTGTTTCTGTGGATAACACTCTACTTCTCTCTGTTTCTTCAGCTCACAACCTTGGGGTCATCTTTGGCTCCTCCCTCTCCTTCTCCACATACATCCAACAGATAGCTAAAACCTGTCACGTTTTTCTCTATAACACTGGCAAAATTTGTCCCTTTATTTCTGAGCATATAATACTAAGACCCTTATCCATTCTCTAGTCACCGCCCATCTAGACTATTGCAACCTCCTTCTCTCTGGTCCTCCTCTGAATCATCTCTTTCCACTTCAATCTGTTCAAAACTCAGCTGCAAGGCTAATCTTCTGCCATTGTCGCTATGCTCATGTCACCCATACTACTAACCTGTAAGTGTCTTCATCAGCTGCTCCTCACTACCTTTCCTCTCTTATCTAATCTTTGACCAGCCTCAATATGCTCATATAACCCTTCTTCTTAAGTTGCTTCACTGGCTCCCTATTCATTTCCGTATCCAATTCAAACTTCTTTTACTGACCTATAAGTGCCCTCATTCTGCTGCTCTTCACTACCTTTCCTCTCTTATCTCTCCCTACACCCCTACTCAGCAACTCCACTCTTCTGGCAGATCCCTTCTATCTGTGCCCTTCTCCTCCACTGCCAATCGCAGACCTTGATCTTTCTACCTTGCTGCTCCTTATGCCTGGAATAAACTATCTGAGTTGGGAGCACCATGTTCCATCTGTGGCCCTGTTCAAATCCATGCTAAAAGCTCACTTCTTTGAGATTGCTTTTGGATCCTGAACCCTCTAGTCTCCTGTTCACCTCCTATGTGTTTCCTTACCATTCCCCTAGATATATCTTAGTTGTTGTGTTATTTGTCTTGACTGTTGTGTTGTCTGTCTTGATTAGACTGTAAGCTCTTATGAGCAGGGACTGTCTCTTACATTTCTCTGCACAGCATTGCATATGCCTTGTAGCTCTATACAAATGATAAGTGATAGTAGTAGTAGTAATACCAGTGTTTAATATAGTTCCCTAAAAGGCAGCTGACTTCAGTGCTTTCTCACTACATTTGATCGAACTTGGACTAATCAGGCCTGAGCTATTGTTTTCTGGGCAGTACTGAAAAATTAGGAAGGTCTGACTCTGGGATGATATCAGCTTAGTCTGAACATCTCCTTCTCCCTAGTCTGTCTGCTAAAGATCGCTATTCAGGAGGGAGTAGCACCCAGGTGTGTTCTGTAGAATCAATGAAAAATATCTACATAAAGACCACTGTAGCAGCCCTGGGAATAAAGGCAGATGCTCAGGTAAGAACTATGAGCCATTTACAATAAACATTGACTCATTTGTAAAACAACAGAACAATTTCACACAGCAAAGGAGGGACCATAGGCCCATCTAACCCCCCTCCCCCCCCCCCCCCCCACACACACACACACATTCCTTGCTTTCTATCATGGATGTTCTCAAATATACACATACCTCTTGTTATAATAACCAAAATCAGAGATTTATTTTATCTAAATAGCTATACAAATCTCATTTTTAAATGAAAAATTTTATTCAGTGCATATCTGCCTGGGTATATCTTTTCCTCTCCTACTGCCTCTTGAAAAGAGGGCCTGGAGCCAACTGGATTTGTCTGAGATCTCTCCCTTTCTATACTCAATAGCACGATGAGCCTGAGAAAGAGAACCGTGGAAATGTTCTCTTAGGCTTCCGTGGCTAATACCTGTATAATGATCTTTGCAGGTCCTGCTGCATCATCGTAAGTGGAACTGGCATTTCAGGTTATGTACTGGATGTCTGTTCTTATATATAGTGGTTCTCAAACTGGATTGGTGGGTAGGGTTGCCAACTGGCCGGTTTTCAGCCGGCCTGGCCGTTTTTTCAATGGCCAGGCCGGCTGCCGGCACAGATGTAAAACCGGCCCTTGAAAAGCCGTTTTTTTGCTCTGGCCGCAAGATCGGGAGCGGCCAGAGCAAAAAACCGGCTTTTCTCCTGACTCCCGCAGCGCGTAGGCGAACGCGATTGATCCTCCGTGCAGCCGCTGCTTCTGCTTTTAACAGAGCAGCGGCTGCAAATTGCAATAAAGTTAATTTCAAAAGGAAGAAAACTGTGAGAAGCCCGCCCCCTCTGACATCACTTCCTCTGGGGCTGCAGAAGGACGACCGGAGGGCTGGGCTCCTCACAGGTTGTCTTTTCTTTTCAAATTAAATTTATTGCAGCCGCTGCTCTGTGAAAAGCAGAAGCAGTTGCTGCATGGGGGGGGGGATTGAAGCAGCACTAGGAGGGAGGGGGGTTGAAGCAGCACTAGGAGGGGGGGTTGAAGCAGCACTAGGGGGTTAAAGCAGCAATAAGGGGGGTGGTGAAGCAACGCTAAGGGGGGTGTGAAAGCAAACACTAAAGGGTGAAGCAGCACTAAGAGGGGTGGGTGAAGCAGCACTAAGGGGGGTGGTGAAGCAACACTAAGGGGGGTGAAGCAACACTAAGGGGTGAAGCAGCACTAAGGGGGGGGGGTAGAAGCAACAGGAAGGGGAGGAGAAGCAGCACATGGTAAGCAGCAAAAGGGGGGGTGAAGCAGAACAAGGGGGGGTGAAGCAGCACTAAGGGGGTGAAGCAGCACTAAGGGGTGAAGCAGCACTAAGGGGCCGATGAAGAAGCACTAAAGGGGGATGAAGCAACACTAAGGGGTGAAGCAGCACTAAGGGGGGGTGAAGCAGCACAAGGGAAACAGCACTAAGGGGGGGTGAAGCAGCACTAAGGGGAGGGAAGCAGCATTAAGGGGTGAAGCAGCACTAAGGGAGGTGAAGCAGCACTAAGGGGGGGGTGAAGCAGCCACGGCAGCGGCTGCAAGGGGAAGGAGGTGGCAGAAGGAACTGACAGGTGGAAGGTGAGGGCTGGAAGAGAGCTGAAAGAGGGGGGAAGGAGGTGGCAGGAAGGAACTGACAGGGTGAAGGAGGTGGCTGGAAGAGAGCTGAAAGAGGGGGAGGAGATGCTGGAAAGGGGCTGACAGAGGAGTTAAGGAGGGGGTTCAAAGGGAGCTGACACCTGGGAATGGTAATGGTAAGTGACTGGGTAATGGGGAGGGGGCACTGGGACTGGAAATAGGCTGATGGAAGGAAGTGAAGAAAAGAAAAGAAGAGACAAGAAATGGCAGATGGATTATAGACCATAGAAAACGAGCTAAGAGAAGATGGGAAAACGGAAGCCTCAGATTGGAACCAGCATGATCAGAGAATAAAATGGTCAGACAACAAAGGTAGAAAAAATAATTTTATTTTTAATTGAATGATTGGACCTTGTATTACCTTTATATTTTACACAGTATGGGGAACTGCATCTCTTATTTATCTGATATTGCACTGCATGCACAGTCTGTCTTCTTGGGGTTTCAGTTTAATTTTTGTCTATATATTTCTCTTTTTGTTTTGTGCTCATTTATTGATGAAGACCTGTCTGTATTGTGTGTGTACAACCAATGCTGCGTTTTCTGTCAGTATAGAATTTCTGCTTAAGAATTTGTAGAAGTCTTGCTTGTTCAGTTTGCACATTGCCCTCTCTGCAATTTTTTGGGGGACAGGAGGTGGAGAAGGGGTGGGGGTGAGGGTGGGGGGCGGGACAGGGGCGGGGTGGGGGGCAGGTGGTGGGGCAGGGGCGGGGCAGGGGCGGAGCATGACTAGCCACAGGTGGCAGGTTTTTCTCTTTCAAAAAGTTGGCAACCCTATTGGTGGGATTGAGGAGGGAAATTTGAATTTTGGTGGGAAAGTTCATTGAAGAAAAGGTGAGAAATCTGAATTTGAATTTTAGTGGGAAAACTGCAAATAGGAATCCTGGTGGCAGAGAATTTTGAATTTTAGCAGTAAGATTATTGTAGCAATCTCAGACTTTGGAAGTTCAAAAAATGTGTTGGTCTTCAGCACCAAGTTTTATAGCACTAAGCCTTCTGTGAAAGAGGGGTTGCCATGCTTTATTGATGTTGAGTCCTTTGTCCCCAATGAGGTTTTGTGAGTGTCTTGCTATCTCTACTGTCTCTTTGATCTTCCTTGTCCACCAGCGCTCTTCTTTTTCCAGGATTCTTGTGTCATTAAATTTGATTGTATGGCCAGTTGCCATCACGTGGAGAGCTACAGCAGATTTCTTTGTTACTGAGTTTATTACTGGAAAAAGAAGAATGCTGATAGTCAAGAAGGTTCAAAGAGGCTGAAATGTCATTAACCAAGATGTGCCATGACCCAGAAAACTGCAAAGATCAACGGCGAAGATCTCCAGAGAATAAGGGAGCATAACTCATCCTTACTTTATTTGGGGACTCAATTTTATCCAGTTCTGCATATTGCACTGCATACCTTTGCTACTGGGCAGGGAACATAATGCCAGCTTTGAAGTGGCATTATCTTTCCCTCGGAATAAGGCATCTAGCTCATTCTGTACATAGCACATCTTGTAATAAGTTATTGTAAAATTACACCTACATAAACGCATTTTAATAGCCACTGCATGCCTACACCCTCGCACTATGTAACATGTTTCTGTTGAATTGTAAACCGCTTTGATTTAAAGGATAACGCATTAAAAATACATTTAAATAAATAAATAAACTTGCACTGATCATGCAAATTGCATTATTTCTTCACCATGGGAGTGATTAGCCTGCGGAACTGAGTTACCGCAAGTTAATGACTCCTGCAGTAAATTGAACTGTAGTAAAATGGAAAATTTTACCACAGCTTAGTAACTAGCCCTCAAAATCTTTTTGTATTGCTTTTGTGTTCTCTAAAGTGCCTTTTTTAAGAAACCATGCTAAAATTCATTTTGTGTGAATTTACTTGCATAGACCCATTAATGAACTAAAAGGAAACATATGAGAGCCCATAAAGTGATGGTTACTGTCACCTATCTTTTCAATCACCTTTCCCAAATCTAATTAATACATATTTTTTAAAGAATTATTTGACAACCCTCTCCTTTAATAATATACAATTATGGCCACATGATTATTATAAGGAATTATTAAATTAATATAGATTTACAATTTTTTTACTATATATGATATATATCATCCCCATTTCCGCAAGAGCAGGGCATCCCTCAAGGCTCTGCCCTATCGGCACTATTGTTTAATCTCTATCTTCAACCCATCTGTTCCATATTTAAACGCTTCAAAATCAACTACCACATCTACGCGAACGACATCATGTTATACTCGCCATTTGATGTGTCCAACCCGGATTATAGCAACATATGTCGTTGCCTCACTGAAGCTGAGCTGTGGCTGAAATCAATGAATATGAATATTAATTTTAAAAAAACAGAAGTTCTATTTATAACAAAAAACACAAGCTTCACTCCACCGCCTGAAATCAACATTGGAAAAACTGCTCTCACAGTTAGAGATGAGATCAAATACTTGGGAGTCACACTAGATAAGACCCTCAGCCTCACCAAACATATAAAACAAACTGTAAAAGCAATATATTTCAAATTAAGGACAATCCAACAACTTAGACCATTGATAGATAATACTGACTTCAGATCCGTGGCTCAAACACTTATAACACCACATTTAGACTATTGTAATGGTATTCTTCAAGGGACCTCGAAGAAAAATATACACACACTTCAATTAGCCCAAAATGTCACTGCAAGGATCATCTATAAAGCGAAACTTTCAGATCATATATCTCCGATTCTCTATGCTCTCCATTGGCTACCTGTCTCATGCAGAATCATCTACAAATCCTTAGTTACTACATTTAAGATCTTTAATAATATAGCACCATCTTTCTTATCTACGCTCATCAACATCCCACATGAAAATAGATCAAGAAGAATAAACCTTCACACGATACAAGTCCCTGATTCTATTCGAAAGACAAGTCAGAAGACAAGTAACACAGCTTTCTCATTCTTCGCCCCTACGTTATGGAACAACCTCCCAATTGAAATCAGAGAAATCCAAGACCTTCAATTATTTAGAAAAAATCTAAAAACCCATCTATTTACCCTGTACTACAATAACCTCCAAATTGAAGATAATCCAAACTCAGAGAAAAGCGCCGAACATCAGTCACTCACTGACCCTACCTAGACAAGGCATAAAATCTTCCCCTCACATCCACATTGCTCACCTAGATTAATCTTACTTTTGAATGCAATTGCTTGTCGTTAATGTAAATAATTATTACTATTGTAATTAATCCCTTTAATGTTGACATACTATGTTTTGAAACATTAACTACTGCTTACCCAATTTCAAACGTTCCTACTTCTCCTGTTATCTTATTGTATTCGAGTTACATTTAATAGTTGAATGTTCTTTGTTCTAAATCTGTTCTATGTAAAATAATAGTATTTTTACTATTAATGTTTATGTTACCTGTAAACCGCCACTGATCTCTGGAAGTGGCGGTATAGAAAAGATGTATAAATAAATAAATAAATATGAATTCTTAGTTTACTTTCCTAGAGGGAAGAAAATGTATGAGATCACCATATCTATTTGTGAGTGTGTGTTTGTGTATTTGTGTGTTATCTCCCTAATAACTTTGCTATATGGTGTTGTATACACACCCAATGTCCAGACATGATAGGATGTACAAGGGATAATGAAAGGAACATTTTTCAGGGGATCCACATATACATCGGTTTCTCTGAATGTAGTCTCTGCATGGAACTCCTTGCACCTCTTTTTCTCTGAAAGGGAACTGTTCTCTGGACATTCTAATCCAATGGTCCTGCTCTCTTCATATTTCACCCAGATCTGTGTCAGATGAGAGAGATTTTTATTTTTTTTGCTGTGATTACATTTGTCATTTCAGTATCATTGCTGCCATATCTCCTAGGATGAAACTATCAGTCTTATGTGAAACTACTAGTCGTATGCTCCCCTTGAGTGAGATTTATGACTGCAAGCATTCAAATCGCTTGTCTGTCTCTGTATCATTCACCACAAAGACCTCAAAAGAGCTAATAACTAATTTTGTAACACTGTAAATCATTCCTGCTCCACCTATTCATTTGTGTTATTGTCTTTCTTTAAGTTGATGAAAAAGGACCCTTTTTTAAAGGCTTAGCTGTGTGTCAGAACTTTGGATGGGCTGTTATATTTTGTGACATATACCACATAAAAAAAGTAATTTAGAGTTTATTTTCATGTATTTTTAAAACCTAATTACATTTCATTTTACTTATATTCAGTATAATCTGTTATTTATCTTATTGACTGAAAGGAATGACATAATAGTTATGCATATACTTCTTTTTATTATAGTAGTATTTAAGATTTAATTGATGTCTAAAGCAGTGCTGGTGTCCTGGATCAGCTGGTGACCATGAGTGATATAGAATGATGTGAAATCAACGCTGATACTGTAATTACTACTGGTTTTATTTTTTGCTTTTTTTTTCTTTAACCTGGGAACAGGATGTTCTCTAGCCCCCTATCTCTGATTGCAATGGAACGTCTAGTGATTAAACACAGAGATTTTCTAGAGATCTGAGAGATCTAGACAGGATAAATTGTTCCCGTTTATGGATAGCTTGCTTTTATTGTTAATAATCTCATTGAAATTAAATCAAAATGAATAAGAAAATTGTGATATTTTTGAGTTGTTGCTTATTGTTTTTTGAGAAACTGTATAGTCATTGCCATTGTTTGTTGGATTTACGAGTTATTGTTTCTTTTTCTTTAGTAAATTGAAAATTCTTTTGAAAATTTAATAAATGCTACATTAAAAAAAAATGAATCTCACAGGAATCTTTGTTAAGGATTTGAGAAATCACCAATAGTTTTTAACTTGCTTCTGGGTATAAAATAAATTAACAAATGCAACATGTCCTTTTTTTACCAGTCTTAGTAATGTTAAATAGTTCATAAAGTGCAATGTTTATTAAATATTAGTGTGTGCTATCTGTCGCTGTGCACATAGGAATAACATGGGTGCTGCAGCAGATAGAGTGTGTTAATGTTTAGTAAACATGGCCCAAAGTGGCTCACCTTGGAATACATTTATGAACTCTAGAGATATGGTTACTTTAGCTTTGATCCTTTGTTACATGGAACAAAATTGTACCTGAAAAAAGTGAAGAGACTTTCCAATGAATTTTTTTTTTATGAATTTTAACAAATACCAAGCATGCATACACTTGTACAGAAATAAGGGCACAAGAGGAAAACTCAAATACAACAGGCAATACTTTAACCAAGCATAGAAAGAAAACAAATCAAACCTGCCCCTTCTCTAGCCCACAAGGAGAAGATCCTATGAAAAAAAAAGGAAAAAGAATTGTAAAATGCAAAGGAAAACAAGCAGGCTAACCACCGTTGTACTTCATATTCACATGGTAGAAGAACCAGCAGACACCAAGACTACAGGTCGACGGTCATTGATAAAGGATAACAACTGCAAAGGTTCAACAAATACATAAGAAACACATTGCAACTTAACCAAACGCTTACAGAGAAACTTGCGAAAAATCAAAGCCCCTAGCTGTAATACCCCAGGCCAGAGCAAAAGGAACTCCCTTCTCCTAAGTTGAGCCTCCCTGGCCAAGTCTGGGAAAACTTGAACCAAGAGACCTTTAAACAAAACATTCTTTAAAAAAAAAACATTTTTAACAACCATTTATGGTTAGTAGTTAAGGCAAACGTAACCAAGAGAGTAGATGGTACCACAGATTCAATATCAGAACTTTCTAGTATTGCAGACACATTTGAAGAATCTACCTGCTGGAGGCCTAAAACCTCAGGACCTCCAGAGGTTTTCTTAGCAGTTGGTAAATAATATACTCTAGTCACAGGGTCTGAGATTCTGGGGGAACCCCCAGTATCTCTGAAAGATACAATTTAAACATTTATTTAGTACAAAACTGATAAAGATTTAGGAAAGTTAATAAAACAAAGATTAGCAGCTCTTGAAGAGTTATCCAACTGCTCAATCTTAGCCTTAATCAGAGTTGAGTCTTAACATAAAAATTAGGATAACCTTCCAAACGAGCAGTTCTCACACTGAAATCAGCCACAGAAGCTTGTAAGGATGTTAAATATTCAGTATTCTTATGAATCGTTGCTATTTTACTCTGCGCCTCCAAAGCTAATGATTGTAATGACAAGCAACAAGCTAATGATTGAAATGACAAGCGACTCCCCCAGTTTCATGATTGCAGACGAAATGGCTTACAAGGTGAATTGCTCTGGATGAGCCAGTGGAAACACAAAGGAGGGATTTCCAGACTCCAGACTGCCAGTTGAGGGTCCGCACTGGGCGCTGGAGTTTGCATCGCATCCACAGACACAGGTAAAACAGAAGGGATCTGTCGGGGAGCCGGTGACAGCTTCCCTGACATGGGCTTCCTCTTGCCCATAAGTGAAGAAAGCGTGAGAGCACTTATAGCCTACCATTCGCCATCTTGGGATCCACCAACCAATAACTTTACTTAAAAGAATGAATTTAATCAAAGTGATTTCACTGTTTCAAATGGATTATTTATTTTCTCATATTTTCCTGTATATCTTAAAGAGATAATTTGAAAGACTGGGGGAAACATTATCTATATTTATTTGGGGAATAGAAATGTCTCAGAGCTTTTAGAGGAGTGGGTGGTTTGGCTTTATCCATTCAGAAACATTATTATCCTGTGCTCTACATGGAACAATCTGCTAAAGTTAATTTAAACACAGAAGTTCCACCATGTTGGATTTACATTGAAAAAAAAATATCTGGGCCAATATTCAAAACCTTTAGTCAGACAGCCAATGGGAGACCATCCAAATAAGGGTGTTGACCGCCATGTTCAGAAGCACTATCCAGATAGTGCCACTGAATATCATCACAGACTGCCCTGGAACTCTCGGGTTAGTGCAGGGGTGGTCTGTACGCAGATCGAGGCTGGTGTTGACACTATCTAGATAAGTGCCAACTTTATCCGGATAGTGGGATTTTCAGATTACTTAGGCTGTGTGAAAAGCTGTCCTAAATTGCAATCCAGAAAAGGGCTGGTTGCAAATTGCTACTATTCGGGTAAAGTCAGCATTTATCCAGATAGTGGTACTCAACTCACATATTCAATAACAGCTACAATCCATATACTGACACTCAGTAACCCACCAATATTTAAGCGCCGCTGCTCACCATCGTGGCTTTTGAATATTGGCCTTTTTGAAAAGTGGGCTCATCGTGTTTATTGAGCATTCGTGCCCTTTCCCATCCCCATCTTCCTTCCCCACTCATTGTATGGGGAAGTTAGACAGGGCTGGAGAAGGGGCAGATCGGGGGTGGCATTAGGCGGGCGGTGAGCGGTTGTCAGCCTCAGACGTACAGGGCCAATTCCAATGTTGGCCCTGTATGTCCAGGGCTGATGACTTAGATGGGGAACTTATTCCATCTCTGAGGTGGAATAAGTTCCCCAGTTGGGCAGAGGATGGCGGCCCGGGGCATGGCAGTGGCGGGAGGGGGTGGAGAGCATTCCCCGCAGCCGGACCCTGGCCTTGGGAGGCCAGATCTGGGGTTGGACTGCGGGGAAAGCATTGTAGGAGCTGGCAGCCAGGGATCACAGCTTTAGAATGGAGCCACGGTGCCATGGCAACTGGACGCCATGGCACCGTGGCTCCATTGTAAAGCCCAGACTGAGTTAGTCGGGCACAGACTGTACAAGCAGGCTGGGCTGAATCGCGGTCCCAGCCTGCACATACAGGCCTGTTCACGATTCCAATCCCATGGGGCTCGACATGCCCCGCAGGATCGGAATCGCGACTCCCTTTGTACATCTGGATCCAGCCGGATGCACAGAGGGCCTGTACGTACAGACTGGAATCGGGCCCACTGTCTCTGTTAGTGAGCACCAGTGATGCTGAGAGCTAAGCTTTCCCATTTTACTAAAGTCAGCATTTTTGAAATCTAGGACTTTGAGTTTGCTGCGATTGGACTCTGCCTTGGCTTTTACCTCAAACCACATGTGGTGATCACTGCTGCTCAAGTGGGCACCCACCCAGACATTAGACACACTGGGGGTCTTTTTGAGCCACGAATAGCGGGGATGCACTGGTCTGTCCACTTCTCAAGCAGCCTTCCCTGGACCCCACTGCTCCCGACCATTCCTGCCCAGTCTCCAACCTTCCTTTCATATCAAAAATTCTGGAAAAGGCAGTGTTTTCTCAACTCATCTCCTTTCTGGATTCCACCCACTTCCTACACCTACAGCAATCATGTTTTCACTCAGGGCATAGCACAGAGACCGTCCTTCTCGCACTCCTCAATGAACTCCAAACGTCTCATGATCGGGGTGACATCTCTATAGCTGTCTCTCTGGATCTCTCTGCAGCCTTGGATCTTTTTGATCACACTGTCCTCCTTTTCTCATCTTTGGGATGAGGGTCTCCAGGGCACAGTGTTTCGGTGGTTCCACTCATTTCTTGCCTCTCGGTCCTTCTCTGTTTCTTTGGATTCCTCTACTTCTGAGCCATCCCTCTGCACTGTGGGGTGCCTCAAGGTTCTGTCCTTGCACCTCTGCTCTTCAGTGTTTTTCTGGTTCCTCTCACCCTTCTGATACTGTTGCAGTGAAGTGCACGCAATGAATAAAACCAGGAGTCAGTTCGAAGATCCTAGCCAATTATTGTGCACAAGTCTCAGGCAAATGTCACATTCAAAATGGTCTGAGCAATGGAGTCCAGTAAACAACACCTTTTATACCTTTCTTCTTCAGTTTAATACAGGCAAACTTTCTATTGGTCCTACTGACCCTTGCACCCATCCAATTGGGATCTCTCTATGGGCCTAGCACTCTGTTTCCCCTGCTCAGAATTCTCTAACAAAGGCACAGTTCTTAGACTTTGATACATTTCTCCTATAAGGTCACTGCTAGCTTAGAAAATGTGTGAATACAGAGCACTGGAACATGTCTGTCATCAGCATAGAAGAATTCAACAAAGGATTTATACAACCTTATCAAAAAGCAGTTTAAAGCAGTTTCTCTAACTTTTACAGACTTTGGTTTTTTTCAGCATTCTTATTCTCAGGTGGGGGCTGGGACTCAGGCCTAGCTTACAGGCCTCTCATATTCTTATACATTTACAGGCTATTCTAGGCCATAGCCTGCCACATTCCCCCCTTTGATTATTCTCACCCGGAGAAGAGAAAGGGTGAGAATCAAATCATACATTACACGTGGTCATCAGCATCATGTTGGGGTACAAGGGAATATTGCCACATAGCTAAGACTTTTGTAGCTGCTTTACGTTCAACAATGTTATGAATGGTTGAGTTCAGCATACCCAAGCATAAGGATAGGAAACATGGGAGAAACAAGCAGATAGCCAATATGAATAGGACAATGAACACAAGTGTTTTCAGGCTGCCCATTCCTGAAAACAGAGAACCAAACCATCCATTGAGTTGCAAGCCATGCCAGGTCTGGACTGGTACATAGGTTTGTTTTTCTCATGTGGTTGGCTATATCTTCTACAACTTGTCCTTCATTATCGATTTGCAAACAACAGTTAGTTAAATTCAGCTTTCTGCATACTCCTCTTTCAGCTGCAAGTAAATAATCTAATGCTAAGCGATTCTGATAAATGGCTGTACGCATCTGCGTGGCTTGTTTAGCTAACAAGGTTAGTGCTCTACTAGTTTCATTAGTTATTATTTCTACAACAGCTTGCAAACGTATAATACGATTTAACATATACACAGTGGTGCGGTAACCCCAAGAGCCATCTTGTGCCCAGGTAGCAGGTCCATAGTAGGAAACAATTCTCTCCGGTGGCCATTCTTCAGATGTCGCATCCCATTTGTCCCATTGGCCTATCTTCAGGGCCTCTCGCTTCTGTCGACTCTTATATATGGGAAATCCCAGTTGTTCCCCGTGGGAGATGGGCAAGAGGAAGAAAGAAGGTCTTATGGTCCCCAAAACACACGCACCTCCCCAGTTGGCAGGGAGTCTAGCATATGCTCGAGTTCCGCAGATCCAATATAGTCCCAGGTGGAGCTTGCCAGTTATTGTGAGAAGCCAGATTTGTCCCATAACCTGGCAAGGTTAGGAAAGATAATCAGGGCTTGGAGGGCTCCGGGGCATTGGCTCCTGACCACCAGGATGTCTTTTTGGTAGTAGCATTATAGTACCTCTGGTTCAAACAGACCAATTGCCCCACTAACATAGTCAATTGTGGTCCCGCTCGAGCAAAACATAGGTTTCCAACAATGGGGTTAGCTAGGACCCATTCGCTGGTAGCTTTATGTAGATCAGTTTGGTTATAGGGTACAGAATAGTTCAATTCTTACGCCTCCCAAAGGCCACTGGTCTCCCATCTGAGTTCCCCACAAGAAAAGACAGTCAGAGACATGGAGACTGGATGCTACCCGCTCCAGCTAGTTCAATGCAACAAGTTTCGGGAAAGCGTGGGAATTACAAATTCTGCCTTCATGGCCTCATAAACGGTATGATGTATTCGGTAAGGTGAAGAGACATGAGTTTGTTGTGCTTAAGCCTGGATATATACAATAGTTCCAGAGATCAGTTCCACTTCCTGCCACAAACGTAGGCCGAATCGGAAATCCCGGCTTCCATCTGGCTCGGGTTCGAGGATGAGAAGAAAAAAAAAAAAACAAAAAAAAAAAAAAAAAAAAAAAAAAACAAAAAAAAAAAAAAAAAAAAAAAAAAAATAAAAAAAAAAAAAAAAAAAAAAACCCGTTTTTAGTAGAGGATTTCAGGCACCTTTCTTGCACTTCTTAGGTTCCAGTAGGGATACATCTTTCTAAAGTAGCCTTGCGATTACTCTCCAGTTTGTCCAAGTAGGACTACCAGACCAGGTAGCAATCAGTACACACTAACCCCCATTTGGGGCAGCAGATAGTCATCTTTTGATGGCTTACCATAAGTTGATGGGCGGCAATGGTATCACCCCCCGCGTACATATTCCCCATCTGTATGCACCTTCGGGACACATATATTTGTCATCCATAGGTAGTAAGCTTGCCTTCCCATGGACTACCGCCACCTATAATAGTCAGTTCTGTTGATCAGATCATCAAGACATCCAAAATACAGGTCGGTGCAGGCCGGGTGGAGATCAGATATTGCTTGACTTGTTAGCATTTTATGAGGGCCCTCCATCTTCATCATTCCACGTAGTACGTTCCAGGACATAATAAGGAAGCGATTCTGTCGAGGTATAAAACAGGTATTACGAGTCTTTCCACTCGTGCGAACATTCAGTTCTGCTACCACATACAGGCACTGACTGACTTTACCAGTGGCAATGTGTAAGTAAGAGTATATTTTTTTTTTTTAAGTAGAGTCTGGGTGATTTTCCTCCCAGTTCGGGTTAGTGGTTATACAAGCTGCCACCAAGGAGGCGGGGTCGGCCCCAGGGCAAAAGTTGTCCCAAGGAGGTCCCAGGGTTACCGCAAAAATGAAACAAAGTAGTAGGTAATCATCATGATCATTGTCTCTGATGATGGATAAACTGAAATTTTGATAATTCAGAGATTGAAAACTTCTTCTTCAAACTTCCAGGAGCGGGTTTTCAAATCTTCACGAGGATGATTGTTTTCTTCGCAGTGTAAGTCACAATAGTGATGAAGGATCCGCGGTCGAAGTCCAAGGACTATCTTCAGGAACTGCTGCTGGCTTCACTAGACTGTGGTGGATCCAGGAGTTGATTTCTGCCCACTTTAACTGCTGTGGGTGTTGACAGCAGAACGACATATGGTCCCTTCCCAATGAGGTGCCAATGGTGTCTTCTTCCACTCTTTGACCCACACCGAGGCTCCAGGCTTGAAAGGATGCAATGGCTCTGTCAGATTGATAGGCAACTGGTCTTGCACCCAGGTATGGAGATTCCTGCAAGACAGAAACTTAGAGCCAAACAATTCTTGGCTAGTGATTTCTGATCCAATCTGACTCATATCCCCCCTTATTCCCTGAACTATGGGCGGGGGTCTCCCATACAAAACCTCAAATGGGGAAACTCCTAATGACTTAGTGGGGGCTTAACGTACTCTGAGAAGGGCTATGGGGAGAGCTTGGGGCCACTTCAGGTGAGCTTCCTGACAGAGCTTGGAACAACTGAGAAAGTCAGGGTTCGGTTCATTCTCTCTACTTTCCCTGAACTCTGGGGTCTATAAGCTGTATGTAACTTCCACTGTATTTGTAAAGCACGGGCTAGCTGCTGAGTTACTTGTGACACAAAGGAGGGCCCATTGTCTGGCCCTATGGTCAAGGGTATTCCAAACCGAGGAATGATTTCATGAAGCAGAGCCTTAGTGACTTCTCTGGCCTTTTCAGTTCTAGTGGGGAAAGCCTCCACCCACCCAGAGAAAGTACAAACTAGAACCAGTAGGTAGTGATATCCGTTGCTCGTGGCATTTCTGCAAAATATATTTGGATATTTCCCATGGGGGGAACTCCCTCTGATTGAACTCTTGGAGGTAGGACAGGACCCTGCCGGGCATTATTCTTTGCACAGGTCACACATTTTCGGGCTATTAAGGCAGTTAAAGGTCTCAATAATGAGATACAGAAATACGGTTTCAGAGCTTTCTCCATTGCAGTTTTTCCATAGTGTGTAGCTTGGTGGAAGGCATGGACAAAGGCTGGACCCAGGGCTTCAGGGATCATGGTCATACCAGGGGTGAGCCTCACTCGGGTGGTGGTAACACTATCCATCCGGTCTCTGATAGCTGCCCCCCCCCCCCCCCCTCATTCTGACAGTAGTAGTCCTGCTCATTCGGGGTATATCGTGGTGTCCAAGCACTGAGAGGTACTGGAAATATGGCTGCTTGAACTGTAATACTGGGGGTAGAGATTTTTCCATCGTTTGCTGCTTCTCGGGCTGAGGCCATCGGCAAGTCTGTTCCCTCTGGATACTTCTCCATCTCCATTCTGGTGACCTCGCAGTGCATTACAGCAACTTGTTTGGGGGTCCATACTGCTTCCAATAAAGTCAATATTTCTGGGCCATACTTGATGGACTTGCCTCCCGAGGTTATCAATCCGCGTTCTTTGTACAAAGCTCCATGGGCATGTAATGTTGTAAAGGCATACTTGGAATCTGTGTATACATTCAGACGGATACCAGTCCCTATTTTCAGTGCTCGAGTGAGGGCTATTAATTCGGCCTTCTGTGCCTGAAGTTCCTGGGGCCAGAGCTGATGATTCTATTACCATGTCCAGGGTCACCACTGCATAACCGGCACAGCGTTGTCCATTAATTACAAGACTGCTTCCATCCACGAAGAAAGTTCTTTCTGTATTGTTCAAGGGGATATCCGGGTAGGTCTGGGCGACTTGAGTATACAGTGTCCATGACTTATAGGCAATCATGGTCAGGAGGGCCTGGACCCGGTCGGCCAGTAGGGTAGCAGGGTTCAAGGTTTGACTGACACTCAATTTTAGCCGAGGATTTTCACACAGCATACTTTGATATTTCAACATTCGTGTGTTGGTGAACCAGGAGTTCCCTTTGTGTTCCATTAGGGTTAAAACAGAATGCGGTTACAGTGACTTGAAGATTCTGTCCCAAAGTGAGCTTGTCAGCTTCGCTCACTAAGAGGGCTGTGGCTGCTACGGCTCTTAGGCAAGGTGGCCATCCTTTTGCAACAGGGTCCAATTGTTTTTGATAGATAGGCTACAGGTCGTTGCCAGGATCCGAGGGGCTGAGTCAGGACTCCCAGCGCGTTTCCACATGACTCATGGACATAAAGACGAAATGGTTTCTGCACATCTGGTAGGGCCCCAAGGCTGGTGATGACATTAATGCCTGCTTTCTGCGATTTGAACGCTCTATTCTGGTTCTGGGCCCCCATTCCATGGGTGATCGTTCCACTCCCTTCGTGGCTTGGTACAAGGGTTTTGCCAAGAGTGCAAAATTGGGTATCCATATCCGGCCATAGCCCACAGCTCCCAAGAAGGCCCACACCTGCTATCTGTTGGTGTGGGTAGGGATGCGTCATACTCCTTCCTTTCGCTCAAGTCCCAATTTCCGGATTCCTCTGGACAGCTGGAACCCTAGGTATTTCACTTCTGTTTGGCACAACTGCGCTTTGGCTCTTGAGACCTTGTATCCGGCTTCATTCAGGAGGTGCAAGAGATCACTGCTAGCTTGCACACATTCAGTCTTGGAGTTGGTGGCTATAAGCAGATCATCTACATATTGAAGTAAGATTCTTCTTCCTGGAGTCACAGAGTAGTTTGAAAGATCTTGTTTGAGGAGCTGCACTGAAGATGGTGGGTGAATTCTGAATCTTTGAGGCAAGCGAGTCCAAGTGTGTTGACCTCGTCTTCCTGTAGTGGGGTTCTCCCATTCGAACACGAACAAAAGTTGGCTGGCAGATGCCAGGCGGATACAGAAAAAGGCATCATTTAAATCCAGAACGGTGAAATGAGTAGCTTCTGATGGAATAAGTCCCAGGAGGGTATAGGGATTGGGTACTACTGGATGTATGGTTTCAACTGCATTGTTCACTCATCGCAAATCCTGCACTGGGCGTTAATCACCTGTCCCAGGCTTCTTGACTTGGAGGAGGGGGGTGCTCCCGGCGATTGGCATTCTTTGAGGAGTCCATACTGTAGTAATTTCTTTAGGTGACCATGGATGCCTTCGATTGCTGGTCGTGGGAGAGGATATTGTCGCCACATGCACTGGTTTCTGCTCCTGGTTTAAGAGTGACAAGCACAGGAGCTATATTCTTTGCTAGGCCAGGAGGATTATCCTCCGCCCACACTCCGGGCGGAGCTAAGATGTTGGTGGGTATACGGGGGCTAGCTGCCTTGGATGAAGGTGGACTATAGAACCGCCATTCTTCTTCTCGGGGGACAGTCCAGCACCCATCAGAGCCGCAGATTCCGAGTTCACAGTCAGCTCCATTTTTCCTCCTTCGACAAAGAATATCTGCGCCTGGAGCTTAGCAAGCATGTCTCGGCCCAAAAGGGGAACTGGGCATTCAGGTATGTACAGAACTGATGTGTTATCTTCTGTCCCCCCCAATTCACAGGCACGGTTCTGCAGCAAGGTCTTGTGGTTCTAGTTCCAGTGGCGCCAACAATGGTGACAGATCGGGAAGACAAAGGAGCCACTGGTTTAGCCACTACTGATTGTTCGGCCCCCGTATCCACCATAAAGTCCATGTACTGGTCCCCAATCTTTAAGTTGACCATAGGCTCCTGGGGACCCAGGGAAAACTTGGAGCCCGGTCTGGCCTAGTCCTCATCCACATAGTCTTCCGGTTCTTCGTGGTCGCCATTCCTTCCTTACCAGGCTTCTTCCTGCCGAAACTGTGCGCACTGCATTCCCCCTCGCTGCTGGAATCGCCCCCCCCCCACCACCTGGTGCTCTCCCTCCTCCCTCCAGGGGGTGGAGCTACTATTCGGGCATTCATTCTTCCAATGTCCTTCTTCCTTACAATAGGCGCACTGATTTGCACTTAAGGGGGACCGAGCGCTCCCTCGGCCCCCTTCCCCATCCTCGAGTCCTTCTGTTTGGGTATCCTCCACGTCCCTTCAACTAGAGCTGCAGCAAGCAGATCGGCTTTCTTCTTCATCTTCTTTCACTTTCCCTTTTACATTCTTGATCACGATTCACAAATACCTTCTGGGCAACTTCCATTAGCTGTGCTATATTCATGCCCGAAAATCCTTCCAGCTTTTGCAGTTCCCGTTTTTATGTCTCCCTGGGACTGACTCACAAAAGCAGAATTCACCATACGTAAATTCTCCTGGGCTGCTGAATCATATGGGGTATAAAGTCTATAAACTTCAGTTAATCGTTCATAGAAGGCAGCTGGACTTTCATCTGGGCGCTGAAGAACGTCCTGCTACCTTCCCAACATTCATGGCTTTCTGGCCTCCCCTCCTCAGGCCTTGCAGTAGGGCCTGGCGGAAACTGGTGAGGGCCCTCTCCCCTTCTGCACTATTTGGATCCCATCTTGGATCTTCATTCGGGAAATCTACGGCCGCTGCCCTGTCGGGGATCTAGGTCTCTCCTGTCTACAGGGTTTCTCTTCCACCCATCGGGTATTTGCTTGCACTATTCGTGCCTGCTCTTCATTAGTAAAAGGGTAGACAAGAGCTGGCAGCAATCAGACCATGTAGGCTGGTGGGTCTGCATGATACTAGACATTAATTCTGTCAGATCTTGGGGTTTTTCAGTATAAGAGGCATAGTGCGTTTTTCCAGTTTAATAAATCCGTGGTTAGAAAAGGGCAACATAACAAGACTAGTTGGCCCAGCCACACCTGACCTTCGTCATTGAGAATGGGTAATCTGGGGACTTGGTATAATGGCCATCTGGTGAACTTCTTTCCCCGGCTCGTCTCCCTGCTTCGGAGGGTGTAGCGCAAATTTGCGCGCCCAGCGGTGGCTCTTCCGCTGGGGCCTGGACTAATGGGTGACCCTGGACTGGCAGTTGCTCCCCCGCTGGCAGTTCCTTCAGGAGATGGTAGTCCTGCCGGGGAACTTTGTTCGGGACTGGGACTCCTGCTCCGGGAAGGGGGTTTGCTCTCCTCCGGGCGATGGAAGTGACTGATGGGGTGGAGGCACATCAGCTGTGGGGACTCTCTCTTCTCCTGGCTCTACTCGGGGTAATGATGGAGCTGACGGGACCGGGTTTATACAGGAATAGGGGTGGATAATTCGGGATTTCTGTAGTTTCTGGGGCTGAGTAAATGGGAGGCTTTTCTTCCTTAATCCTGGGGACTCCCTTCGTAGTTGCTAACATTATCCTGCACTGCTCTTCATGACAACGCTTCATCCAAGAGGGTTGCCTTTCACAGATATCTAACCAGGAGTCTATATAGGGAAACTGGTCGGGGTAATTCCTACGTACTATCCCATGCACTCGGGACACCAATTCTAACATCAAAAGTACCATCTGGTGGCCACACGGTGTCCAGCACCAGCCACTCCCTACCACATAATTTTTCTAATCGGGACGGAGACATTTTCGTCCCGTAGTCCCGCTAAATCCCTTCTTAAAATTTGTGATCATACAGTTCAGCGGAGTTTGCACAGACCCCGCCCCTCCCATTATGATGTACAAGACAACAGACAAAGAGGGCGGTAGTATGGCTGCAGGTAAGGGGGTCCGTACAGCCCCTGGAAACAACAAGGGAGACAAACACCAAACGCTTCCTCCTTTTCGCGACCTGGGCGTGGTCGCCTAGCCAGGAACTGCGCTACTCAGGAGTCCGCTCTCCGCGTGGTCTGTGTTTCAAAGACCTCTCATTCCACTCAAACAGACAGACATGCCACCGAGTTCCCAAAATTCCATAAAGGCCTACCTTACTCATCCATGAGGGGTGGGGTTTCGTCCGCTCACTCATACTCGTGCAAGGAGTACTCGGCCACACCCTGAGAGGTGATCAAGCTCTCGTTACCTTAAACCCATATTAGTTCCTCCGCGCATGCCGGGACTTTCCCATAGCTAACTGACTAAGAACCAGACAAATTACTACTCACCGGATCCGGCCACTAATGCGCTGCGCAACCAGTCCCTCCTTGGGTTGAATCTTGGACTCCCCTCGGGTTCGGAGGTGTTGGCCGGGCGGACCCGCAGGCCGCCGAGGCAGGGCAGAACCCTCTCCGATACAATGGGGACGGCGGCACCTGGGGTCCGTCTCCACTGTCGGTCGGCCGCAGTCCCGGCCGGACCAAATCTGGAGGCGGTAATACGTGGTATATTCACTTGCGCACCATTCACGTACTCCACCTTCCCGGCCAATGCACCAGGAATATGTTGCAGCGAAGTGCACGCAATGAATAAAACCAGGAGTCAGTTCAAAGATCCAAGCCAATTTATTGTGCACAAGTCTCAGGCAAATGTCACATTCAAAATGGTCTGAGCAATGGAGTCCAGTAAACCACACCTTTTATACCTTTCTTCTGCAGTTTAATACAGGCAAACTTTCTATTGGTCCTACTGACCCTTGACCACATCCAATTGTGATCTCTCTCTGTGCCTAGCACTCTGTTCCCCCTGCTCATAATTCTCTATCAAATGCACTGTTCTTATACTTTGATACATTTCTCCTATAAGGTCACTGCTAGCTTAGAAAATGTGTGAAATACAGAGCACTGGAACATGTCTTTCATCAGCATAGAAGAATTCAACAAAGGATTTATACAACCTTATCAAAAAGCAGTTTAAAGCATTTTCTCTAACTTTTACTGACTTTGGTTTTCTCAGCATTCTTATTCTCAGGTGGGGGCTGGGACTCAGGCCTAGCGTACAGGCCTCTCATATTCTAATACATTTACAGGCTATATAGGCCATAGCCTGCCACAATACAACAACACCAGCATCTCAGCCTATTACTATGCCAATGATATTATACTGATCCAGCTACTTCCCCCCCTCAGACCTAGACCTCTCCCACCTCAATACCTGCCTGTCTGATGTTGCTGACTGGTTGAGTTCTAACCTCCTGCATCTTAATCCTGTCAAGTCCTCATTGGTGTGGTTCTCCTTTGACACCCCCCCCCCCCTCCAAAGTTCTCCCCTACCCTCCTTGGTGCCTCAGTACCTCTAGTCTCCTCTATGCATTATCTCGGGGTGACCCTAGACTCGGCTCTATCCTTCCAAGATCACATCTCTGTCCTGTCCCATCGTTCCCATTTCTTTCTTCATCAAATCTGTGCTGTCCGTGACATTCTACCCCCGCCCACCCTCACCACTCTTCTGCTCTCCTTGGTAATTTCTCGGATTGACTATTGCAGGCCTCCCTCAACATCAGCTCCACCATCTTCAACTGATTCAGAATACCACAGCCAGGATCCTCCCACACACCACGCCTCATCTAATCAACCTTACACTGGTTGCCTGTTTCACCACACATAACCTATAAGCTCCTGATCCTTACCCAAAAGGCCCTCCATATTCACACCCCGCAATATCTGGATGATGCTCTGCAATAACATTCAGTGCCCATGCACTCTTCACTCAGTCCACAACCATTGTCTACATCTTCCATCCCCCTCCCTAGCCCATTTGAAACAGACCGGTCGCACTGCTTTCCTTCTTCTTTCTGGCCCCTTCTCTCTGGAACTCTCGCCCCCTCACTCTCCACCAAGAACAATCCTACCGCAAATGTAAGTCCCTCCTCAAGACGCACCTTTTTTGTTTGGCCTACTAGCTCAGTTCCCCTGACTTGTAAGGATTGGCTTGTTCTCTTCTCTCCTCTGTTCTTTTTTCTCTATAGTGTGATTGTGTTTATTTCCTGTCAAAACTTCTAGTTCCTTTCCTTTTCTGGCTTCGGGCTACTGCTATTTGTACTCCATACCCCGCTCTTATGCTATGAAGGGCAGTTAATCAAGTGATACAATAAAGATAAAAATAAAACAAAATACAGTGGGGAATTAGTGTATATTTTATTATTTTATTTATTTATTTATTTTACATTTTTTTTATACCACTATTTCCTAAAGATCAATTGTGGTTTACAGGGAACAGCAATGAATTGTACAACATATACAAATTCAGTTTACATGTAACGATATAACTAAGGGGCATGTTTACTAAAATCCGCAAAATAGCGCGCCGCAAAATAGCGCACGGCAACGCGGCACTGAAACGCGCAGAAACGCGTTTAAACGCCCCGCACACGTGCGTGTCACCCCCGCACAGGTAAGCGGCTCACTAACGGGCCCCGTACAAGTGTGGGCCCGCCAAATGTCCGATAGAGAGGCGTGGAACGGCGAAAGGAGGGCGGAGGAAGGCTCCGGAGGGGCGGGCGGAGGGACGGGGTCAATGGGTGGAGAGTGGGAGGGGAGAGGCTCCCCGCACAGTATCGGGCCCGAATTTGCATGTAAAAACTACCGCGAGTGAAACACTCGCGGTAGAAAGCATTTAAAGGTAAGGAAAGAAACCATTTCCGTCAGCAAATGTACAGGAAAACCGGCCCGACCCGGAAACCAGCAAAACGTGAGCAGTGTGATATATGTGCACAGCACAAAAGTGAAAATAAAAATAGTAAATGACCACAACAGAACTATTAAAAATAGTAATTCAGCTGGGGAACAGTTATAGTGAGGGGCAAATACAGAAATCACACCCAGCAAAGCTCCAGAAAAAAGAAATGAATTTTGGAAGGGTCTACTGAGAGGAGACTCTTCCAAACACATTTCCACGTTTTGGAGCTTTCCTGGGAGGTGTTTGCTTTTGTTGCCCATTTATATCACTGTTGCCCAGCTTGGTAATATTTTGTCCCTGATTTACCGTGGTCATTTCCGTGGTTTATGTGAAGGTTTGTCACCAGACAGGGTGCATATGCCCACAGTAGAATTTGCGTAGAGCAGGGTTTGTGACTCCATCCTGCCAGGAGGCTTACTGCCTCCAGGGGCTGCACTGTCTCTGTGGCCAAAAGGGTGTGGTACAGCAGACAGAGTCATTACCTCTAGAACCAGAGGGCAGAGGTTCAAAACCCAGCTGGGGCACCTGCCAGCCCAGTCCCTATATTTTACCCACCACTAAATAAAGATAGCGCAGACACCCCTGTATGCATGGGGAAAACACCCATATTTTACCCAACACCGCACACACACCACAAACAATGGGCATTACCTACAGCCAAGTCCCCCAAATGCAGTCCCATACTGCCACATTGCAATCAGGTCAACTGCTTTTTTTCTGAGAGAAGTTCATGCCAGAATGTTGGCGGACACGTACATGTGGTGCAGGGGGCAGTGGCTGCCTAACCACAGAGAAGACAGAGGCCTAGCCATGTGCAGGCTGGCACAGTCCACTGCAACAGACAGGTCCTGCCGGATCCACAGTCATGGACAGTCCAGGGAATCCAACCAATCTGTGGCTACACAGTGGGTGCAGTGCACACAGACAGTGCCATACAAGAACAGAAAGGTCACAGGTTCAAAGCCCAGCTGGGGCTACTGCCAATCCTGCCCACTTTTTTTTCCCACAAACCTAAACAGTGATAGTAAGGGACACACCTTTCATGGCGGGGACATATGCAATGGTAAGACATCTATCTTTTACCCCCACTGAGCCACAGACACCATGAACAGGGGGCAGTACCTAGAGCAGAATCACCCAAATGCAGTCCTGGTGGGCCACACACCAGTCAGGTTCCATGCTGACACTCATACAAATGCCTGTGCTGTATATCCTATGCACCACCACCCCCATGGCATGTAGATGTAGCCCATGCATATTCATGAGGGATAGCAGGAAAACCCGAACAGTGTTGATGCAAACCTGTACTGGAGTTGGAAATCTGTGACGTAAAGCAGCAGCCATCAACGGCATACACACCCACAACCAAATGCACCATTGGACAATGACTCCTGTAAATTCAGAACATAGTACCGTGCATGCAGCACCCAAAACGAGCACTTGCATAAACTTACCAATGTCACCCTACACCTGAGGTATACGGTACACAGCTCGCGGATACGTTTGCTAGGAGCACAGGCAGGCAGTTATCCATACGTTACGTACATACTGCTAGTTGACCCCATCCAACAATCTGTTAGGTGTTTGCGGGGAATGCTAGAGGCCTGGGATCTGTCGGTGCGTACCTCCCTGGGGAGTGACGACCTGCTGTAATGCGTACCATATCCATGCCTTGGCGTGCTCTGGTCCGGTTTGTTGGGCAAGGATACTTTCCTCCTCAATCGTAGCACCATGATGGCAGAGGTGTGGAAGTGTGTGTCTGTCTATACAGTGGGTGTTGGCTGCAAGCCCCTTCAACAGCCCGCACTGCCAGCACTGTTGCCAGTATTGGCCAGTCAATGTGCATAATGAGGTGCAAGGTCCCATGGGTATAGCCAGGGCAGGGTGGCGTGGCCAGGATGCATCTGCACTGGGCATAGGGCCCTGGGCAGGGACATTGGCTGGGATATTGTAGTGTCCGGCCACCACCTACACAGACAGGGTGGCCAAAGCATGTCCTTCTGGGGGACACGCTCCACCCTGACTGTGCAGTGACCACAGCATGGCTAGGACCCCCCATAGTGCTGTATAGTAGTTCTCTCATGTGATAGATAGGGTTTCTCTTTGGGGCTCAGTCACTGATCTATCTGCCTTGCTGTGTATGCCAGACAGCCCAGTTCTGGGTGCATGCATCTCCATTGGGAACATGCACTATGGACTAACCAGCAGACTGTTTTGTAGCTGGTAAATGTCTTGCTATAATGGCTTGCCGGGTGCAGTGGCTGTTGGCTGCCTGCAGGGGAATATCTGGTGGTGGAGTGCAGCTTTACCATACCCTGGGCTTATGTCTGTCTGCTATTGTGTTATGGCTGTGTATGGAGCTGCCTGCCTGGCGGGGGTGGTGGTGTTCCTCAGCAGGACTGGGGTTGATGTTGCCCTCTACTGCCACCTTTGCAGGGAGGTAGAGTGTGGATCCCTTGATGGGGACCATGTTTTGCCACGGGGGGGTGCCTGATGGCGGCAGACAGGGATATCCATGGTGTTTGTGCAGAAACTCGCTATCTTACACATTAACACTGCTTTGGAACGCCCCGCTTGGGCCTCCATCAGCCATGGCAGGTGTTGTTGGACCTGGTCCTGGGCCACCTCATTGCCCACTCAGGGTGAGCACAGTACCCCGCACGATTGTAACGGTGTGTGGCTACTCTGTTCCAGTAAAACACACGTTCAGTTCACCCTACTAGGGCCAAGGTGCTGTGTGGTGCACCCGGTCACTTCCCCCAACAGGGCCGAGGTGCTGTGGGGGTGCATTCCCCATCTCTTGTGTCCATCTGCGGGACAGCTAATTTGCATGTGGCAGTTGCATCATGGGTACGGGTGGCCTAACCCTATCCTGTTGACACCAGCAGACTGTCTGTGAGGTGACGTGTATGCTATCTGCAGCCAGCCAGGGGCCTGCTTACAGTTTATGGAGCTGTAGCGCAATGTTTACATCACTGCCTGTGCAGGCCAGAGGTCATGGGTTCAAACCCACAGTGGGGGCCCTTTGGTAGGGCTGTCCCACAGCTTTATTTTTATTTACTGTACATATGTCTATGCCGGCAAGACCACCCTCAGCTTACTATACCCATTAGGTGCCTCTGAGGGTGCTTCATAGGGCGCCCTGTAGGCCACCTTATGGTTGCCATCCCTATAGGGTGCACTATACATTATCCTGTGTCGCAACATACATGCTGCCCTATAGGGGTCATTCAAGGGTGCCTTGGCGAACAGTGCACTGTGACATGTGCCTTATGGGCCGCCGTATGTTAACATGCTGGGAGAGTGCGTTTGCTAGTAGTGATAACAAAATAAAATTATACAGCCTCCTACAGCACTCCACAACATAATACATACTGCCTCAGCAGGCATTTTTCCCTGGGCATTGTGAGGAGTTGAACCCCTGATCCCTGCACCATTGGTCAGTGTTTTAAAACCATTGTGCTGTGGCTCTGTTCCTGTGCTTGTGCATCAGCGCGCCGCCTTGTGCCTATCAGCGCGCCGCCTTCTGCCGCCCAAGGGGACCAGTGCGCCGCCCTTCTGCTGCCCCAAAATAACTGTGCGCCGCCTTATGCCGTTCCAAATAATTTGCCTCCTAAAACACTGTTAATCATTACAGTTTACTGTCTCAGCTGACCTTTGTCGTTGCGCACAACTGGGGGATTGAACCCATGGCCCCTGCCACCATTGGTCAGTGTCTTCACCATTGTACCACGGCTCTGTTGTTTTGTATACTCAGCAGCGCGCCACTTTGCCTTTCCAATGCGCTAATGTCGACCCCCCGCACATTAGCGCGACGCACACACGTCCGGTTGCTTACTACCGTTTTTTTTCTATTTTCTGCCTGAACCGCCCACTCCTTATATGGCACAAGCACACTAGCACGGCCCCGCACGTTAGGAATGTTTAGTAAACATGCCCCTAAGTATAGTTTGGAACATTATCAACTATGTACAGTTATAACAAGCTGCAAACCAAGAGAGGGACATATGATGTATGTATTGTGTATAGTCCCTTATGTTCAAGAGACAGAGTCTTAAACTGAGTACAGTAAGAAATGGGAAGTCAACAGTAGTGCACTATCAGCAAGGTGATTTCGGTCACACTTGCTAGCGTGAGCAGAAAATGAACTGCAGTATTTTTAAAGCATCTGAAAGCGTTTGGTCTTCATACACTGAATCATTCATACATTTATTTCATTCATCCCCTTTGAAGTCTACAGAGCAAGCAATTGTTATTTTTATTTATTTATATTAATTTTTCTATACCTCGGATCCTGTATTACCTCTCTGCTTTAAAATAAAGCATAAGAAACAGTGAAAGAACAAATAAAATAAAATCACACAGACAAATAATTCTACAGTACATCAATAAAATAAGCAAATAATAAAACAATACATACATCATATGTCCCTCACTTGGTTTGCAGCTTGTCGTGCTGTGAGGGCTTGTGTTCATCAATGATGCTGAGAGCTAAGCTATCAGTAGCTTAGGTACTGGCAGGGTCTCCCAAGATAAACAAGTCTCAGCTGAAATGCCAGACTAAGACAAAACCACACATCTGGGTAGCTGCAGAATGGGATGGTGTTGTATAGCGGAGGATCATATTTCTGTGACAAATGCAACAACACTGGATTAATTAAGTGCGCAGAAGAAAGGTTTGGCCAAATCTGCCTTCTACATCTTGCCACAAAAACCCCAATGGATAATCACAAAACAAATTGCACTATAGTGCTGGTAAGATGAGACCCCCAGGTTGGAAGGGCACTCAAATGGCTACTGGGGATGAGCTGAAAACTTCTCAGAGTAAAACCAGCATTTATGATGTGGTTGGATCTGCTGATGTAGTTGTGCATGAAAAAAAGAGTCAGAAGTTGCAAAGATGTCTACATATTGGGACATGGAACGGACAAAAACATGAAACAAGGAAGTTGGAGATGGTCAAGAATGAAAATGGAATGTGTACAACTCGATCTGTTGGGGTGTCAGTGAACTGAAAAAGGACTGGCTTCGGGAATTTTGCAATCTGATGATCATATGATCTACTACGCTGGAAATGAAAGACAAAGAAGAAATGGTGCTGGCATTTATAATTAAGAATAAACTTGCAAGAACTATAATGAAATACAATGCAAGTCCAGCGAAACACTAATTTCTATTCGTCTACGAGGAAAGCCCATCAACACAACTACAATTCAGGTATATGCCGCAACAACAGCTGCAGAAGAGCAAGATGTTGATGAGTTCTATGAACAAGCACAAGCTCAAATTGACAGAACATGCAAACAGGATATCCTGATAGTCATGGGTGACTGGAACGCAAAAGTTGCCCATGTTCCCTGTAAGTATTAGCGTATGTGTCTCATATCCCTTCGTGTTAAATGTATCCCCCAATTGACCGCTTTGACCCGGTGATAAGCGTGATATAAATACAGCTAAATTAAATAAATAAGAAGCTGGAGAAAGACTGATAGAATTTTGCAAGACCAATGATCTATTCATCTCAAACACCTTCTTCCTGCAACACAAGCACTGACTGTAATATGTTGACTTCACACCCCAATGGAATTGTACAAAAATCAAATTGATACTACATCTGTGGAAGACAACGATAGAAAGCTTGATAACATCAGCAAAGACAAAACCTGGAGCTGACTGCGGTACAGATCACCAACTACTAATATGCAAACTCAAGCTAAAGATGAAAAGAGCAAGTCACTCAAGAATATAGCAAAATATGACCTTGAGAATATACCACTGTAATTTAAATACTGCCTGAAGAATCAATTAGCTGCTTTAGACACTAATGACAGAGTTCCAGAAGAGTTATGGGATGATATCAAGAAGGTTGTGTTAGAAGAAAGAAAGAAGTCTCTACATAAGGTAAAAAATCAAAATCAGCCAAAATTGTCCAGAATGCAGAGAAGCTAAAGTCAGAGGAGAAAGAGAGGCAATCACAGAATTCAACAGAGATTTCCAATGTGCAACAAGTATTACAATAACACATGCAAGGAAATAGACTCAGAAGCTATTAGAGGAAGAACAAGATCGGCTTTTCTAAAGCTATGAGAGTTAAAGAAAAATTCCAGCCTCGAAATGGAATGCTACAAGATTCTCAAGGATCCATGTTGAATGATGCTGAAAAGATCAAGAAAAGGTGGAAAGAATATACCATAAAAATCAATTGGACCAACAGCCGTTTCAATTGTACCTTATGATCAGGAACCATTTGTGATGAAAGAAGAAGTTGAAGCAGCATTGAAATTCCTTATCAAAGAACAAAGCACCAGGCATTGATGGCATTCCCACTGAAGAATTACAGCAGTAAGATGAAGCTGTTACCATCCTTATAAGTCTTTGCCAGGAAATGTGAAAGACAAATCATGCATGGCCAACTGAATGGAAAAGATCTGTGTTTATACCAGAAAGGTGATCTGATTGACTGTGGAAATTATCACACAATTGCTCTGATCCCGCATGCCAGCAAGATTCTACTCAAGATCACTCAGCAGAGACTAGAACCATACCTGGAACGAGAACTGCCTGAAGTGCAAGAAGAGTTCAGGAAAGGGTGAGGAGTGAGAGACATTATCGCGGATGTGAGATGGATCCTTGAAAAGACAAAAGAATACAAAAAGGATATCTATATGGGTTTTATTGACTATAGCAAGGTTTTTGACTGTGTAAACCATGAGAAACTCTGGGCCACATTAAGAAGCATGGGTGTACCAGAACACCTGATCATTCTCTTTCACAACCTTTACATTGATCAAGAAGCAACAGTTTGAATGGAACTAGGAGAAACAATGGTTTAAAAACAGCAAAGGTGTACAACAAGGCTGCATACTTTCCCCCTACCTGTTTAATTTATACACAGGACAAATCATCAGAAAAGCAGGACTGAATGAAGACAACCGAGGTGTGAAGATTGGTGGAAGATGTAAAGGGTCTGCTTCTTGTTAGTCACTCCAGGCCAGGGAAGTCCCAAACCCCCTCATCTGCGGTGTGCTGCTCCGGCTGGCTGGAATCCAGGGGAATAAAACTCACAGACCACACAGAAGGAAAAGTATGCAAGTTTATTCCAAAGGGTGGAGGGATTGTCCGTATTTTATACATTATCAGAAACATATTCATACGTCATCCACCCATCTCTTGGGGCCCACTATAGCTTATCAGTAACTATGCAAATACGAGTCATCTCTGAGTAGAACAATCAGTTTAGCTTAGCACAGCACATTCCTTTTCCATACCCACCAGAATATACAAAGGGCACATATATAGGATTCTGATTTCCCTTGTGCAGGCCTCCTGTATATGCACTTAAACTAAGCATTATTATTATTTCCTAACAGAAGACACATCAACAACCTTCACTATGCTGATGATACCACATTACTGGCTGAAAGTGAAGACGATCTGAAACATTTGCTTCTCAGGATCAAGGAATACAGTCGTAAAATGGGTCTACACCTTAACGTTAAGAAGACAAAGATCCTGACAACTGGCAAAATCAATAAGTTCTTCATTGATGGAGAAGAAATTGAAATAGTTGACAGCTTTAACTTACTTGGATCAACAATCAATAAAGAAAGGACTAGCAGTCAAGATATCTGACAACATATTGCTCTTGGTAGAATGGCTATGAAGGACCTAGACAAGATCCTCAAGGGCAGAGATGTCTCTCTCCATACAAAGATTTGACTTATCCAGGCCATGGTATTTTCAATAACGTCATATGGATGCAAATGTTGGACAGTGAAAAAGATAGACAGGAAGAAAATTGATGCTTTTGAATTATGGTGCTGGCTACGAATACCGTGTATATCGTCGACTGCCCGAAGAACAAACCAGTCAATACTAGAGGAGATCAAACCCAAGCTTTCCTTAAATCTTCAGATGACAAGACTTTGACTTTCATACTTTGGACATATCATGTGAATAGAGAAATCAATGGAGAAAGACATAATGCTTGGCAAGGTAAAAGGTCACCGTATAAGAGGAAGGTTGGCAATGAGATGGATGGATACAATAATAGCAGCTATGGATACCATTCTATCAACAATGAGCCTCTTGGCTGAAGACCGAACAAAGTTTAGGTCAACTTTCCCGAGGTTCATAGAAACATAGAAAAATGACGACAGAAAAAGACCACATTGCCTATCTAGTCTGTCCTTCCATATCAACAACTACAACAGTCCCCTTTTTTCCTTTAGAGGTCCTCTATGTTTGTTTCATGCTTTTTTGAATTCAGATACTGTACTCATCTCTACCTTTTGAAGGTGCAGTCTCCAGAATTGCACACTATACTCCAAATGAAGTCGCACCAAAGACTTATACAGAGGCAATATCGCCTCCTTTTTTCTGCTAGCCATTCCTCTCCGTATGCAACCAAGCATCCTTCTAGCTTTTGCCATCACCTTTTCTACTTGTTTAGCTACTTTAAGATCATCAGACACAACCACACCTAGGGGGCTGCAGAATCAGAATCGAGTCTAACTTTGCACAGCCTGATTCTGCCCGGCCATACAGGGGCTGCACGGCCTGAATGGAATAGGCCTCCATGTTACTATGTTACTATTCAGCAAATTCGCCATTTAGCCCTATTCTCTGTTTTCTTTGAACCAGTTCCTAATCCACAACATTACACTGCCTCCTATCCCATAATATTTCATTACCCCAAGAGTGCCACATGAGGTACTTTGTCAAAAGACTTTCAAAAAATCTCTATACACTATGGGGATCATTCTATCCCACGAATAGTTATTTTCCCCCCTGTGGACCCTGGCAAAAGCGTCCTTGTATAGCGGATTTGTGCGGGGGGCCTAGACGGGGATAGGAGGGGCGTTCTGGAGGCAGGGCGAGGGCAGGGCATGGGCATGCCATGAACCCCAGATGTACAGGGCTGATTCAAAGGATGGTCTTATATGTCTGAGGCCTCGAATCTGGACGGGGGACTTATTCCATCTCAGAGGTGGAATAAGAACATAAGATATGCCATAATGGGACAGACCAAGGTCTATCAAACTCAGTATAATGTTTCCAACAATGGCCAATCTAGGTCACAAGTACCTAGAAGTTTCCCCAAAGGACACAGGTTCCACAATGCTTGTATTGGGACAAGCAGTGGATTTCCCGGATCCCCTTTGGTAATGGTTTATGGACCTTTCCTCCAGGAACTTGTGCAAACCTTTTCTAAACCTGGCTATACTACATCCTCCGGTAACAAATTTCAGAGTTTGATTACGCATTGAGTGAAAAAATATTTTCTCTTATTAGTCTTAAATAGGTTACACTGTAGCTCCACTGCATATCCCCTAGTCTTTCTTTATTTTGATGGCGTAAACAATCGATCTACGTTTACCTGTTCCACTCCATTCATTAATTTATAGACCTCTGTCATATTTCCCCTCAGCCGTCTCTTTTCCAGGTTGAAGAGCCCTAACCTTTTAAACCTCTCCTCATAGGGGTATACTTCCATCCCCTTTACCATTTTGGTGTCTCTTCTCTGTATGTTTTCTAACACTATATCCTTTTAAAGATACGGCAACAATATTCAAGGTGCGGTCACACCATGGAATGATACAGAGGTATTATAATATCAATTGTTTTAGTCTCCATTCCTTTCCTTATGATTCCTAGCATTCTATTAGCTTTCTTGATCACCACTGCACACTGGGTGGAGGGTTTCAATATGTTTTCCACGATGACGCCTACAACTTTTCCCTGGGTGGTGGTTCCTAATATGGAACTTTGCATTGTGTAAACATAGTTTGGGTTGTTCTTTCCTAGGTGCATAACGTTGCACTTCTCCACATTAAATTTCATCTGCCATTTTAACATCCAGTCTTCCAATTTATCAAGGTCTTCTTGCAATTTTTTATAATTCTCTTGGGTTTTTAACAACTTTGAATAATTTTGTGTCATCTGCAAATTAGATTACCTCACTCATTATTCCCATTTCCAGGTCCTATATGAATATGTTAAAAATCAGCGGACCCAGCACAGATCCCTGGGGTATGCCACTATGCACCTTTCTTCATTGGGAAAAATGGCCATTTAGTCCTACCCTCTGCTTTCTATCTTTTAACCAGTTTCTGATCCACAATTGAACACTGCCTCCTATCCTATGTCAAAGGCTTTCTGAAAATCCAGATACACTATATCAACCGACTAACCTTTATCTACCTGTTTATTCACACCTTCAAAAAAAACATAACATTAGTAAGACAAGACCTTCATTGGCTAAAGCCATGTTGGCAGTCTCCCATCAGGCCATGACTATCTACATGTTCAGTAATTTTGTTCTTTATAATGGTTTCTATCATTTTTCCCAGTACTGACATCAGCTCACCAGTCTGTAGTTTCCTGAATCACCCCTGGAACACTTTTTAAAAATTGGCGTTACATTGGCCATCCTCCAATTTTCAGATATTACAGATGATTTTAATGAGAGTTCACAGATTACTAATAGCAGGTCTGCAATCTCATATTTCAGTTCTTTCAACACCCTCGGATGTATACCATCTGGTCCAGGTGATTTGCTACTCTTTAGTATATCAAATAGTTGTCATATATCATCCCGTTGTATCAATTTTTCTTTCGGTTCTTCTGCAGCATCACCTTTAAATACCATTTCAGTCATGAGTAATATCCCTACATCTTCCTCAGTAAAGACCGAAGCAAAGAATTTGTTCAGTCTGTCCGCTATGGCCTTGTCCCCCTCTTAATACCCTTTTTACCCATCTAATGGTCAAACTGACTCTCTCACAGGTTTTTTTGCTATGAATGTACTTGAAAAAGTTTTAATAATATGTTTTTGCTTCTACAGCAAGCTTCTTCTCAAATTCTCTCTTTGCCTGTTTTATCAATGCCTTGCATCTAACTTGTCAGTGCTTTTGTTGTTTATAGTTTTCATCATTTGGCTCCTTTTTCCATTTCCTGAAAGATGCTTTTTTGGCAACAGCCTCTCTAACCTCACCTTTAAATCATACTGGCAGTTTTTTGATCTTCCTTCCATTTTTCTTAAAGCTTGTTGGTCTTGGCTTCCAACATAGTATTTTTAAACAACACCCATGCTTGTTGTAAATCTTTAACCTTTGCAACTGCTCCTCGTTTCATCATAATCTTCCTTTTGTAAGTTAAAAGATAGTACTGTGGATTTCCTTGCCGTCCTTCCTCCATTTATTAAATCAAATGTGATCATGCTACGATCTCTATTGCAAAGTGGCCCCAACACCATTATCTCTTGCACCAGATCTTGTGTTCCACTAAAGACTAAGTCCAAAATAGCTTCCGCTCTTATTGGTTCATAAACCAGCTGCTTCAAGAAGCAGTCATTTATTTCATCTAGAAACTTTGGGGTATGTTTACTAAACTGCGGTAATGTCATTCGCGTTAGGTTCCACGATAAAGGTACAGATGCCCATATAAAGGCATGGGCAGTGCATCATTACAGCAAGCCATATCAGCTAATGCATGTTACAAACTAACACGAGCTAAAAGGCGCCTCATAAGGCACCTAACAAGGCACATTACAAGGCACATTGTAGGGCGCCTTGTAAAGTGCCTTGTAAGGTGCCGTATAAGTAAGGTGCCTTGTAAGGTGCCGTATAAGTAAGATGCCTTATAAGGTGCCTTCTAAGGTGTAGTATAAGTAAGGTGCTTTATAAGGTGCCTTGTTAGGTGCCCTATAAGGTGCCTTGTTAGGTGCCTCATAAGGTGCTTTGTAAGGTGCCCTATACAGTAGGGCTCCTTAGGCTAAGTGCCGTATTAGGCACCACTGGACAGGGAACTTTAGAGGGCACCCTGGTTTACGGAACCATAGGTTACGGTGGCCTAACAAAGTTATGGTGCCCTAGGTTAGTGTTGCCTAAGGGCTGCAAGGTGCTGCAGGATGACATGCATGACCTGTGAGGAACAGAGACAGATGTAGCCCTAACACTAGATAGAGCACTCAGGAAAGGCAATGAACAGGTGAGTGAAGGAGGGAGAGCTGGGAGACACTGGACCTGCCATATCTGCGGGCATCCCATGTGGTTGCCAGTACTGATGACAAACATGGTGGGGGCAACTGTACCACAGCACAGGGTGTTGGCAATGTAAAGTACTAGAAAGACAGTTGGTGGCAGATGATGAGAATACGTGTCCCCCAGTGGAAGCGGAGGTGGCAGGATACTTACAATGATGGGTGGACAGAGGAGTGGTGGTGCCATGCAGATCATGCATAGGCAAGGCAAGCATGAAGAGGCACAATGCAGGAAAGGGTAGTAGTGCAGGACATGGGGTGACCCCATTTGCTGATCAACTGTAGAGAGCTATTCAGCATGTGCATTGCATGGGAATGTTGGCAATTGTTGAGAGGGTATTATGGGCTGGCAGCACAAATATGGCTGTTACAGGCATGCACATTATTTGAGTAGGACAAGCATGAGAGGAGGGAACAATGAGGAACTGAACCCATAAACACTGCCAAGAATGGCATTGTATTAACCAGTAGGCTATACCTCCGTGGTGTATGTTACAGCAATGGCTGAGTACAGAAGGACTGCAGGTCACCGCACAAACTGTCTGCTCTGAGTGCCAGGATAGGGTAACCCCACAAGTACCCATGATGCAATGCACATGCTGAATAGCTATCTGCAGTTGATCAGCAAATGGGGTCTGCACCTCTCCGGTACCTTAGCTTGGAAAGACGAACTGACAGTGCGTCATACTGGCACAGATTAGCTACAGACCATTCCATTGTGCAGGTTCTGTGTTCTCCCTGAGGGATAGGATGTGTGTCCAGCACTAGGTCCGCAGTATATGTGGTGCTAGAGATAGGCCCTGCTGTACGTCCCCATCATTGCCAGTGTGTGACAGGTGTTCCTTGCAGTGCAGCTGAAGGTAATTCGGTGTCCATCTGTATCCTGCAGTCACATGTGGCCCTCTGGGACCAGACACCACCCAGATTAGTGTGTACCCTGTGTTAGGGTCTGACTTACATGGGCATCTGTTATCAGGGCAGAGGGTTTCCAGACTTGCATGAGGTTTGTGTAGCAGTGCCCTGATAGATCAAAGTGGTATACACTACATACCCCAAAGGGCTGACATCACCCTTTTTGTAGGTAAGGTAAAAGTGCCCCAGCACCCGTGAAGCAACCTCCATCCTGATGGTATGCGACAGCCCTCAAGAGTTGGTGGGCCAGAGTCATACCTGTGGCTGTGGCAGAGGCAGTCCAGCAGCAATGATGGGGTTAGCTCTGGAAAACCCCTACTGCCTCACACCACTGTCTGCCAGTCACCAGCAGACAGCACAGTCACACTGCACCGTATAGGTGTTCCGACCATGCACAGTCTAACTGTAGACAGTCCACTAGCCAGTCCATAATGCATGCTCACAGAGGAACTATGTGCACAAAGCAGGCATCTCAGTGATTGGGCCCCAGCACTGGTAACACAACAGGATCACTGGAGGCAGATAATGTAGAGTGCTATGTGGAACCTAAACATGCCATGGTCAGTTCTCGGACAGAGTAAGAGCCCTCCCAGCATGCCATGCTGTGGCCACCCTGTCCATGCAGGCGGTGGTCGGGCACTACAGTGTCCCAGCCATTGCCCCACACCCTCTGAAGATGCATCCTGGCCAATCCGCCCTGTCCGGGCCATACCCACAACACCTTGCTCCTCATTATGCACATATTCAGGCTAATGCTGGTTACAGTGGGACACTGTGGGCCCGGTGAGGTATGGGCAGCCACAAAACAATGGATAGACATACACACACACACTCCTATTGCAGCATTGTGCAAAGATAGGGGTGGTTGGCAACCCTGCCCGCCACACTGGTCCTGATCACAGTGACGACATTGCTAAACTGTTCAGGAGGTAGTAGTAGTGCTCTGGTGATAACTGCAACTCAATGCTGGAGCCAACAGCCTGACTGTCCATGCATCTTTGGATTGTGGAGCCTGTGTAGGTGGGTGTTTGTACCCCTGTTCGCCGCTGCTTTGGGCTTTGCACATGTTGCTGTTGTATCTGCATTGTAGGGTAAAATAAAGGGACCTGTCCTGCAGGAACCACAGCTGAGACTTAAGCCTGTGACCCTCTGCTTTTGGACATACTGGCTGGGTGTACTGCACCACACTGTTGCCACAGATGCATGGTGGTCCCTGGGGCTACCTGTACTTTTCCTCAGCCAGACCTTTTATGTTGCACTGTACACCACGTACTGGTACAGGGCATGGCCTAGGTCCACTGCAGACATGTGCCACTGCCCCCTCCAGCCCGGGCACACACACACCCTACCATGCTGACATGGCCATATGCTGTCAGTGCTGGTAGTGCGCAGTCCCAGGCCATCCACTGTATGGGTAGGAGGTCGCCTAGGGAGCGGGGTCTGGGGCATGGGGCATACATGAGCATCCTCACATCCCCCCCATCACCGCCTACCAATAGTCTGTTCCTTCCGCTTGGTGGAAGGTTGGCTGGGGGGATGTCAGGTCAGTGCCCTGGCAGTTGTTAGCTTGGGTGGTCCAGGTAGATGTAGGTGGATTGTGTTTGGACTTCGTCAGCTGCTCTCTTGATGATTTCCGGTTTCTATGTCACTATGTGCCACCTAGGCGCCCGCCTAGTCCACCCTGTGCCTCTTCTGCCCCTGCTACATGTCCCGCCTGCGGCCCCCTATGCCCCACTTGCACCATCGCCATAGAGGCCTTTCATACTTGGGCACTATGCTGGTGCTGGACATGGAGCACTACTATCACATTTCTTGGGCTCCCTGTCTATGATGTACATTGCTGACACTGAAATCATTTCTCTCTCCTGCAAATGTGCATCTAACGACAGGTTTTCATTCACGGTAGGATTCAGTGTGCTAGTGTGCAGGGAGCCTCTCCGCGCCCATTGACCCCTTCCCCCCGCCCTCTCTCCACCCTCTGCGGTGTTTACTGCGGCCAGGGACGTTAACAATCGTTAAGTAATGTTAACGCGCGTTAATATTACATACCGCGCGTTAACGTTACCTAACGAGCATTAATGTTACATAACGCGCGGTCTGTAGAAACATAAAAACATGATGACAGAAAAAGACCACATGGCCTATCTAGTCTGTCCTTCCATATCAACAACTACAACAGTCCACTTTTTACCTTTAGAGATCCTCTGTGTTGGTCCCATGCTTTTTTGAATTCAGTTACTGTCCTCATCTCTACCACCTCCACTGGGAGACTATTCCATGGATCCACTACTCTTTCCATAAAGAAATATTTCCGCATATCACTCCTGAATCTATCTCCCTTCACCCTCATCCCATGTGTGTCTGGGCATTGTCGCACCCCCAGGGGCCCTATCGGTGGGGTCAGGTATTGTCTGAGGATTCCTCCTCCTGGCTCCGTATATATTGCAGGCAGCCTTGCCTGACCCTCTGAGGGTGGTAGTTGTACCTTCTTTATATAAAGCACACAACACTCTTAAGTTCCAAACTCAGGGCTTTATTCCCCGTCCACGAGGTTTTTCTTTCTCTTTGGCAAACAAAACAATAGACCACTTCGGGCATGTAACAGAAATTAAAGGTAGAACTAAAATAGCTTACTTCAGCTTTTAAATGCAAACAAAAAGAAAAGAATTAAACATCCTCACTGTTCCTAACAGCCTTTTCTTTTTGCTGCCACAGCACAGCTCACTTATAATGGTTTTTCTGAGAGACACGTTTTGTTAGCACACAGCTTGTGACTCTTAAGCACTGGTTATCTTCAAGCATTTACCTTAAAGAAAACTCAGGGTCAAGTACAGACAGTGAACATTCCATTGGCTCAGGAACTGTTGGTATATCTGCATTCTCATATTCCATTAATTCAGGTTCATTTGAACTCACGTTTCTGAGATCAGCTGTCTGATAAGGATAAGGCTGGCTTGCCTCGTCAAGCAGGAAGTTGTTCTGTCCCTCTGAATCAATGCTTCTCTGGGAACTACCGTAGGGTTTTGAATGAAGCTCATAGGAGCTCAGCCCCTGCTGGTAACTACAAGGATATTCAACAACTTCCCTGGCTCTGTTTAGAATAATTACGGCATGCTCTGAGTGTGCTCGGGTCTAGCCTTTGCAACACAGCTGCCCTAGATTGCACTGCTCTAGACGGAAGCTTATCCAACGTGGGGAGTTTAAAGTTGCTAGTAGAATCACCAGCTTTTTCAGGTAAGAGAGCTTCTCTTCTCTTGGGGTTTCTACTACAAGGGAAAAAGTTATTCTCTGTTTCTTTAAAGCTTGTTTGTGACTGGCTTTTCCTATTGCTTCGGGGTTTTACCCACTCAGGTAGGAAACAGCCACTATTAGTACTTCTTGCTCTGTTACCTTGTATGTAAGACTTCCTACGTCTCTCATGCTCTCCACGCATGCACACAGTATCTGGCTTCTGCCTTCCAAATGTTTCACACAGATCTCGGGACTCACTCAGACCTTCGTATGGGCTCTCCTGCTGATCCAGTAGTTCAGACTCTCTTTCTCTCTCTCTTTCATTCCAGTCCCATTCTTTCCACAGCTTCTGCTGCGCTTGCCGCTGTCTCTCTTGCTGTGACCCTCGTTGGCTCACCTCCTCTCCCTCTCTAACTATTTGGGAGCGTGTTATATCCCTGTGTCTTTGGGCTCCACCTCTACCCAGCTGATTCCTATCAGGCAATGCAAACTCCCTTTGCTTGCTATCTGGGTGTGTCTTCCCAGCCCTTACCCACGTGTGCCTTGGTTGTCTATAGCAACCATCTGACAGTTTTCTGTTTACACTGTCATCTCTTCCCTGATCATCGCTGCTGATCTGCATTTTCTCAGGCTCCAATAGGTCCACCTTGTGACAGCATGTAGCCGGTCAGAATCGGGTCCTGGCCTGCATCTCCAGGCGCTAGACCAGATTCCCATCCCGCGGGGGCCGCGGGATCATATTCAGGTCTAATTTTGCAAGGCCCAATTCTGCCCAGAAGTACAGGGGCTGGACGGCCTGAATAGAATAGGCCTCCACATCAACTGGCTCACCTTTATCAGTTGATGCATACCTTCAAAAAACATATAAGAGATTAGTTAGACAAGACTTTCCTGGCTAAATCCATGTTAGCTTTCTGCTGTTAAACCATGACTGTCTACATGTTCAGTAATTTTATTCTTTATAATGGTTTTTACCTTTTTGCCTAGTATTGACATTAGGCTCTCCAGTCTGTAGTTTTCCAGATCACCCTTGGAACCCTTTTTGAAAATTGGTGTTACATTGAGCACTCTCCAATCTTCAACAACTACAGATGATTTTAATGATAGTTCACAGATTTCTAAAAGTAGGCCTGCAGTCTCATATTTCAGTTCTTTCAGCACCCTGGGATGTATATCATTTGGTTCAATTAATTTAAAAACATAAGAAATGCCATACTGGGTCAGAGTAAGGTCCATCAAGCCCTGTATCCTGTTTCCCAACAGTGGCCAATCCAGGTCCCAAGTACCTGGCAGGTTCCCCAAAAGGTACATAGGATCCTTAATGCTTGTCCTGAGGTAAGCAGTGGATTTCCTGGGTTCTCCTTAATAAAGATGTATGGACTTTTCCTCCAGGAACTTGTCCAAATATTTTTTAAACACACCTGCACTAACAGTTTTTACTACATCCTCCAGTAATAAATTCCAGAATTTGATTCCGCGTTGAGTGAAAAAATATTTTCTCTTATTAGTCTTAAGTGGTTTACAATGTAGCTTCAGTGCGTGTTCCCTAGTCTTTCTACTTTTTTATGGAGTAAAATCCAATCTATGTTTACCCATTCTACAGATTGCCAGGCCTTTCTTCCAAGGTAATGGAAAGTAAAGCAACTTGCTCAAGGCCACAAGGAGTACCAGTGGGAATCGAACAATGGTCTCTTGGGAGTATGTTTACTAAACCACGCAATTGTGCGGGGCACACGCTAATAGTGCGTTTTTGTGCGCGCTGCACTAACGGGCCCGCACAAGTGCGCGGCGCGCTGAAGTGCGATAAAGGCGTGGAAAGGCATTCCGAGGGCGGAGGAAGGCTCCCGAGGGGCGGAGGGACGGGGTCAAGGGGTGGAGAGTGGGAGGGGAGAGGCTCCCCGCACAGGAGCGGGGCTGAAATTCAAGCTAAAAAATACCGCGAGTGAAAACCTCGCGTTAGAGCAGATTTAAAGGGAAGAGAAACCATTTCTGTCAGCAATGTACAGCAAAACCAGGGAAACCTACAAAACGTGAGCAGTGTGATACATGTGCACAGAACAAAATAGCAAATAAAACTTGAAAATGACCACAACAAAATTCAAAAAAATTATAATCCAGCTGGCCAATAGGGATATCAATGGGCAACATTAAAAAACACTCCCAGGAAAGCTAAAAAAAAAAAAGAAATGATTTTTGGAAGAGTCTACGCTCCGTAGACCCTTCCAAAAATAATTTCTTTTGTTTGGAGCTTTCCTGGGAGTGTTTTTTACTGTTGCCCATTGATATCACTATTGGCCAGCTTGGTTATGTTTTTTTCCCCTTTTTTTGAGGTCATTTTTGAGGTTTATTTGCCCGTTTGTCTCCATACAAGGTGAATGAGCCCAATGTAAAATTGTGCAGAGCAGGGTTTCTGACTCGTTCGGCCAGGTTTCCTATCTCCAGGGACTGCACTACCTCTGTGGCCACAGTGTGGTGCAGCAGACACAGCCATTACCTGTAGGACCAGAGGGTCACAGGTTCAAATCCCAGCTGGGGCTCCTGCCAACCCAGTCCCCATATTTTACCCACCACTAAGCAGAGATAGTAAAGACACTCCTTTATTGCAGAGAACATAAGCATGGTTCAAACACCTATATTTTGCCCTACACCGCACACACACCATAACAATGGGCATTACCTACAGACGAGTCCCCCAAATGCAGTCCTGGAGTGCCACAACTCAATCAGGTCATATGCTTTTACCAAGATGAGGACATGTCAGCATGTTGGCGGAAGGGTACAGGTGGTGGATGGGGCAGTGGCTGCTAGCCACAGCAGACAGTGGCCTAGCCCTGTGCAGGCTGGCACAGTCCACTGCAACAGACAGGCTCTGTCAGATGTACAGTCATGGACTCCCCAGGGAATACAACCTGTCTGTGGCAACACGGTGGTGCAGTGCACACAGACAGTGTGTGCAAGAACAGAAGGTCACAGGTACAAAGCCCAGCTGGGGCTACTGGCAATCCAGTTCACATATTTTTCCCACAATTAAACCGTGATAGTAAGGACAAACCTTTATTGCTGAGAACATACGCATGGTTAATACGCCTATATTTTACCCCACCGAGCACAGACACCATAAACAGGTGCATTACCTAGAGCAGAGTCTCCCAAATGCAGTCCTGGAGGGCCCCACACCATTCAGGTTCCATGCTGCCTCTAATAAAGATGCCTGTGCTGCATATCTATGCACCACCCCCATGGTATGCAGATGTATCTCATGCATATTCATGAGGGACAGCATGAAAACCCGAACATTGTTTGGCACACCAGGAATGGAGTTGGAAACCTCTGCCGTAAAGCAGCAGCCAACAGGGGCAGACACACCCACATCCACACCCACAGGCCCCATTGGCCAATGCCTCCTGGAGAGGCAGGACATTGGGCCCTGCGTGCATCTCCCAATACTAGCACTTGCATACCTTAGCAATGCCACCCTACACCTGGGTATACAGTACACAGCTCTCAAACGTTTGCTATGAGTACTGGCAGATAGAAATTCCTACGTTAAGCACAGTTTGCTGATTGAGCTCCATCATAACAATCATTCTGATGTCTGCGGTGTGTGCTTCAGGTCTGGTCTCTGACAGTGTTTACCACCCTGGGGAGTGACCCCCAACAGTATTGCGTACCATATCCATGCCTGTACTGTGCCCAGACTGGTGTGGAGGGCAGGGCTGCTGAACTCCTCTATAGTAGCACAATGCTGGCATAGGTGTCGGAGTGTGTGTCTGTCTATACAGTGTGTGGTGGCTGCAAACACCTTCCACAACCCACACTGCCAGCACTGTTGCCAGTATTGGCCTGCCAATGTGCATAATGAGGAGCAAGGTACCATGGGTATAGCCCGGACAGGGTGGCCTGGCCAGGGTGCATCTGCACAGGGCATAGGGCACTGACTGGGACATTTTAGTGCCCGGCCACCACCTACACAGACAGGGTGACCTCAGTATGTCCTGCTGGGAGATCACTCTCACCCTGACTGTGCAGTGACCACAGCATGGCTAGGTACCCCCATAGTGCTATATAGTATTTCTCTCATGTGATATTTATTGGTTTCCTTTTGGGGCCCAGTCACTGACTTATCTGCTTGTTGTGTATGCTGACATCCCAGTTCTGGGTGCATGCATTTCCACCAAGAACATGCATGATGGACTAGCCAGCAGACTGTTTGCAGCTGGTATGTGTCTTGATGGAGTGGCTTGCAGGTGCAGTGGCTGAAGGCTTGCTGCAGGAGAATATCAGATAGTGTTGGGGTGCAGCTTAGCATATGCAGGCCTAATATCTGTCTGCTATTGTGTTATGGATGTGTACAGAGCTGCATTGACTCCCCAGCAGGATTGGGGTTAATGGTCCCCTCTACTGCCACCATTGCAGGGAGGTATAATGTGGATCTTTTGATGGGAGACCCTGTTTTCTACCCCCAGCCCTGGAGGGTGGTGCATGATCCTCCTAGGGGTCCATGGGGGATACACCTGACAGAGATAGCCAAGGTGTTTCTGCAGAAACTACTGATCTCACACATTAACACTGCTTTGGATCTCCAGCATGGCCTTTTTCAGCTATGGAAGGTGCTGTGGAGCTGGTACTGGGCGCCTCACCGCACCCTCAGGGTGAGCACAGTACCAGCACAATGTGACGGTGTGTAGCTACTCTGTGCCAGTAAAACACACGGTCAGTACCCCCTACCAGGCCGAGGTGCTGTGGGGGTGCACATGGTCACTTCCCCCTACCAGGCCGAGGTGCTGTGGGGGTGCATACCCCATCTTGTGTTTATCTGTGGACAGCTGATTTGAATGTGCAGTGCATCATGGGTACGGGTGGGCTAACCCTATCCTGGTGACCACAGCAGACTGTGTGGTGACGTGCAGGCTCTCTGCAGCCAACCAGGAGTTTTCTAGTAGCTGTAGCCCAATGGTTACTTCACTGCCTGTGAAGCCAGAGGTCATGGGTTCAAACCCACAGTGGGGTTATTTGATAGGGCTGCCCAAAGCATTTTCTCTTTTTAATGTACATTTTTGCTGCCAGCAAAAACACCCTCAGCATACTGTACCCATAAGGTGCCTCTGAGGGCGCTTTATAGGGCGCCCTATAGGGCACCTTATGGTTCCCGTCCATATAAGGTGCACTGTACATTATCCTGTGACGCAACTTATAGGGTGCCCGATAGGGGACATTTTAGGGTGCCGTGGCGGACAGTACACTTTATAATGTGCCCTATGGAGTGCCTTATAGGGTGCCTTATATGGCACCTTCAATTACGGCACGTGAGGGTGTGTTTGCTGGCAGCAATTAATAAAAAAATAATAAAGTGCTGCAGGAACCAAAATGTACATTGCAAAGCTGATGCCTCAGCCAGCCTTACATATTAGGCACACTGGGGAGCAAACTCATGACCCCTGTATCAGCAGTCAGTGCCTTAACCATTGTGCTCCATTGCTGCTCCTCTTTGCATGTCAGCGCACCTACTTATGCTTTTCATTCCTTAAACTGCACAGTGCTGCCATCAAAAACAGTACTCTGACCTTGTGGTACCTCATACGGCACCCTATAAAGCGCCCTATAAGCAACATTGGCAGACAGTGCACTTTAAAATGTGCCTTATGGGGCGCCTTATGTTAACACGCTTTGAGAGTGCATTTGCTAGTAGTGATAATTAAAATAAAAATAAAATGCCTCCTAAAGCAACCTTCCCCATAGTACATAATGCCTCAGCCAGCCTTGTTCATTGGGCACTGTGGGGGATTGAACCCCTGATCCCTGGGCTCTTGGTCAGTGTTTTAACCATTGTGCTGTGGTTCTGTTTTTGTGCTTGTACATCAGCGTGCCGCCTTATGCCACCCAATATTAAAATGCCTCCTAAAGCAATAGCATGCTGCCTTATGCCCATCAACGTGCCGCCCAATATTAAACTGGCTCCTAAAGTAATGCCTCAGCCAGCCTTGCTCATTGGGCACTGTGGGGGATTGAACCCCTGATCCCTGCACCATTGGTCAGTGTCTTAACCATTGTGCTGTGGCTCTGCTCGTCTGCTTATATATCAGCGCGCCACTTATGCCTCCCGTGCAGCTTTCTCATGCGCTAATGTGCAGGGCGCACATGGGCGCCGCGCACCTTAGCGCATATTTAAATCACGGTTTTTCTTTATCAGGAAGAAACGCCCACTCCTTATATGGCACCCGCACACTAGCATGGCCTGCACATTAGCGGGGTTTTAGTAAACATGCCCCTTGGTCTCTACTAGGCTAATCCTCCACTCCAAACATATAGAGTGTATATTTTTTATTTTACAGCAGTCTAATGACATGCTTGTATACTGTATGCTTGTATCTTACCTTTCAAGGTGTTCTACCAGACTATCTGTCCCCTATGATCATTCTGTACTGCCCAGCCCATTCTCTGCGATCAGTACACAGCACTAAGTTGTGCTCAGCTGCACCGAAGAGGGTGCCCTACATGCCTACAAGTCAAAGTGCCTTTTTCTTTTTGGCCCATCACTCTGGAAGAGCCTACACATCAACTTTGGCTTCAACCCACTTTTGCATCTTTTACATCTGAGCTAAAGACGTATCTCTTTAAACAAGCCTTTGAACTTCCAGATTAATGACCCAGGTTGTGCCCCATGCCTGGAGGACAGCTGCTGTATGACTGTTTAGTGAATGTGCTCTGCTGCGTGCGCTTGTTGTGTATTTTATTTATTTTCCTCTCCCTTGTCTATGATTTGGAGTTCTTTTCATGTTTCCACATCTTTATTTTAAAATTTTTTGTAAACCGCTTTGTATAACCAGAAAAGGCAATATAATAAATAAATGAAACTATAAACCATAAACTATAAACACTTAGGGGCTGATATTCAAAAACATTTGCATACTTTACAGACTGTAAACTGTGTAAATGCTGCTTAGAGAGATAGTCAGAGGCACAACACAGTGCTGAATATCTCTCTTAAAGGAATTTACACAGTAAGTGCCGCTGAATATCCCCGATTATTTCCGCAACACACCCCAATGCTTATCGCTTAGCATTAGGGTATGTCAGGGGTGTTCCGGGGGCGGCACTGGTTGCTAACTAGTCAGCGGCGATATTGAGTCGCTGCCCGGTTAGCACTTGCAGGTAAAAGATAGGAGCAGCAAAAGCTGGCCTATGTTTACCTGTGGGAGCTAACCGGACAGCGACTCAGTATCGCCACTGCCCTGTTAGCTTCTGCTGGCTTGTGGCTGTGTAGCAACCCCGATTATTCAATGCCAGGGCCACATATGACCCCGGAATTGAATCAGCAGCGATGGCTATTTATTTATTTATTTATTTTATTTATTTAACTATTTCTTTTATACCGCCCCTTCCAGAGATCAAGGGCGGTTTACATATAACAAGTTAACAGTCTTGTACATATTTGTATACATTCTTTACATAGAACAATAGAAACTAGCTATTTACATTGAACAATAAATTTAACTTAGTGGGTATTAAAGCAGAACAAAACAAAACATCAAACTTTTTTACAAATGTATATTTACAGTGTGTGGGTGTGTAGTGCGGGTATTTGTGTAGGTGCTGGAATTTAGTTCCTTTTATGTCTTCTTTGGGGCGTGTGTGAGGGTGGGCAGGCATGCGGTTATGGTGTTGGGATTAAGGGAGTTTGTTTAATTGTTTCCACGTTTGTAGTGGGGCTGGCTTTGGGGGAGTAGGGGATTTCAAAATGTTCAGTGAACAGGTAAGTCTTTAATTCTTTTCTGAATTGGATGAGGTCTTTTATGGTGCGAAGTTCAATAGGGAGGTTGTTCCAGAGTGTAGGAGCAGTGAATGAGAATGCTCTGGAGCTAGTGGTTTTCTTAGTCTTCCGGATGGCTTTTGGTATGATGAGAGAGTGGGCTGCGTTTTGTCTGAGGGTCCTTGTCGATGTTGGAGAGTGCAGTAATGTGGATAGGTGTGAGTGGGTTATTTCATTTATAAGTTTATAGGTTGTTAGGATAATTTTGTATTTAATTCGACTGTTTATAGGGAGCCAGTGGAGTTCTAGCAGTATTGGGGTTACGTGATCTGTTAAGCGAGCTTTAGCAATTACTTTAGCACAGATGTTTTGAGCTCTTTGTAGGAGGTATGTGTTTTTTTGAGGAAGGCCTATAAGGAGACTATTGCAATAGTCGAAATGAGGGGTGATCAGGGTACTTACTACAGATCTAAAGTCTTGTGTTTCGAGGAGTGGTCTTAGGTGTTGAATAGTTTTGAGTTTGTAGAAAATAGTTTTTACTGTTTGTTTTATGTGTGGTATCATGGTGAGAGTGTGGTCTATTATTACTCCTAAGTATTTTACTTGTTTTTTAACAGGTATGGAGGTTTTGTTGATTGTGATTGTTTCAGGGTAAGTGTTTTCAGTCATAGATGACCTCGTTACAAACATTGCCTCAGTTTTTTTGAGGTTGATGCTGAGGTGGTTAGATTCCATCCAGGAGGAGGTCTCTGCCATACATTTGGATAGTGAGTCATATGTAGGTTTTTAATGGTTATGGGGATAGCTAGCATGATGTCATCGGCATAAATAAAATGGTTAATCTTGTGTTTTTTAAATATGTTTGTTATCGGTTGGAGGTATAGGTTAAATAGGAGGGCTGAAAGGGCCGATCCTTGGGGTATTCCCTGTCCTTGTGGGAATGTTTCTGATGCTTGTTGGTCAATTTGGACTCGTATTAATCTATGTGAGATGTAGGATTTGAACCAGTTAAGGACCGTCCCACCTATTCCTAGGTTCTCTAATCTGTTGATCAGTGTCGGGTGATTGATGTTATCGAAGGCGGCTGAGATATCTATAAATAGGAGTAAGAAACCATGGTGTTTGTCATCTGTGCCCCTGATGAGAAAGTCCATTAGTGTGATTAGGAGGGTTTCTACTCCGTGGATGGGCGGAAGCCAAATTGGTGTGAGTCAAGTGGTTTGTGCTCATCAATGTGTTCCTGTAACTGAATTTGGATTGTTTTCTCTATTATTTTGGCAATGAATGGAATGCTGGCTATGGGTCTGTCTGAGTTCGGGTCTTTTGAGTCAAGCTTATTATTCTTTATTATTGGTCGGAGTGTTGTGAGTTTTAGGGCATCAGGCATGATGCCTTGTGAAAGGGATTGATTAACTATATCTTGTATGTTTACCGCCAGTTCATTTTTTGCACACTTAATCCATGATACAGGGCATGGGTCGAGTGGGGAGGTGGTGGTGTTTATCATTGTTATAATTTTGAGGAGTTGCTTTTGTTCTATCAACTGGAAATTTGTCCATATGTGGGTGGTTGTTGTGTTTTGGTAATAATGGAGTCGGGGTAATGGTCTTGTTTTTTAGTTTTTCTGCAAAATGTTCTGCTAGTGATTGTATATTCATTGCTTGTTGTTTAGGTTCGGTGTTATTAGTTTTGGTTAGTGTTCTTACTATCGCGAATAACTCCCTAGGGCGGTTGATGGATGAGTTTATTATTTTGGAGTGGTAGTCTCTTTTTGATTTGTTGATTGCGTTTTTGTATTCTATAAGTAGGAGCATGTATTGGGATTTGTTTTCCTCAGATTTAAGTTTTCTCCATCTCTTTTCTAGTCTCCTCAGTTGTTTTTTTAGTTGTGTCAGCTCTTTGGTGAACCATTTTTCTGTCTTTTTTGTTTGTTTATGTAAGACTCGTGTGGGGAGCGCTGCTTTTTGAATCGTTAGATTCCAATGAGCTATGGTTGAGTTGATGTCTGATGAGACTGTGTTTAGTTTGGGTAATACTTTGTCAAGGAATGTGTCTTTGTCAAAGCGTATGAAACGTGATGTATGTGGAGTTGTGCTTGTGTTGTTTTTTGGGATTTGTGCTGGTAGCTGTATTGTGATAAGATGGTGGTCTGACCAGGGTACTTCTGTTATATTCGGAGTGTAATGTGGTAAGTGACTGCAGAGTGTGGATGAGAGGAAGATTACGTCTAGTATGTTGCCTTTCTTGTGTGTGGGAGCATGTATTATCTGAGTGAACCCCATTTGTGTCATAGCATCTATGAAGTTATCTGATTGTGTGTGGTTCAATGATGGGAGGTTCAAATCACCAAGGAGTATAAGTGGTTTGCTTTGCGACGCTGTGCAAGCGAGTTCTAGAATAGGGGTGAGGTTTTTTGTAATCGGATGCTGGGGGTCTGTATATGAGGGTGAGAGCCAAGGTTTTATTTTCTATGTTAATGATGTCCATTCCATCTATATTATTTAGGTTTTTTAGAGTGAATTGTAGGTCTTTTTTGGTGAGAATTAATACACCCCCTCCTCTTTTTATATTCCGTTGGCAATTGAATATGTCATATTGATATGTGGTTAGTTGGTTTAGTAGTACAGAGTCAGTAGGTGAGAGCCATGTTTCAGTAATACAGATAATGTCAGGGGATGTGTCGTTTATTATGTCGTTAATTATTGGTATGCGCCGTAGCAGCACCTAGCCATCCCAGAAGAATATCAGGCCCTTAATCTTTGCAGTCGCTCCTTTTAATTTTTTCTTAACCATTTTCCTCATTTTATCATAGTCTCCTTTTTTAAAGTTACATGATAGCACAGTCAATTTCTTTGCTATCCTCCCTCTAATTATTAAATGAAATGTGATCATGTTATGATTGCTATTGCCAAGAGGCCCAAAGATTATTACCTTCCACACTAGATCCTTCGTTCCACGAAGGACTAGGTCTAAAATAGCTTCCCCTCATGTTGGTTCATGAACCAGCTGCTGCATGAAGCAGTAATTTATTTCATTTAAAAAATTTGGGGTATATTTACTAATCGGCAGTAGCTGTTTCCATGCAATATCGATGCCGCAGCCCCATTGACCGCGGCTCTGATATCGCATGGAAGCTGCTACCGCTGAAATAAACATACCCCTTTATCTGCCTAGCATAGCCTTATGTGACATTTACCCAGTCTGTACCGGGATAATTGAAATCTCCTATTATTGCTGTATTGTAAACTTTGCTAACTTCCCTAATTTCTGTTAGCGTTTCATCATCTGTCTGTCATTCTGGCTAAGCAGATGGTAGCACACTTTCACTGCCATTCCCTTCCCCTTTTTACATGGGATTTCTATCCATAGAGATTCTTCTGTATATTTTGTTTCCTGAAAAACTTTTATTCTGTTGGACTCAATGCCCTCTTCAACATATAGCGCCACCCCTCACCTATGTGATCTACCCTATCATTGCAATATAGTTTGTAGCCTGGTATCACAGTGTCTCATTGGTTATCCTCCTTCCACTAGGTCTTTGAGATGTCAGCTATATCTAACCTTTCAATCAGTGCTAAATATTTTAACTCTCCTATCTTATTTTTCAGACTTCAGAATTTGTATATAGGAATTTCAAAGTTTGCTTTTTGTTCATATTAATAGTCTGGCTATCAGATGACACGGGTAATTTGGAAACTTTCAACTGTCTTGTTTTTACTTAAAGGCACCTGGGTTACTTTTACTTTTATTGGAACCTATCGGGATGCCGAAACGTCCCTATTTTGCTAGTATCCTTCAAAGATACATCATTCCAAACCATGCATTCTTGGGCGACTGTCAACTTTCCCAAGACTGCTGTTTTGGAATGATAGAAAGCACATGGAGAAGATTACCCAGTGCCTTCCTCTAGGTACAGTACAGCATCTCAGCCTCTCTGGATGACTCAAGCTCCACTATGAATGTTGTTCTGAATCAAGATGTATCAAAAGCTTGCTGTTGTTCTTTGCCCTGTTTGAATGGAGATCCCTTCTTCAAGACTTCTATCAGTGGATCAGTTACTCTGGAGAATTCTTGAATAAACATTGATAAAAGTTTGCAAAACCTAAAAGCTACTGGATACCTTTGATATCCCTTGGAGCATTCACTCTATCATGGCCAAGACCTTCAGAGGGTCCATCCAGATGTCTTCAGGTGAAATAATATATCCCAGAAACTCGCTAAAAGTCTTATCAAATTCATACTTTTCTAACTGCATAAAACTTGTTTTTCCATAGATGCTCAAACACTTGGTGCTCATGATTCACCTGGCTTTCAGAGAATTTATTATTAGCATTTAGCTCACACTTTTCTAGGAGAATATCAAGGCAAGTTACATTCAGGTATAGTACGCATTTCCCTCTTCCCAAATGGCTCACAATCTAAGTTTGTACCTGAGGCAATGGAGAGATAAGTGGCTTGTCCAAGACCACAAGGAGTGCCAGTGGGATTTGGATGCTGGTTTTTCCAGCTCTAGGCTGCTGCCCTAACCAAGAGGCCACTCTAAAGTCACTATCAGATCCCAGAATAGCTTATTTGCCAGAAGCTGAAAAGGCATTTCTTTTTTTACCCCCTATTTCAAATTTCTTTATTAATCATAAAGAAAAGAAATACAATAAAGTCCTCATCAAGAGGCAGATCATTTAACATCAAACAAAAAAATTATAAGCAAAACTATTAACAAGCAAAAACAACAGGGAAAACATTCATCAAAGCCCCCAAAAAATGTCTTTTAAACTAATGCCCATTTAAATTTAAGCCAGGAAGCCTGAACAATCTAAAGAAAAATTCAAAAATTAGACTTCTAGTTGCTCTGGTTCTATAAAAATGTAAGACAACAATACATTTACAAGGATGTTTCAGAAAAAGTGAAGCTACAAGTGCAAGCACCCATGGCTTCAATACCAAGAAGGCCTTCCTACGCTTCTGCGTTGCCTTGCTAATATCAGGAAATATTTGAATCCTACTTCCACAAAACAGAGATAAAAAATGTTATCACCAATGTTGCACAAAATGAAATTACATTGAGAGATTATTCTAAGAAAGCTGAAATATCAAATGACTCCGAGGAGGGAGGACATAAACCATCTACCTCTTCATGCATTACTGACTGACCGGAGGGGATATAAAAAAGATAGCTTTATCTCATCAACATCCTTAATCAATAGTACCTCTTTCAAATGCTTCTGAAACAATATATGCAGAGCTAAATAATTAGTGCGTAGAAAGTTGAGTAACCTCAAGCTCCTTGCTCAGGCAGAATTCTCCATTGCCTCCAGTTGGTGATGGAGTACCAAACTATCATGAACATTTGAGGAGAAAGCTGCCTAAGCCAAGAAACTTGCCCCAGTATTACAGAAAGATATTTGTCCCTTCTGCTCATTTAACTTATCAATGACATCAACAGGAAACTGCACAACCTGGGAAAGAGATGACCACGGTGACAATTCCATGCAAGTCACTACTTCCCAAATGTCACGCAGTGAAACTTCCTTTGGGGGAGATAGTTTCTGGAGAACTTCTGAAAACAATGGACTAAGCATCCACTTTAAGTCAGAAGAAACAGTTCCCTGGCCTGGAACAGAAGACCCCAGTGGGGAGGTGAGCAGATTTCCTTCCCAATTATCCACAAAGGGGGAGGCATCTGCTTGAAGGCAAGTTCCCTGGCTGGGCTAGGCAACACCCCTGCATAATGGAGAAGAAGTCTCCGAGGGAGTACTCACAGTACCAAAAGAACTTTCAAGCTCCGGTAAACAGGTCTCCATGCTGGTTGATTGAAGATGATGATCCATCAGCCCAGCGATTCTCATGGCCTTGACCGCCTGTGTCGGAAACACTTTCTTTCTCCACTTCCCCATCTAACTCCCTCAGCTGTTGTTTCACTCCTCCAGGCTCCGAAGGGTTTGGTCATGCCCCTGTGGCCCATGGGGATGCACCCACTGCCGCATCCTGCAGCAAGCAAGGGATGTTATAGCAGCAGACCTGTGACATCAGCAATTGCTCCTCCTCTCCTGGGCCATACTGGGGTTACAATTCAAAGCATAAAAAAATGTAGCAAAAAAAGTTCCTCCCTGTTTAACCCACAGCAAGCAAGGACTGTTATACAGTAGCAGCACTCCTGTGATGTCAGCAACTGCTCCTCCTCTCCCGGGGCATCCAAGGACTCCAATTCAAAGCAGAAAAAAATGTAGCAAGCCAAATTCCTCCCTTGAAAAGGCATTTTTTAAGTCAAACAGCATCACAACGTTCTTGAAATGTCCAAATTGGATATGAATGGTGGTGTTCCACTCATTTCAGCTTCATATACAGATGTGATTATGGGTCCTCTGAAGGTCAAGCTTTGTAAAGATTTGAGCTGATTGGAGTCATTCCAGCAGTTCATTGATGAGTGGGAGTGGGTACTGATTTTGAATGGTCATGACATTGAATGCTCGGTAACCTATATATGATCAGTGTACCCAGTTCTTCTTGGGTACAAGGAAAATTGAGGCTGCTGCTGGAGAAGTTGATGTCTTGATGAATCCTTTCTTTAAGTTCTCTTCCACTTAGTCTCTTAGAGCATTGAGTTCTGGCTTAGATAAAGAGTAATTCTACCGCATGTGGCTTGTGCCTCTGGCTCTAAGCCTATTGGATAGTCCATTGGGTCTATGAAGGTAAAGTATCCATGGCTCCCTTATTTCTCTAGTAGATGCCCAGTTTCCTCCTGGATTGCTGCACATCCCTGGATTTTCATGACAGTATAATATGGGTCATTCTCTTTCATTTCTGACGTATTCTCCACTGGATATGGTATTCATGCCATTATAGCCAAAGCACCCCTAGGATTATCATAAATTGTGATGCATGAATTATATCAAATCCTGTCACTTCCTGGTGAACCTGAATCATAGTCACTATGAAAGGTTCATTCTCTAGAGTTACCGAGCCTGATGACAGGGGAGATCCGTCAATAGTTTCCATAGCCTAGCTCACCCCTTTCTCACATTCTGGAACTTGATGTTGCTCAGCAAATATAAGGTCCATAAAACACACTGAGGCTCCAGAGTCAATCATGGCATATGATAGTTCTTTGCCTTTTCATAGAAGATGGATCAGAGTAATCATATGAGCAGTTTGAGTGCCCATAACAAACTTCAGTCTTAGAGAATTTGTTTGTACTTAGTCTCGGGCCTCTCCCTCCACCGGACTAAAGAACATCATTCCCTCTTGGGACTGATCATGACTCTGACCTACTTCTACAATTATTTCACATGCCCAGGAAGTCACACCAGAGACAGAGGCCTCCCTGGATAACGTCTTTCCTTGTCCTCAGCTAGCAGACATCACCTCATTGTTCCAATCACATGGGCTCTTTCAGGGGTTGTTATGTCTCTGGTGGTACAAAACTGCAGTGTAGTTGACACCTTTTGGCATGTCTTTCCAGAAAATGTTCTGATAGGTGTCTTTCAATGCAGAAACATAGCTTGAATAGCTCCTCTAGAGGGGCTGGAGGATCCAATCATGCCAGATTATCCCTAATTGGAGCAGCAAGGCCTCACCAGATATGGGCAAAGAAGGCCAACTCATTCCAGTCAAAGTCATTAGCCCAGTGCTGGAACTCTATAGCAGACTCTGTCACTGTGCATCGTCCCTGGTGAAGGCTCATGAGATTATTTTCAACCAACTGAGCTCAGTCCCCATTTCCCTAAGAGCATGGGAGAGAGCAACCAAAAACTGTTCCAGGTCATTCAGGATAGTATTATTCTACTCTACCAATGAGGTGGCCAATGCCAGGGCTTTTTTTGTGAATATGTTAATTATTACGCTTACTTTGAGGGAGTTGGATGTATACATGTAGGGATGAAAATAAAGCCAAACTTGCACTGGTATAAGAACCCATGCAATTTTCCTCTGGTGCCATCACATTTTTGCAACAATGGCATGTGTAGTTGCATGGGCAGGTCCAGTCTTAGCAATTGCAGGGCCCAATTTGGACCATTTTGGTTTCCACTGGCAGAAAATGACAGTTTTGGCCACAGCCATAGTGGGGGATGGGGCCCCCACCAGCAAGTACTGCCATTCTTTATTGCAGCCTAAGACCTTTTGCTCTCTGCCCCCTCCCCCATCCCTGACCTATTCTGTAAGGTATTTCTTAGTTTTCAAAGCTATAGATGGCAACCATATTGTGGGGCCCTTGGCAAATAAGTTCAATTGTCCTAAGGCCAGCCCTGTCTAAATCAGATAGCTTGGTGGAGCAGTCTGTTGTTCTTGGTCCTGACCAGATAGCTGAAGAGCTCCATCTTCTGTTGAAAGGATTGAAGCAGCGGCATCTATGGTTTGCAAGGCCTCTGCTAGATTTTTCAGAGTCTCTGCTGTAGGTGCCATGATTACCCAGCCCTGTGTTTTAAGTTGGTTCAAATTGCCAGGACTTCCCTAAGTGGGAGCATAGGTGTCAAGGCTAGACCCAGGTCATAACAGTGTAGGCATCAAGCAGGATCAGGAACCAGATATGGGTCAGAAGCCAGAAGATCTTCTATCCATGTGCAGGGCTGGAATAGTGCAGGAACCAGGCAAGGATCAAGAACCAGGTCCTTGCAAAAAGCACGAACAAAAACAGCTATGGTTTCAGAGCAATGCTTCCACTGGAAACATGCAAGAAGTTATGTAGACAGCAGACACAGGTGAGACCCATCAAAAACTGTTGAACTAACAAAGGTTTGTTTGCCTGGCTCTCCTTATAAATGGTTATGGATAAGATACAACTCTTGCAGGTCCAGTGGGCTCTTGCGGGGGGGGGGGAGGGGGAGGGGGAGGGGGGGCAGTAGATGTCTTCCTCCACTGCCTCTAGATTATCTTCTTTGCACTTGTATTCAGCTTATTTGGCATCTACGGCCCCATCTGCCATAGGGGTTTGACTCCTGGTTGGCCTAATAGGCAGCAGTTCTATAAAGTCATTCATGTGTGTCTATGACCACATACTGCATATGCATAATCACCTCTTACAAAATCCCAACCAGCATAAAAGTACACACTTTACCATGAAAGTGTGCACTTTGCTGGTAGGTGTATATAATGGCAGATGCAAATACTGTACATATGCATTTTATAAAATATGCACATAAGATGCATTTGGGCATTTACAGTACACCAGTTCCAGGGCTGATATAAATGCCCATGCCTGCAAGTTATGCCACTTACGCTAGCATCTATTTTAAGCCTACTTGTCTATTAAATAGGCTTAAAATAGATGCCTAAAAACATACTTTAACTAAGCACTCCCTTATAAAATTGCCCTATTTAAATGTCCATGTGACCACAGAATTTTATATAAGCCCTTTTCTTCATGCAAAACAGGTTTTACATGGACAATGTTTTATAGAATTATACCCTATAATGTTTTTAGGTTCTTTGACTCATTTTGTGTCTTTACCTCTGCCAGAATCCCAAGCTACTAATTTTCACTTCTATGCTGACTTTAACACACATGGCAAATAGGATCTTTGGCATTCACAAGACCAGTGCAAGCAAGAGATTAATTAAATTGCAAATATATTAACTCATGAGATTTAACAATCCAAAGTTCAGTTTTAAATTGAAAGGATGACTGTCTCAAGAGAAAAAAAAGAGAGGACATAAGGGACAGAGGAGATACAGACCTTTAAATATTTGAAAGGTATCAGTGAACAAATTAGTCTTTTCCAAAGAAGAGGGAGCTGTAGAACTAGAGGACATAATATGAAAAAACAAGGGTAGATTCAAAACCAACATCAGGAAATATATTTTCAGGGAAAGGGTGGTGAAAGTCTGGAATGTACTCCCAAAGGAGGCGGCGGAGGCAAAAATAGTGGCAGAATAAAAAAAGGAATGGGATATACACAGTGGATCCCTAAAGAGAATGGAAACAAAGCATAGAATACATCAGCATGAAACAGCAGTGAAATGACTTTAGTACGTCTAAGAAAGCATAGGGGGAGGTTATTTCCTGGAGCAACTCTTAAGACCATAACCACCTTACTGCAAAACATAGAGGCCTCATTGTTCTTTGTATGCCCCTGCCCCTGCAGGCTTAACAGAGACGCGAGGGAGACACTCTCCCTCCGCGTATCTGAAAGCCGGCACAGAGGGGCTCAGCCATCGCAGAGGGAGAGCTCAGCCGGGCAGAGGGGGCCCCGCGGGACACTCCATTCTGCTGCTGCTGCGGCGGCAGCGGCAGCGGTAGCAGCCAGCTTCTTTTTTTTTTTACTTAATTTTGAAAAAAAGCAGAATGTTCTTTGCGTGGGGCCCCCTGAAACGCGGGGCCCTGTGCAAAAAACATTCTTGCTCAATGGACGGGCCGGCCCTGTTTGCACTTGTCCACATTAAATTTCATCAGCCATTTGGATGCCCAATCTTCCAATTTTTCAAGGTCCTCTTGCAATTTTTCACAATCCTCTTGGGTTTTAACAACTTTGAATAATTTTGTGCCATCTGTAGCTTTGACCTCCTCACTCATTCACATTTCCAGGTCATTTAAGAATATGTCAAAAAGCAGCAGACCTAGCACAGATTCCTGGGGTACTCCATTATTCACCTTTCTCCATTAGGAAAATTGACCATTTAGCTCTATCCTCTGCTTTCTACCTTTTAACCAGTTCCTGATCCACAATAGTACACTGCCTCCTATCCTATGACTTTTTAAATTTGCCAAGAGTCTCTCCTGGGGAACCTTGTCAAAGGCTTTCTGAAAATCCAGATACACTATATCGACTGCCTCACCTTTGTCTACCTGTATATTCACACCTTCAAAAAAATATAACAGATTAGTAAGACAAGACCTTCCTTGGCTAAAGCCATGTTGGCTGTCTCCCATTAAGCCATGACTATCTACATGTTCAGTAATTTTGTTCTTTTTTTTTTTTTTTTAATTTAAAAAGTTATTTATTGGAAAATTTCAGGTAATACAAGGAAATGCACGAACACATCAAATACTTTGAAAGGAGCGTGCTCTTTGAAGGAGCGTGCTCTTTGAAATTGCCTTGTTACCTGCATTGAGAGTGGAGCTCCTGAGCCGTGCCGGTGTGGACTGCCGACCACGTGACCAGTGAGGGGTATAAGAACTCGCCCCCACCGCGGAGTTCCCTTGAGCGTGCTCTTTGAAATTGCCTTGTTACCTGCATTGAGAGTGGAGCTCCTGAGCCGTGCCGGTGTGGACTGCCGACCACGTGACCAGTGAGGGGTATAAGAACTCGCCCCCACCGCGGAGTTCCCTTGAGCGTGCTCTTTGGAATTGCCTTGTTACCTGCATTGAGAGTGGAGCTCCTGAGCCGTGCCGGTGTGGACTGCCGACCACGTGACCAGTGAGGGGTATAAGAACTCGCCCCCACCGCGGAGTTCCCTTGAGCGTGCTCTTTGAAATTGCCTTGTTACCTGCATTGAGAGTGGAGCTCCTGAGCCGTGCCGGTGTGGACTGCCGACCACGTGACCAGTGAGGGGTATAAGAACTCGCCCCCACCGCGGAGTTCCCTTGAGCGTGCTCTTTGAAATTGCCTTGTTACCTGCATTGAGAGTGGAGCTCCTGAGCCGTGCCGGTGTGGACTGCCGACCACGTGACCAGTGAGGGGTATAAGAACTCGCCCCCACCGCGGAGTTCCCTTGAGCGTGCTCTTTGAAATTGCCTTGTTACCTGCATTGAGAGTGGAGCTCCTGAGCCGTGCCGGTGTGGACTGCCGACCACGTGACCAGTGAGGGGTATAAGAACTCGCCCCCACCGCGGGACGCGCACCGCGGGACGCGCACCGCGGGCGCGTGCCCGAGGGTGCGTGCTCCGAAGGGGCGTGGCTAAAGGGGCGCGCCCCTTTTGAGCCCCTTCGGAGCACTGAGGAGCTGAGTAGCTGCCGACTCTTCACATCTCGAGGGGGATAAGGAAAAAGAAGTTATTATCTTCTTCTGTTACACCTACAGGTAAAGCGGTGAAGGTGGTGGGCCCCTTGGACTCTCATTTTAAGTCCGGGGTGCCTCTCCTTCCCGCTGATATGTCTGACTCTTCCGCCACCGTTAGTCCCCAGCTCTCTGGAAGGTACTCCTCTTCCGCGTAGGGTTTGTACCCCACCCAGCGATGGACCTAAGGTTTCTTGGTAAGGCCCCCCCTCAAGTTTTGGGGGATGTCCTTCCCATATCAGTTGAGCTTCCTGATTCATTTTTGAGTCTGCCTGCTTCAGCTGTTAATATGCCTCATCCCTTTTGACTATACGTATACACCGGATGAAATTAATCCTCCTAAAGAAATATCTCTTTTAGACATATGGCAGATTGTGTCACGAACGGAGCTCTCGTTGAAATCTTCCTTGTCCCAGCTGTCTAAATTTACCTCTGAGACAGTTTCTATGCTGACCGAGCATCGTGATAAGCTATCGTCTCTTGAATTTCAGGATACTAAAATGGCTGGCCAACTATCATCGATGCAGCGGGCCCTGACATCTTCAGTTCAGGACTCTCTGCTTCTTCATCGCCGAGATGAAATGCTAGAGAATATTCTACGTACCAGGAATCTTCGTTTATTGAATTTCCCCCGCACTCATTTTCTTTCTCCAACCATTCTGTTTTCTAAATATTTGCGAGACGTCCTTAAGATTCCTGAACCGGACTCTATTTCTTTGTCAAAAATCTACTACTTACCTTCCGGAATTAAAGTGAGTCCGGCTCTCGAATCCGGGGCTGCGAATATTGAGGCGGGGGAAATGGATCAACTTTCGGTTCAAAGTTTGGATTTGTCCACTTATTTGGAAACCTCCTTAGAGGAGATTCCTGTTCGTGCCACACTTTTAGTTTCTTTTTCCCCTAGAGAAAGATAAAGATAAGATTTTTCAAGCTTATTTTAAGCATCGGCGGGATAAATTTTTTGGTCAGGAGGTACAAGTTTTTCCTGATGTCTCTCGACCGACTCAACTACGGAGGAAGGCTTTCCTTGCATTACGCCCTCGGGTACTTGCTATGGGAGCGTCCTTTATGCTTAAATACCCCTGTAAATGTCTTGTCTCTTATCAAAATAATTCGTATGTTTTTTTTTGAATCCTCACAGTTAGAGACCTTTTTGCAAAAGTCAGGATGATGGTGTTAATTTTCTTTTTTTTTTATTAATTGTGGTTCTCGCTAAGTAATAAGGGGTCTTATAAATTTTTCCACTCTCGTTCAGGATTTCTTATTTGTTGTTTCGTAATTGATCACGCTTCATTTTGTGGGCTAGTTTTTGGGGGATGATACAGTAATTTTGTTCTTTATAATGGTTTCTACCATTTTGCCTGGTACTGATATCAAGCTCACTGGCCTGTAGTTTCCCAGATCACCTCTGGAACCCTTTCTAAAAATTGGTGTTACATTGGCCATTCGCCACTCTTCAGGTACTATATTTACCTTTACATTTCCTGGAGGCATGATGAGAGCAGGAGGAGGGAGTGGTTTGTGCAGGCTTACAGTATAGATGTAGATTCTCCATTTTACAAGGGACATTTATATCTCTTGCAAAAATTATGCACATTGGCATTTACAGCTTCCCTAAGGCACAAATATGTGACTGTGGATAGGGGCAGCTGTCAATGCCATGTTCGGCCACCCCAGTCACGTCTCGCCTCCCCCACCTCAATCCCTTCCCTGATAACTTGCTAAACCATCTGATTATCACCCTAAACTTCTCAACAGTGAATCCCACACAGCATGAGCACCCCAGCAGTCATAGGAGTTTCAAAATAGACCCCCAGGTCCATGAATTTCTGCAACCACAGTGCAAGAGGATCAGGCAGGAAACGCTGATCAGTGAGCTCCAACACTGGAGATCTACATTCAATGACAGAAACATTATGCTGCTGCTCAGAGCTGGTAGGCCTCAGATGCATTCTTCCTCGGACAGGGTGAAGGGCCATCTGGCCCACAGGTGTATGGCCCATGGCAGCACTAGGGGCCCCTGGTACATGTATCATTGCCACATGCACCCCCATGCACAGGGGCCCTGGGATCAGATGAATCATGTGCTACCACACCTTCATTTAGCCATGAAGTACATCACCTAATTTGCATGTACTCTTCTGGTTCCAATTCTGCCTCTGAAGCAAGTACTGATTACAGCACAGAGCACAGCCATATCTCCTGACATCTCCACAGCACACAACCTTAGTAGCTGTCTGAAACCTACGCAGTGCATATGCAGATGCGAACAGCAGTCCATCAGGACAGCTGTGGCTGTGTTCTTGGATGTTTGCCCACTGTCCCAGCAGGGTGATTGCAGAATTGCAGGCCTTGGTGTTGAGGTTGTCAGGCTGGTGTGTCCCACTACTATGCCAGCTATACCATGCAGCACCCACAAAACAGTGGCCTAGGCTTGTGCCTTATTTTTCAGCTCCTATCTCCTATTGGCCCCCTCTTGTTCCATTGTGTTAGCCCTACTCCTGCCCTTCATATTTCTTAACACTCATGTATGAACCATGCATCTGAACCACATGGTTGGTGCACAAGAGAATGGTGAGTGCAGCTAGTGCTTGGTCAAAGGCTGGAATTAGCTGCAGCCATGCTAGGGGCATAGTTGTGTAGCTAGCACGTGACTATCATGCCCTCCACAGCCACACACCCTGACTCTACCCTCTCTCCACCCAGTCTCCACCTTTGGCCCGCCTACTCACGCATTACTACAGTAGCATGGGGTTTTTAGTGCAGTGGCCTTGGACGCATGTGCTCCTTGCTGCCACACAGCCCAACCGCATGCAAAACCTCACACTACCGGCTTGCGCACTTTAATAAACATGCCCCATAATCACTAATGATCATGTTTTCCCTGTAATCAGCATTTTTTTCAGGATCTCAGAATGATGGCATTTTCTCACTGAATTCTCTGGAACTGGGATAAATGCTTTAGAAAGTATGGAAAACAGCATGGTAATTGAAATTTGAGCAAGCACGTCTTATCTTTTACCTTTCATTCATGCTGACATCATAGCCAATACATACCAGTAGAGTTTCCCTACCATTGAGATGCTACCACTGTTACTTAGCATTTATATAGCACTATTAGGCCTATGCAGTGCTGTAGAAGAAAGCAAAACTCGACAGTCTCTGTTCCACGGAGCTTACAATCTGCTACGACAGACAGACAAACAAAACAACTGAGAGAATGGGAACTTTTGGTAAATGATTAAAATACAAATGGGTGAAGACAAGAAGATAAAAGGTCAGGATCCAAACAAAACAACTGGGGACAAGGGAATTCTTGTCCCTGTGTCTTCACCTATAACCTAGTAGAAGCCAGAACCCAATAAACTACATTTTAGATTTTGTGAAGGAAGATTAAGGATGGAGGTGGAGGACATAGATATTGAGAGATAAACAAGAAAAGTGTGGCATAAAAAGAGGATTTACAAGCTAGTGAAAAGGGGATGCAGGTATAGGAGATAATGGATAGACAGAGGCACTTGATGGGGGTGCGGGATGAACTTCAAGTGGAAAAGTTTAAGGATCATTGATAACAGAATCCAAGAATTTTAAGAGACTGTACAATGGTGACGCATGCTTAGAAATAACCCTTAAATGTTAATTTAATTCAGTGATTTCTAACCCACCCTTTCAACCCAATAGGATGTAAAGGGTGGAAAACATGTTTTTACCATACAAAATGGCAACAAATACATCAATATGAAATCAGCCATCAACATGTAACCATTGTTAAAATGTATTCCTATTACAAAGTTACCCATGAATATATCAACATCATTAATGCATCCCCATTACAAAATTACCCATCAATGCATGATCATCATTAAAGCTCATCCCCATTAAATCACTGATGAACACACCACCATCATGAAAAATGTTTATCCATTACAAGATGGCATAATATAATACCATCTCCTCACAACCCAACCAACTTGTCATTATCCCCACTATAAAATCAAAACCAGTCGACCAATGAACTATCTGCAGACCGACTACTCAAATGTCTTACTCCTCTTGTATCATCCCTGTCAATGTCATAAAATAAGATTAGGAATAACTACACTGAGGGAAGAACTACGTGCCCAATATTGCATTGAGCAGGACTAAGCTGCGTAGCCTGCCCGCTGACCCCTTAACCCCGGATTTTCATTTCCACGGCAACAGAAGTGAAAATCTGGGGTTCGCCACACAGCCGGAAAGAAACCAAGCCTAACCAGGCAGCAACAATTTTGGATGCTGCCTGGTTAGCCCTGGCGCCTTAAAGTTAGGCAAGGGTTTTCCTCACCTATCTTTAAGGTGCAGAGTGCTAACCAGGCAACATCTAAAATCACTACTACCTGGTTAGTGCCATTCCCTGCCTCCGCTCCACCCCAGAACGCCCCAACACACCCCAATAATAACTGGATAGCATCAGGGAGCATAGAGGACTTAATTGGGGATGTACAGAGGCATTAGCCAAGTAGATGCCTTTGAAAATCCCTGATTAAGGCATTTATATGGTTAACATGGGCTGTTAACTGTGTAAATGACTACGAAAATCGAGCCCTACGTCTTTAACCAATGACAAAACAGAATCAAATTTGAGATATTTTATCTTATTCAAGAGTGTGTTCCACATACCAAGAATTACTACAGTAAAGAAATTATTTAGTTCAGGTTCTCACCTACTGGAAAACCTTTGCAGATGGGAGAATAAAATCCCATTTCCGCCTCACCCACAGATCCCTGTATTCTGGGGCAATCCTAAATATAAGACATGGCAAGTATCCAAAGTGCCACTGCCTGAGCCATCAACTGGAATATTTGCAAGCCTTAAAAAAGATTGAGGGGTGTGTTTACTAGAGGGTGTTAACAGAGCAGGGGATATCAAGCATTAACAGCAGCGATAAGGGGTTTTCCGTGCGAAAAAGGCTTTGGGTGGGCAGGAGGCATTCTGGTGCTAAGGGTGCAATCGCCCACTTATCATGCGCTAACAGGACACCAGGCATTAAGATGGCAAGTGTGCACCTTAATGCCCGAAAATGGCTATCACTGTAACAGTGGCCCATGGAAATGAACTGATGCACTGGGGAGTGCCCACGTAAAATGCCATAAGAACATAAGAACATAAGATATGCCATACTGGGTCAGACCAAGGTCCATCAAGCCCAGTATTCTGTTTCCAAAAGTGGCCAATCTAGGTCATATGTACCTAGCAGTTTCCCCAAGAGACACAAGTTCCACAATGCTTGTACTGGGTCAAGCATTGATATCCTGGGTCCCTTCTTAATAATGGTTTATGGACTTTTCCTCCAGGAACTTGTCCAAACCTTTTTTAAACCCAGCTACAGTAACAGCCTTTACTACATCCTCCAGTAACAAATTCCAGAGTTTAATTACACGTTGAGTGAAAAAATATTTTCTTTTATTAGTCTTAAATAGTTTACCCTGTAGTTTCATTGCATGCCCCCTAGTCTTTCTATATTCTGATAAGGTAAACAATCGATCTACGTTTACCCGTTCCACTCCGTTCATTAATTTATAGACTTCTATCATATCTCCCCTCAGCCGTCTCTTTTCCAGGTTAAAGAGCCCTAACCTTTTTAGCCTTTCTTCATAGGAATATCCTTCCATCCCCTTTACCATTTTGGTGGCTCTTCTCTGAACCTTTTCTAAAATCGCTATATCCTTTTTAAGATACGGCGACCAGAATTGCACACAATATTCAAGGTGCGGTCTCACCATGGAACGATACAGAGGCATTATAATATCTTTTGTTTTATTTTCCATTCCTTTCCTTATCATACCTAGCATTCTATTTGCTCTCTTGGCCGCCGCTGCACACTGGGCCGAGGGTTTTAACATGGTATCCACAATGACGCCTAAATCTTTTTCCTGGGTGGTGGTTCCTAATGTGGAACCTTGCATTGTGTAACCATAGTTTGGGTTGTTCTTCCCTAGGTGCATAACCTTGCACTTGTCCACATTAAATTTCATCTGCCATTTTGATGCCCAGTCTTCCAATTTATCAAGATCCTCTTGCAATTTTCCACAATCCTCTTGGGTTTTAACAACTTTAAATAGTTTTGTGTCATCTGCAAATTTGATAACCTCACTCGTTATTCCACTTTCCAGGTCATTTATAAATATGTCAAAAAGCAGCGGACCCAGCACAGATCCCTGGGGTACACAACTATTCACCTTTCTCCATTGGGAAAATTGGCCATTTAGCCCTACCCTCTGCTTTCTATCTTTTAACCAGTTCCTGATCCACAATAGTATACTGCCTCCTATCCCATGAATCATTAGTTTTGCCAAAAGTCTCTGATGAGGGACCTTGTCAAAGGCTTTCTGAAAGTCCAGATACACAATATCAACTGACTCACCTTTGTCCACCTGATTATTCACTCCTTCAAAAAAACATAACAGATTAGTAAGACAAGATCTTCCTTGTCTAAAGCCATGTTGGCTGTTTCCCATTAGGTCATGACTATCTACATGTTGAGTAATTTTATTCTTTATGATGGTTTCTACCATTTTTCCCGGTACTGATGTCAGGCTCACCGGTCTGTATTTTCCCGGATCACCCCTGGAAACCTTTTTAAAAATTGGTGTTACATTGGCGATCCTCCAATCTTCAGGTATTAGAGATGATTTTAATGATAGTTCACAGATTACTAATAGCAGGTCTGCAATCTCATATTTCAGTTCTTTCAACACCCTTGGATATATACCATCCGGCCCAGGTGATTTGCTACTCTTCAGTTTATCTAATAGTTGTAATACATCTTCCTGATCTATCGATATTTCCTTCAATTCTTCCACACCTTTAAATACCACTTCAGTCATGGGTAACATCCCTACATCTTCCTCAGTAAAGACTGAAGCAAAGAATTCATTCAGTCCCTCCGCTATCGTCTTGTCGCCTCTTAGTGCTCCTTTAATCCCTTTATCATCTAATGGACCAACTGATTCTCTCACAGGTTTTTTGCTACGAATGTACTTGAAAAGGTCTTTACTTCGCGTTTTTGCTTCCGCAGCAAGCTTCTTCTCAAATTCTCCCTTTGCCTGCCTTATCAATGCCTTGCATTTGACTTGGCCAATGCTTGTGCTGTTTCCAGGTTTCGTCGTTTGGCTCTTTTTTTTTCATTTCCTGAAAGATGCTTTTTTGGCAACAACAGCCTCGCTCACCTCACCTTTAAACCATGCTGGCAGTTTTTTGGACTTCCTTCCACTTTTCTTAAAGCGTGGAATACAGCTGGTCTGGGCTTCCAAGATAGTATTTTTCAACAACAGCCAAGCCTGATGTACGTCTTTAACCTTTGCAACTGCTCCTTTTAGTTTTTTCTTAACTGTTTTCCTCATTTTATCATAGTCTCCCTTTCGAAAGTTAAAAGGTAGTACTGTGGATTTCCTTACTATCCCTCCTTCACTAATTAAATCAAAGGCGATCATGCTATGATCACTATTGCCAAGTGGCCCCAACAACCTTATCTCTTGCACTAGATCTGGTGTTCCACTAAGGACTAGGTCTAATATGGCTTCCCCTCTGGTCGGTTCATGAACCAGCTGCTCCAAGAAGCAATCATTTATTTCATCTAGGAACTTTATCTCCCTAGCATGTCCTGACGTGACACTGACCCAGTCGATACCTGGGTAGTTGAAATCACCCATTATTATTACTGCGCTGTAACTTTTGTTAGCTTCCTTGATTTCTTTGAGCATTTCATCATCCATTTGGTCATTCTGGCCAGGCGCTCGATAGTACACCCCCACTAGCCATTGCCTTCCCCCTTTTACATGGATTTCAATCCATATAAATTCTACAGCAGATTTTGCTTCCTGCAAAACTTTAATCCTTTCTGACCCAATTCCCTCTCTAACATAGAGAGCAACCCCTCCACCAATTTGATCAGCTCTATCATTTCGATATAGTTTGTACCCAGGTAACACAGTGTCCCACTGGTTGTCCTCCTTCTACCATGTCTCTGACATTCCAATCATATCTAATCTTTCATTTAGCGCTATATATTCTAACTCTCCCATCTTATTTTGTAGACTTCTAGCATTTGCATACAAGCATTTTAGAGAATGTATTTTATTCATATTAATTTGGCTATTGTTAGACATGAGTAATTTGGGATCTTTAAGCTCTGTCTGCTCCATACTTGAGGGCATTTGGGCTACTTTACTCTTTTGTGGAACCTCTCTGCTTTTGGTAGTATCCTTCAAAGATACATTCTTCCGAACCATCCGCTCTTGGGCGACTGTCGGCTTTCCCCTAATATCTAGTTTAAAAGCTGCTCTATCTCCTTTTTAAAGGTTAATGCCAGCAGCCTGGTTCCATCCCAGTTAAGGTGAAGCCCATCCCTTTGGAAGAGCCCCTCCTTTCCCCAGAATGTTCCCCAGGTCCTAACAAATCCAAAACCCTCATCTCTGCACCATTGTCTCATCCACGCATTGAGACTCCGGAGCTCTGCCTGCCTTTTGGGTCCTGCGCATTGAACAGGAAGCATTTCGGAGAATGCTACCCTGGAAGTTCTGGATTTCAACTTCCTACCTAAAAGCATAAACTTAGCCTCCAGAACCTCCCTACCACATTTTCCTATGTCATTGGTACCGACATGTACCAAGACAGCAAGCTCCTCCCCAGCACTATCTAAGACCTTATCTAGGTGGAGCGTGAGGTCCGCTACCTTTGCACCAGGCAGGCATGTTACCAGGCGATCCTCACGTCTACCATCCACCCAGCTATCTTCATGCCTAATGATCGAATCACCAACTATAACGGCTGTCCTAACCCTTCCCTCATGGGCACATGGCCCTGGAGAAACGTCCTCGGTGCGAGAGGGTTTTACATCACCTGGAGGACAGGTCCTAGTTACAGGATCACTTCCTGCCACACCAGGGTGATGCTCTCCTGTCACGTGACCTCTCTCCTCCATTGCAACAGGGATGCTGCCAGACTGGAGGTGGGACTTCAGGACTATATCCCTGTAGGTCTCGTCTATGTACCTCTCTGTCTGTCTTATGCTTTCCAAGTCTGCTACTTTAGCCTCTAGAGAACGGACTCGTTCCCTGAGAGCAAAGAGCTCCTTGCACCTAGTGCACACGTAAGACCTCTCACCAACTGTGAGAAAATCATACATGTGACACTCAATGCAAAAGACTGGAAAGCCCCCATCCCGCTGCTGGACTGCTGTCTGCATCTTAGTTTTAAGTTTGTGTTTAGATCTAAGTTCTTTACTTACTAAGGGTTGCTATGGATATTTATACTAATAAAACTGTACCTAATATGTGTAATATACCTTGTTCACCTGAAGCTTAACTAATCTCAGGTCCTTAGTGTATGACTGATTTGGGTAATGAGCTTCACCTGAGACCACCCCCTGTCTTTTAAGATGTGCAAGTACCTATAAAGCTACGATTATCCCAGGGGTGTCCCCCAGCAGAATCAGATGCATCACGATGTGTGCAGCAAATGGATGACAAAGCAAGGGTGGTGATGTGCAGGTCAGGCACAGGAGAGGCAAGAGTGCAAATTCACAGGTGGCCATCTGAGGGGTAGGATATGTCTGCATGTAATGCAGAGATGTGATGGAGCCAAAGCTGTACAGTCACAGTCATGATGTAATATGTGAATCATTTATCACAAGTAGGTTATATCTGTATGTATTTAACTGTCTTGTATTACACCGCTGTATCAGTGCAGCCAAAGCATTGAATATTGTACCAAAAACCTTGAAATGTATGATTAAAAACAGGGACTGTGAGAACATGCAAGCTGTTGAAGAATGGATGGTTAAGTGACCAGCCTAAGGTCACAAGGAGTTGTAGTCATTCCATGAAGGCTGTGCCATACATAAAAAGTATCAGTTTAACATTCCAACCAGTCACACAAGGAATGCTAGTGGGAATGAAACCCTGGTAGCTTGGGTCCCAAGCCAGTGCTCTGACTATCAGGCAACGCCTCCAGTCAAGTGACAGACATCCACAGGGTGAACATGTCTGACCCCCTGCATTCTGCAGCAGAGCCAATAAAGCCATGCTCTCAAAAAGGCATGATGGTGAATTGCATATTTGCAGACCCAAATTACGGATAGAATTCATAACAAAGTATATGTGTCAGTCAGTCAAAGCAGACCCCGGACCCTTCCAGGCATGAAAATGAACTGAGTAGTTCACAGGCACAAAGAGAACAGGGAGGAAGAGAACCCCTGTCCCTTGTTTATGGAGGCAGTGCTCTAACTATTAGGCTACACCATCACACCAGTCTGCAAAGCAATGTCTGGAATCATAGAGACGCACAACAGGTAAGCAATTGATCACGCAGATCACAAAGACACAGTCCAAAACGTGATAAAGGTGGAAAAACAGACCTTATTTATTGGTATATTAAAACCATTTACCAACCCAACACAGGCCGTGTTTCGCTAACCTTCGTCAGGGGTTGATCAGGTAAAGGTACCACAACATAAAAAACATTTATTATGTACTACATCTTTAAAATAATAGCATTCGTGATAAGAACAAATAAATAAACATCATTTAAAACCATAAATAACCTTAAAATAAACATAAACATCATAATGACCTTTAAAATATATAAATGTGTATGGAGGCAGTGCTCTAACTATTAGGCTACACCATCACACCAGCCTGCAAAGCAATGTCTGGACTCCTAGAGACTGCAGGTCCCTGCCTGCAATGGATGGACAACAGGACATGAAACAACATAGCAGGCACAATCTGAGACAGTGATATACCACATCTAGGTTCTATCTCCATCGACATACATGCAGTATGTAATGCCCATGACACGCATTACTGTAGCAGCCCAACAGACACAGTGCTGCAGGCTACCTCCCTTGTGCAAAGGCCAATGCATAGATGAGGTCAAGATGCCCATCCCTGCACTGTGCCCCCAACGGCAAACAACAGTCACGTGTCTGGATCTGCTGCGCCACAGTGTGTACAAACTCCAGAGGCAGCACATGTACATGGCATGCATTCCCCCATGGCCTGTTACACACGGCGGGATAGAGAATCCTAGACATACAATGAACCCAAACCACAGTAAACAGCCATGCAGTCCATTGCAGACCATCCTGTGCTCATCGAGGGAACATTTCCCACCATCAGAGATGACATGTGGGTACTGGGCTATGCCCCAGTGATCGCAGTCACCATTATGCCTGTAATGCCTGCTGTGTATGCCGATATAGGTTAGCACCTCCATTACCATTATGCACTACAACGCAGAACATCATTCTGCAACTGATCACCAAAAGGTGAATGCAGTGATCCATCACAGCAGCTCAGTAATAAGCACTGACGGTGTATGCTGCAAGCACATAACAGCTGCAAAATATGCTACTTGCTACTGATGGGTTTCAGTGATCACCCTGAAGGTGAGGTTAGGTGCACAGCACGTTGTCCCCAGAGCTTGCACTGCTTGATAGACTCATCTGGCTCTGCTGCAGATTCATATCACTGCAAGTGTGTGGCAGGTATTATTCACAGTGTGTGATGCAAGTCACCTGGATTTCTACCCAATTGAAGCATGCCAATGTCACCTGTCACATCTGGAGTCTTTGTCCTGCTCCTGTTGGCCAGAGGCTCTCCTACAACATCTCATATCAGTGACCAGGGTTGCAGTAGCTGTCTCCATGGAGGCCAAATGCAGTGAAGTTTGTACAGGCTGGCCTGAGGCTGCTGTCATGATACAGCTGGGTTATCCACAATTATAGTGAGCAGGTCAGAAACAGCTGCTGGCCTAACCATCTACAATTACCAATCCACTACATTGAGTACAGTCAGTCTGCATTTGAGGCCCACTATAGGGCTCTCTCAACCATGCACACACCAACAGTGCCCAGTCTGCTGGTCAGCAAACACTGTATGTGCACAGAGCCACCATGTATACCCTCAGCTTTTGTAAAAAAAAAAAAAAACGCTCAATGTTAGCAAAATAGAACACAGTCTTCCACTGATCTCTTTTCGATTTCAATTATTAAAGAACATTTTGTATCACCGGAGGTCTCAGACTAGTCTCAGACTCTGTTATGGACTCGCAACAAATCCAACTGATGTGCCTAATAGCATCAATGACCTCCCGTGTACGTTGCCTACTAATAATGAAGTAAAAGAGAGCCAGCCCCTAAGGTCACTGGACAAAACCTCAAAAGCCACCACTGGGAACTTTACTATTATCAAAACTTTTTTTCCACCATAGGTTCACCGTCTAAACACAACACTTAGCTTTTGGGTAGATTTCTGAGCACTTCATTTTTCGGGGTCAGTTATCACTCTTCATTCAATCAATCCCAACGCCTTCCTCCGGTACCACTGCGTTTCACAAGCGGTGTTTCGTCAGGGGATCTTGATCGCTATTCAGCCATGTTCATAAACCCGACCGATGCTGCATGCGTCTTCCTATTGCTTTCAACAAGGCCAGCTCAATGTTCTTCCAAAATTCTATCGCCCTTGGAAAAAACGCCGCGCATCAAAGGTGAAGAACAGGCATTGTTAACATATGCTCATTGCACAGGCATTATTAGTGCGCTCTGAAATGCACTCTCATTTTTAACACCTGCGCAGCATGCCGGTGGCATCAGCCTGCCCTTCCAATCAGCTGTGGGTAGGGGAGCCTGTCTGTGTGGCTGATAGGTGTGTGGACCCTTGCTGGACGATAGGGTGGGGGTTGCACATGCTGGTACTGTACCTGCAATGTAAGATAAAGTTTACCCACAGGGACATGTAATACATGATCTACTGCAAGATCTTGAACTTATGACCTCACACTCATATACATACTGGCCTTGTGTGCTGTGTCACATAGCTGTGCTATTGGGGTCACCACTCCATGGGTGTAGCTGTGGTCATTGTCAGGGTGACTGGGGGCATGAGTAGGGGTCTATCTATGCATGTTGAGATCTCGGCATGCCCTCTGCCTTACCTGTCTGACAAGGTGTGTTTGTCGGGTGTGGGAGGGGGACATGTTGTCGGGCTGTTTGATGCAATGTCTATACTGCTGACTGACATTCCTGACTGACACATGGAATATGTCCACTCAGTGGGGCAGCCCATGAGACAGGCACATACACATCAGATGCCATTGTGGAACTAGCAGAATGGCCATGGTCCCCCATACCTGGTGTGTGCCTGTGGTGCAGTCATGGCATCACTTCCCATCTTGCAGCCCCACTTGGTTGATGTGGATTCACATGTGCCTCAGATGGCTGTTGATGACTGGGACTTACATTTTGAGATGGTCCTGGTTCACACAAAGACCCATGCACTATGAACACACAAGAACTGTTGTCAACTCTATTGTTACCTCCTATCTTACCACTGCACTCTCCTCCCTGCTGCTCTCCCTCAGAGTCATATCTCTCCCCTTCCAACTCTGCTGCATGGGTGATCCTCCGCCAGCCCCAATATTCATATTACCCCTCTCCTGTTATCACTTCATCGGTTCCATGTCTTTTCCCATATCCATCTCACACATGCAATGTTTGCTAACCTCTAGATGTATCCCCTCTACTGCCCCTCATTAATGTTCCTCTCTTTTCTCTCCCTACACCCCTTCCTGTGGACTTCACTCCTCCTCTGGCTTCCTCCTCCCTATGGCCTGTTCTTCTACTGTCATCTCCAGACTCCAATCCTTTCAGCCTGCTGCTCCTTATGCCTGGCACATGCATCCTCAATCTATACATCTTGTCTCAAGTCTCCCTCTTCAAATCCATTCAGAAGGCCTATCTCTTTGGGGCTGCTTTTTGATCCTTATTTCTTGTTTATCTGGTGTCTCCTCTCTCTATTGTACCCTCATTCTCTGGTATTGTACTGTCTGTCATCTCTTGATTGTAAGCTCTTCGGCTAGGGACTGGGATTCTATGTGTTTGTACAGCATGGCATACATCTTGTAGCACTTTAGATACTCTGTATATTAATAGTGTTATAATCCTGCAGGTGACAGAGCTGGGTGGGCATCTTGACTCACCTGATCTCCTTGTATTTCCCTTGTGTTGTCTGTCTTGACTAGATTGTAAGCTCTGATGAGCAGGGATTGTTTCTTACATGTTTGTGCAGTGCTGCGTATGTCTTGCAGCGCTATACAAATGCACAGTAGTAGTAGTAGTAGTAGTGGCATAGTCTCTGACATGCCCTGTTTTCCAATTGTGTAGTATTCCTCCCACAGTGTCATTTTCCCCCTGATATCCTAATCCAAGGGCCAAGCGATCCACATGGGTAACTAGACCAGTTGCATGGGCCAATGGTCAGTGTGGGCAACCTACCATACACTCCATCCCTCCCTGCCATCATGGCACACCCACCAGTTCAATACTGCAGGTGGCCTCACTGATGTTGCACCCATGCAGCTGGGCACAACTTGCCTCTCCAGCCCACCTTCACCGGGGGAGGTGGGCATGCATTCTGCTATGTCTGACTTTGGTGGAGGGGATCAGCATGTGCTCCGCTGTCTGTGCCGCTGAAATGTTCACCATCAGACAAACTTTGGTGGATGTTGCATTGCACAGGACATTTGGCTAGGACAGAGCTTCTGTCTGATGCAGCCAGGAGCAGTTGCACCCACTGCCATAACCCCAACACCATGCTGACATGGCAGCATGGTGGCAGTAGTGTTGGGCCACAGTGCTGGCCCATCCACTAGTTGGGTTAGGCAGGTGCCTAGGGCAGCAGGTCTGCATGGTGGCAGCAGCGGCACATATGCACACCGGTGTTGTCCCCCCATGCACCTGCCACCACTGGCACCCCATTCCCGGTTGCCACCACTTCTGTCTCAGAGTGGAGGTAGACAGCCGCAGCGATAGTATTTTCATGGGCTGCTGCTTTTTGCAGCCCCCTTTGGAGCTACAGTCACTTCTGCAGCCAGCCTCTTCCTCTGGTGATGACTTCAGCAGCAGCAGTGGTGGAAGGTCAGTCAGGGTCTCTGCATAGGGCACCTGGTACCCTTGGGTCACCCCTGGCTGCACGTTGCCTTTTCCACATCAGCAGCATGTCTGTGTGGCACCACTGTCACTGTGGGATTATAATGGACATCACAGATGTGCCACCTGAGCAGTGGCATGGTCAGCCTTGTGCACCATGCTCTCCATACTCAACTCCAGCCTCTCCACAGGGACCTTCCCCCGTTCTTGGAAGCATGCCCTGATTTGCCCCATCCTTAAAAAACCTTCTCTTGACCCTCTGGATCCTGCCTATTATCGCCCAGTTTCCAATCTCCCCTTTCTTTCCAAACTCCTTGAAAAAATTTTTTTTGCACAGCTCTCTCACCACCTTGATTCCACCAACTTCCTTCACCCTCGTCAATCCGGTTTCCGTCAGAGCCACAGCATCGAAACTGTCCTCCTCGCCTTCACCAACGCACTGCATGTAGCTCACGACCGTGGTGACATCTCAGTGGTGGTAGCCCTTGATCTCTCTGCTGCCTTTGATTTAGTTGACCACTCTCTCCTTCTTCTTCGCCTTCGGGATGCAGGCCTATGTAGCACAGTCTATCGCTGGTTCCACTCCTTTCTCTCCTCTCGGTCCTGTGCAGTTCTTTCTTCCTCTCCCTCCATCCCTTCCTCTGACCCATTTCCTCTTCCCTGTGGGGTTCCCCAAGGTTACGTCCTGGCCCCCCTCCTCTTTAATCTTTTCCTAGCTCCCTTTGCTTTACTGATACAACAAACTGGGATCTCCGCTTTCTACTATGCAGATGATATAGTTCTTCTTTTTCACACTTCCCCTACCCACCCTGACCTTTCTACATTTAATTCTTGCCTTTCTACTGTTGCTGACTGGCTGACCCAGAACTTCCTCCACCTCTGTCTGACCAAGACCACTGCAATCTTGTTTCCTCATGGTAGCCCATCCCCTCATTGGCCCCATCTTTCTCCGGTACTCCCATACCTTTGGTTTCTACCTTCCGCTACCTAGGCGTACTCTTTGACTCCGATCTTACCTTTCAACAACATGTCTCTCATGTCACCAAGACCTCCTTCTTTTTCCTTCACCAAATCCGTGCAATTCGACCCTTTCTCTCTCCACTTGCTCTCGCTACTTTACTACTATCACTTGTTATGTCACGCGTCGACTTCTCTAACTCCATTCTCACCGGTCTCTCCAAAGCTCAACTGAACAGACTTCAGAGGATCCAAAACACTGCTGCCCATCTCATCACTCACTCCTCCCCTCGAGACACGTAACACCTCTTCTTCTCCACCTCCATTGGCTGCCCGTTTCCTTCCGCACCCAGTTTAAACTGCTCACCCTTGTCCACAGGGCACTTCATACTAATACCCCACAATATTTGGCAGATCTTATCCACTTTCACATGCCCAGACATACCCCCCCATTCATTTCACCTTAACCGCCTTACACTCCCCCCCCCCTCCCGTGCCCACCTCCAGTCCACCCGCTCCTCAGCTTTCTTTTTCGCAGGCCCTGCCCTCTGGAACTCCCTCCCCACTTCCCTTCATTTAGAACCCCATCATAACAACTCTAAACGTGACCTAAAGACCCACCTCCTCTCCTTGGCCTTTAATCTTCCCTCCCCTCTCGTGTGAGTCTCTCCTTCTACGTTTACTGTCCTATTTTCCTCTTTTCTCCCCTATTCTGTCAAGGATTGTAAATTCTTTTTCCATTTTCCTGGCCTTGTGCCTCTCCTTTTTTTTAAAATTTATTGTATTGTAAATCACTCTGATTACCACAGAAGGGCGGTCTATCGAGCGAAATAAACATATACACAACATAAACACCATCAACCCCCACTGCATCATCCACATGCCACCTCCTTTGCCCCATCAACATAGTGCCCTTTCATACTTGGCCACTATGCTGTTGCTGCTAATGGAGCACTATTATCACGGTCTTGGTATCCCCTGTGTGTAGATCACATTGCTGACATTGGAATAAGCTCTCTTTCCTCAAAATAGACCCTTTCTGCAATGTTTTACTTGTCATTAGGGTTCTCTGTGATGAGGGCTCTAATGCGCGGTTGTGCAACCGGCGTTAGGGGAGCTCCCGCTGTCAACGCCCACTCTCTGCCCCTTTAATGCCCACGCTCCACCTCCTTTTCCCCTTAACGCTACAGGAGCCTCTCCCACTCATTATTGCAGCTTTGGAGCCCAATTCTACAGCGTTAAGGGCACAAGGGTGGATAACAGGCATTAGCACACTTGCTCCCTTACTACCCTTTAGTAAACATTACCCTGAATCTGTCTTCCTAAGCCTAATGCTTTGTTTGTTACTGCTATAATTTGTGGCTTGTGGCTAAATGATACATTTTTTCATACAGTATCAATTCAGATACAAAGATGAAAAACAAAGAAGGCTGTACTGTGCTCTGCATATATGTTTAATGTGTTTAAGGACGCTGCTACCTTAATTAGATGTCTGTTAGCTATCAATAAAATCAAGGATTTAGAGCAGACAGACCAGCTTCATTTTCAATTAAGAAATAATCCCCTCTGGATAGGGTACTTAATCCCAGTGAATGGCTCAAAGAATGTAAGACCTGAGGCAAAGTCAAGAATCATCACATAGGCATGTTCTAACTGTAAAAAAAATGGCTTGCTGCAAAATAGACTATTAAAGCTCACAAGTTAAAATATATTTGTTTTAGAAATTTCTCTTGATATTTGCAAGACATGAAAACTAATGTAGTTTTTTTAAAACAGGGAATTAATATTGCATATCTACTGACCAGATTTCCTTAATCAAATTAAGCAATAGAGTTATGTTAAATTATAATATCAAATAATGTGTGATAACATAAGTCTTATAGAGGCTACTTAAATTATGAGTTGTTGTGAATGTTAATAAGATACAGTAATTTTACATGCATGCAAAAGTATTTGTTTCTAACTATAATATCTCTTCATTTTATTGCTTAGAGGTTAAAATAGCATTATTATATTGACTTATTCATTGGAAGACACAGTCTAGGGGATATGTTTACTAAACCATCTTAATGTAGCAGCGGCAATGTTATCGCGCGATACGTAATGTTATCGTGCGATATCATTGCGCGATAACGTCACGTATCACACGATAACGTCTCTGGCAGTGGTGAGGTGTGCAGAGGGAGGAGAAAGGCACCCCTGAGGGTGGAGTAAGGCTCCCCAGGGGCGGAGAGAAGGGGTCAATGGGCGGAGAATGGGCGGGGAGTGGATCCATGCACACTAACGCCGTGAAATAAAGCTCTAAAAATTAGCGCCAGTGAAAACCTCGCGCTAGGCACATTTGCAGGACAGAGAAACCATTTCAGTCAGTAATGTACAGCAAAGGCAGGGAAACCCAGAAAAGTGATAGTAGTGATACATGTGCAGGAACCAAAAAGGCAAATAAACATAAAATGACCGGAACCACATTTGAAATCCCAATAACCAAGCTGGCCAATAGTGATATTAATGATAGACATAAAGCAATACTACTGACAAAGCGTAAAAAGGAAGATATCATGTTTGGAAAAGTCTATTTATTTATTTATTTTACATTTCTTATATACCACCTTTCATGATATCAAGGTGGTTTACATTGAACAAACTGAAATTACATTGAACAGGGCATTATAACTTGGAGATAACTATTTACAGGGAACATGGGCTATGGAGGGTTAAGTGGCTTGCCCAAGACCACAAGGAGCACCTGTGGGACTAGAAACCCCAGTCCTTCCGGCCCAAGGTTGCTGTCCTCTAGTGGGATTTGAACCCCTGACCCTCTGGCCTGAAGTACCTTGCCCCAACCACTAGGCCACTCCTCCACACTTATGCTCTGTCCCCTTACAAAGTGAATGATCCCACATTGAAATAGCGGTGATGTCGGTGTTGTTATCATTTATATTGGGCAGGTTTGTTATGGCGTGCACATGTGCAGCAACAGCAGAGTGGGCATGTAGGAAACGGCAACTGTACTGATGCTTTAAATGGGATACAGGGGGCTGCAAGCAGCACATGCTGTGGTCCAGCTGGGGCACAGTGCGGACTAGGCAGATGCCTAGGTGGCATATAGGAATGCCGAAACTGTAAAGCAGCAAGACAGCAACTGACGAGGGTCCAATATGGGCACGAGTGTGTGTCCCACAGTGTCACAGGGGATATTACCCAGCAGGTGCCCCCAAGGGCACATAACATTGGCAGGCAGTACCGGGGGACGCACACGTGTCCATGTAGGCACCCCTACCCGACAACCTGTCAACTGTTATACGTAGGGAAGACAATTCGATCCCTGAGAGTCTGCATTGGGGAACATAAGAGTAGGTTGCGATGCAAAAGGCGGGAAGCTCCAATGGTAGATCATTGTCTTCAGAATGGACATAGCTTTAATGATTTGCGTTGTTTTGGTATTGAACGGATAAGTTCAGGATTCAAAGGTATGACGCGCGAACAGTTTCTAATGTATAGGGAGAAATGATGGATTTTTATGCTTGATACAATCATTCCAGGTGGATTGAATTTTGGCTTCAATTGGAAGGCCTGTATTTGATATGAGGGGTTATGCGTCATGGGCGACGTAGGCATGGTACGTCATATTTGATGTGTTTAAAGATTGGCGTTGATGTTAGTGCTTTGACTATGGACACAGATAAGCGAAAAGGTTAATGATAAGTCACTTTACTGTGATGATATAAGTAAGTTCTGTGGAAATGTTTTGTTGGGTAAGATTGTCTTCTCATTTGGTTACGTGGTTTCAAAATACAAGTGCGTTAAGGTTTGTAGCATAGAGGATAGCAAATGGTGAACTAGTAGAGCTGTTTTTGTATGTCTGAAGTATCATTTCTAAGCTTTGGTATTGACCTATGTTTGTTTGTTAATTTAGCCATGTGCACTAGACTACCCCCACATCTGTGGCCCCATGCCTATGCAACTGCACCGTGGTCACCATAGAGTGGGTGTATATAATGTTCTGACCCCACAGGCACATGCCTGTAGGTGTATTATAACCAGCACCCACTCACCTAGATGCACTGGTGTGTGTGGAGTACAAGACACCCTAGTGGTGCCATATAGGGGATGCATCCAGTCCTAATGAGCATGTCCACAGACACATATGTGCCCATGCAGCAGTGCATGGTGGACGGCCCATCCACTGGGTACCCTGCTAGCATGTGTGGGGGAGAGGGTGCTGGGCCAGTGGTTTCGCACATTTCCTGCCCCCTGCCACCCACAGGGGGCATCATGAGAAAGTTAGGTGGCAACCCCCCCAGGACCCAGACTGAACAGCATCCTGTTTCACCCTCCCATAGGTTCCAGGGGCAGCAGCCAGGTGTAAGGAGATGGCACAGGAGAGGGCCAGAGCACTGTTTACCAATGTCCTTCTGGCGGTCCCCATCCCATGCTCCCCCCACCCCCCTGCCTACTCCCATCCCCTCTCACTGCCCGCTATGCACTGTGGTAGTTGCTGGGGAAGTACGGGCTGGCATGCCACAGCATGGCGTGGGCACCATGGGTGTGATGGGGCAGACTCCTGTAGCAGTGGAGCACCTGGAACACATAGCACAGCACCTACAGGGCATCAGGGGTGACCTCCAGGCCCTCACTGAGGCAGTGCAGTGACTCACAGAGGCACTCCTGTCCCCACCCAGGCCAATGAGATGAGGGGCCGGAACTAAGAGGCCAGAATTGTGGGTAACTGGGTCAGCACATGACCAGTCATGTCTCTAAATGCTGCTGTGGCATAAATAAAACCCATGAAACATTGATCATGTTGGGACATCCATCCCCATCATTTGGCCCCCTTGACCGATCCCTGACTAACATCCTAGTACATTCAGGGTGTTCATACAGGGACGCTAGCGAGGGGTGTGAAAGGGATGGGGAAGTGACAAAGCTAGGTCGGGCTGTGGGAAGTCTGTGGCCCTGGACATAGAGGGGCCTGAGATGGCTGTCAGTCCTGTATGTCCAGGATCAGCAGGCTGTACAGGGGACCTCTTCCAACCCTGAGGTGGAAGACATCCCCGAGACAGCAGGAGACAGGTGGCATGGGCAGCCATAAAGGTAGGTGGGGGTGCAGGTGCCTCCCTGCTGACCGACCCTGGACCTTTGAGGCCAGAGTGGGGGTCGGGCTGTAGGAAAGCCAGGAATGGGACAGCGGCCGGGGACAGAGGTCCCTGAATGGAGGCGCGGAACCATGGCAACTGGATGCCATGGTGCCATGGCCCCATTCAGGAACCACAATCGGGATAGCTGGGAAGAGGCTCGTACATGCAGCCTGGCTGGAATCATATCCCAGCCTGCATGTACAGACCTAGCTGCACTGTGGAACCCATGAGGCATGATATATCTTGTGGGAACCATGTTGTGTCTGCGCCTGTGCGAACTAATCTGATCAGGCATACAAAGGCTGGATGTCCAGATTGGAATGGGTCCCACAGGGGGCCACAGGGGGCATGGAAGTACACAGGGCCCAAATGTATGTCTGGGAAGGGCATGCTGAGTTACGGGTCACAACCCCCATGCAGGCACCGGGAATGTGGGGTAATAGCAGGTGCCTAACAGCCAAATCAGAGTGGCAGGCATGGCACCGAACCATGTATGGGAGGGGGGCTGGGGTGCCAGGGTGGGTAGCCTCCTTGCACACACTGTGCCTGTCTGACTGCCACTGGCTGCAGTGGTGGGGCAGGCATTCCAGTTGCCTAGCTGGCTGGGGCAGGGGTACAGGGGATGTGGCAGCGCTGCATCAGATATCCCCATGTGCTGGATGAGTTGGGGCTGCAGCTGGGTGCACCTGCAAATGGCTAAGGCTGGACAGGGTGTGTAGACCCGTGTTGCGTGGGGGCAGGGGGGGAAAGACCGCTGGCGTGGGTTGAAGTGGAACACGTACTGGGCTGTGCCAGGGTGCCTGCATGGGGGTTACTGGTGTGCCCTGTGCTGGGGCACATGCGTGGCTGGGGTATGAGTGGAGGGGCCATGTACCTGAGACTAGAAAGCATGCATTGGCAGATGGAAGGGGTGGGGGTGGGGTGGGGACTGGCCGCAGTGGCTGGAAAGGCTCATGGAACAGAAGACCATGGTGTGTGCGCACGGGGCCTGCCTGCTGATGCCCAGTCCTACCACCCACTCCCCAGTTCTGCCAGTGCTGGCAGCCTACTTCACACAAAGTGCATCTCCATGAGGGATCTCCAGGTCGCCACTGCATGTTGGTGGGAGGTAGCATGTGGTGGCTGGGGGGCCACCATCTCATCCACCTCACCATTGGAATCGCCAACTGCTGCATCCAATGCAGCATGCCAGGAATATCTTGCATACCTTGGCTGGGGAGTAGAGCAGCTCCCCACCAGACTGGTCAAGACAGCAGAAGTGGCTCTTGAGCAGGCCAAATGTCCGCTCTATGATGGAGCGTGTCAGCTGGTGCAATCGGTTGTAACTGACCTCCACTGGGGTGTGTGGGCTAATGAGGGGGTAATGAGCCACTCCCACAGTGGGTATCCCCTGTCACCTGCAGAGAGAAACAGTGGCAGGAATGTCAACATGTAGCACCATGGCCAGCTATGCAGGTATCATCATGCCCATCCACCAGGTGCAACCCCACCAGGTCTAAGATGCATGTGCACTTCACCCATGCCATGTGGTGCCCCACCACCCATGCCTGGGGCCAGCCAACCCTGACCCCTGTGCATCCCCAGCAGTGGTGCATCCCCAGCCCCAAACATGTCCATGCTCTGATTGTAGCTGCCCCCCCTATGACCATGCAATGGTAGGGGTGCCTGTGACCCCCCCGACACATATGGCCAACCCACAGCCATGGTGTGGCCCCTCTGTGGGCATGGCCTGCCTGCAGGCACATAGCTGACCATGCCCCTATGCCTCTGGGGGTATTCTTGCATGTGTGTGTGAGGCTGACCTGTCTCCTCACCAAGCAGCTAGCCACCGGTGATGGTGCCATCATCAAAGTCAGCATGTATCCCTGACTGTGCCAGGGACCCCTCATCCACCTCCCCCTGCTCCTCAGTATCACTCCCCCATGCGTACCCTGCCTCCCCACCCTCAGCCCCTGATGTACCTCCCTCTGTGGCCAGGGCCTCCCACTGTGGAGTGCCCTGCCTGGACCCCTTGGTGCCATCCTGTCCCTCCCCTCTCTCCTCTAATGGGGAGGTGCTGGATAGCACTATGAGGCTGGCTGTTGCTCTGCTGTCAGTGTCTGCGGTGGTCAGTCTATGGGGGCTGGCTGTTGCTGGCTGTTGCTGGCTGATGCTCGTCCCCCTCCTCTGCCTCCTCATCCTCTGCCTCCTCCCCTTGATCATCTTCCCTATCCTCCTCCTCCACCGCAGGGGAGTTGAGTCCTCGACCAAGATGGCTGTGTAAGGGATGCAGAGAGGTGGCTGTTAGTTACAGTGGGAGGAGGTGTCCATGTCCCCATTGTCCAGCACCTGCCCATGCTCTGTCTGCTGTTTCCCATGTGATGCCCAGCCACTCCAGCCCTGCACCACATTGCATGTCATGACCCCATTCCTATGCCATACCTCCTTACTCACCTTGCTCCTGATGCAGCTGCTGCCGGAATCTCACCAACATCCATGGGTGCATGCAGTGTATGGCCCTAAATACTCGTTAGGCCTCCATCTCGCACAGGATGTGGAAATGTCTGTGGAGGCAGGAAGGTGGTATCTTACATATGTACGTTTCTTTCTCCCCCCAGGTCTGTCACCTCAACTGCCTGCCTGCCATACCATCACCTGCATACACTGGACCCTGTCACATCATGCTGCCTCATCTCCAGTACTACCTCACCCCATTCCGGGGCTTGCCCTGGTCCCCTGGGCCTCTTCTGTCCTGTGTACCTGCATTGCTGACTAGCCAGGCCATGGGCTGAGGGGGCCACGGGGATAGTGCTGCCTGCTACATTCCTCTGGGTCCCTTCTGCATATGCTGCCTGCCCTGTGGTGCACATTGTGGGCCTTGCATGCTGTTTTCAGACCTGGCCGCTAATATGTCATGTTCTATGGTTGCGGAGCATTCATTTGGGCTGCAGCGGTCTGGGGGGCGCTATTGTGTGGTATCTCCGTACACATTTCAGGTGTGGGACCTGGCCATGATTATGTCTGCTGCTCTTGCCAGGGCTGGTCAGTGGGCCAGGCAGGGCAAATGGTACTGGGATGCCTGGGTGCACTGGGTGAGGTATGTACAACAGAGGTCAGGTGGTGATAGCGCCTCTGTGTATGGTGCATTGCAAAGGTGGTCTTCCCCTCTGTGTTTCTCCTGTTTTGTCACATTGTGACTTGTGGACAGATGCTCCCTTCTCCGCTGTGGATCGTTGCAGCTCTTTCAGTGTTCTCCTTGGTGTCCTTGTGGCATCTCTGCTTTATGCACCCCTTGCGAGTTTCAGTGGGCAGCCTTCTATTGTTGGGTTTGTCATGGTGACATGTCATTTATATACTGTTTTGGTGGAGTTCATTGTGCTTTATTGCATCTTTGGTTTTTGGGATATTGATTTCTGCCACAGCCCTGGTCTCTACGTCTTCGCACCTCTGTCTCTAACCTGTTTGGAGTGCTCCTAGGTCATCTTGTTGCTTGCTTAGTGTTGTTGCAGTGTCTGGGCCTTTTATTATTGGTATATATGTGGAATCATCATGCGGCAGATCATGTGACACTGCTTGCTTACAGTGTCACATGATCTGCCATCTGCGGTTCTTTGGTTGGATGTGATCCTCTTTGGGGGTTTCATGGACAGTATGTTGGAGACATATGCACTCACACCTTTTCTGGTTTTAATTGTTTCTTTGTGTATATGGGGTATTGTGTTATCCTTTCACATCACCATTTTTTACTATTCTATCAGGTCCCCTACCTAACATACAACTGGCCTCCATCTTCATTCCAGATTGTACATCAGGTGACATAACGGGACTGACACCAAGAGGATGATTACTTTAGCAGGCCACTGTGGGTCTTCACTGCTTCTCATTTGTGGTTTTCTATGCAATTCTGGTGCCCGCCCCTTCAGATGGTTGATCACAGATTGCGGTTGATATAGAGGGTGGCTACGAATATAGCTGGTGATCTAGATTTTGGCCACCTGCAGAATGACCTATGGATTTTTTTGGGTATACATTGGTGGGACAGCAGGTTGGCAGTGCTCTGATTGCAACATTTGTATAACTCCATGTCATGTATGCACAAGTTGGGGCCTCCTTCAATTGACAGCATGCTCTGCTGCACGGTGTCACTGGTTGGGGTGGAGGGAGATAGACTCGGGTGTCGTATGCAGGGCTGTTTCTTTGCAGACACAGTGGTGGCTGCATGGGATAGTTTCCCATTAGAGGTGATGGTGCTGTGGACAGTTTATAACATGGGGATGGGGCAGACACAGGGTTCTCTCATGGGACTGCTGTGGTGGTTGTTATTGGGGAGCAGCCTAGTTCGGCTGTGTGTTCTTTTACTGCTATCCTGTTTCTATGTTTCTACTGTGATGTGTTTTAGATGGCAGTATCGGGCTATGTTGCTGACTGCTACTTACAGTAGGTATGTTTCAGTATATTCATGTTTCCTTTCCATAATGTGCTTTATCTTTAGTCCTTTCTGCATGCATTACTACCATGACTTTCTCTTAGACATTGTGTTTCTGTTTGCTTGTTTCCTGTGCATGGCCAGTGTTTTGTGTTTACAGTCATTTGGTGGTGTGTTGGGTCCAGCTATCCCTTGCTCCTTTTACCCTTTAAATTTGCAGCTATTTCCTGGCTCTTTGCAATGTTGTCCCATCACGTGCCTTTCACCTACCTCTCCCCTTTCCTGCTATGTCCTACTTACTGCGCTAGGGTGGTCCTGATTCATTCCCAGACCCTGCATGCTGCTGCTAAGGCTGGCCATCTGTGTGCCATGGGGAGCAGGACACACTCATTCTCAATCACCAGCCTGCAGAGAAGGCGGGTCTTTGCCTCTTAAAAGTTGATCTGGCGAGTTGCCATTTTCTGAGGTGTTGTATGGGACTTGCGATGGATGGGGGGGGTTACTCACTGCATCCTGTTTCCTGTTGCACATGGGAGACAGTGCAGGTGGGCACATTTTTGGATTTGCACACACGCGGCATGGCTCCGGACTTGATTGTGTGAGTTGCACTTGGGCACCGTGCCACGTTCAGCATGCGCTGCATATCTAACGGTATAGATGGCTATTCCTATATTCTGTACACCACTGCACGTTGTTGTGTTTGGGCACAAAATCCCATCTTTGTTGGAGATGTACACGCGCTGTGCATTCACCTCCGACAGGCACGTTTTTCTCAGAATTGGGCCCATTAGGTATAGTTTTATTAGTATAAGTATCCCCAGCAAACCTTAGTAAATAAATACCTAAACACAACCCTAAAATTAAGATTCAGACAGCAGTCCAGCAGTGAGATGGGTTGCTTTCCAGTCTCTTGCATTGAGTGTCACATGTATGATTTTCTCCCAGTTGGTGAGGAGTCATACATGTGCACTAGGTGCAAGGAGCTCTTTGCTATCAGGGAATGAGTCCGATCTCTAGAGACTAGAGTAGCAGACTTGGAAGACACAAGGAAGACAGAGAGGTACATAGATGAGACCTGCAGGGATGTAGTACTGAAGTCCCACTTCCAGTCTGGCAGCATCCCTGTTGCCATGGAGGAGAGAAATCACGTGACTGGAGAGCATCACCCTGGTGTGGCAGGAAGTGATTCTGTAGCTAGAACCTGTCCTCTTGCACCAAGGAAGGTTCTCCAGGGCCATGTGTCCATGAGGGAAGGGTTAGGACAGCCGTTATAGTTGGTGATTTGATCTTTAGGCATGTAGGTAATTGGGTGGCTGGTGGATGTGAGGATCACCTGGTAACATGCCTGCCTGGTGTGAAGGTAGCGGACCTCACGCACCACCTAAACAAGGTCAATCTAAGGATAGTGCTGGGTAGGAGTCAGCTGTCTTGGTATATGTCAGTACTAATGACAAAGGAAAGTGTGATAGAGAGCTTCTGGAGGCTAAATTTAGGCTTTTAGGTAGGGAGTTGAAATCCAGAACTTCTAGGGTAGCATTCTCCGAAATGTTTCTCATTCCACATGCAGGACCCAAAAGGCAGGCAGAGCTCCAGAGTCTCAATACATGGATGAGATGATGGTGCAAGGAAGACAGTTTAGGATTTGTTAGGAACTGGGGAACATTCTGGGGAAAGGAGGGGCTTTTCCAAAGGGATGGGCTCCACCTTAACCGGAAAGGTTAACCAGGATGGTTAACCTTCAACAAGGAGATAGAGCAGCTTTTAAACTAGATAATAGGGGAAAGCCAACAGTCACCCTTGAGTGCATAGTTTTGAACAATCTATCCTTGAAGGATACTAGCAAAAGATTGAAGTTAGGGGATATCAGCAGAGAGGTTCCAATGAAGACAAAAGTAGCCCAAATTCCCTTGAGTACAGAACAGACAGAGCTTAAAGGTTCCAAATTATCCCTGCCTACCAATAGCCAGATTAATATGAATAAAATACAGCCTCTAAAATGCTCGTATGCAAATGCAAGAAGTCTAAAAAATAAGATGGGAGATTAGAATATATAGCACTAAATGAGAGGTTAGATATGATTGGTATCTCAGAGATATGGTGGAAGGAGGACAACCATTGGGATACTGTGATACCTGGGTATAAACTATATCAGAGCAGATCAAATTGGTGGTGGGGTTGCACTCTGTGTTAGGATTAAAGTTTTGCAGGAAACAAAATTCACTGTAGAATCTCTATGGATTGAAATTCCATGTAAAAAGGGGAAGGGGAAGGCGATGGCAGTAGGGGTATACTATTGACTGCCTGGCCAGAGTGAACAAATGGATGACAAAATGCTCAAAGAAATCAGGGAAGTTAACAAAAGTTACAGTACAGTAATAGTAATTTCAATTCCCCAGTATTGACTGGGTCAGTGTCATGGCAGGACGTGCTAGGAAGATAAAGTTTCTAGATTAAATAAATGACTGCTTCTTCTGGTGCAAGAGATAAGAGTGTTGGGGCCACTTGGCAATAATGACCATAGCATGATCGTGTTTGATTTAATAAATGAAGGAAAGACAGTAAGGAAATCCACAGTACTACCTTTTAATTTTCAAAAGGGAGACTATGATAAAATGAGGAAAATAGCTAAGAAAAAACTAAAAGGAGCAGTTGCAAAGGTTAAAGATTTACATTAAGCATGGGCATTGTTTAAAAATACTATCTTGGAAGCCCAGATCAGTTGTATTCTATGCTTTAAGAAAAGTGGAAGGAAGGCCAAAAAACTGCCAGCATGATTTAAAGGTGAGGTCAGAGAGGCTGTTGCTGCCAAAAAAGCATCTTTCAGGAAATGGAAAAAGGAGCTAAATGGAAAGAACTGGCACTGGCAAGTTAGATGCAAGGCATTGATAACAGGCAAAGAGAGAATTTGAGAAGTCTTATAAAGATACATAATAAAGATTTTTTCAGGTTTATTGGTAGCAAAAAACCTGTGACAGAGTCAGCTGGACCATTAGATGATAGAGGGGTAAAAGGGACACTAAGGGGTATGTTTACTAAACTGCGGTAATGTCATTCACGTTAGGTTCCGCGGTAAAGGTACAGATGCCCATATAAAGGTGTGGGCGTTGCATCGTTACAGCAAGCTGTAGCAGCTAACGCGCGTTACAAGGCGCCTTAGACTAACGAGCATTACAAGGCACCCTGTAAGGCACCTTGCAAGGCGCCTTACAGGGTGCCTTACAAGGTGCCCAGTAAGGTGCCTTGTAAGGTGCCTAGTAAGGTGCCCTGTAAGGTGCCTCATAAAGCGCCCTATAGGGCCTCCTAGGCTAAGCGCCATATTAGGCACCCTTGGACAAGGCACCGCAGAAGGCATGCTGGGCTACAGAACCATAGGTTAAGGTGGCCTAACAATGTTATGGTGTCCTAGGTTAGTGTGCCCTAGGGACTGCAAGGTGCCTCAGGATGGCATGCATGACCTGTGCGGAACAGAGACAGATGTAGCCCTAACACTAGATAGAGCACTCAGGAAAGGCAATGAACAGGTGAGTGAAGGAGGGAGAAGCGGGAGCCGCTGGACCTGCCATATCTGCGGGCATCCCATGTGCCTGCTAGTACTGATGACAAACATGGGGGGGCAGTGGTACCATAGCATAGGGTGTTGGCAATGTAAAGTACTGGAAAAACAGTTGGTGGCAGACGATGGGAATACGTGTCCCCCAGTGGAGGCGGAGGTGGCAGGATAGTTACAATGATGGGTGGACAGAGGAGTGATGGTGCCATGCAGATCAGGCACAGGCGAGGCAAGCATGAAGAGGGGCAATGCAGGAAAGGGTAGCAGGGCATGACATGGGGTGGCAGCCTGCACTGGCATACAGGACTCTACACAGCTGACAGACGCAGATAGACGGACCGAGGGAATGTTGACAATTGTGGCGAGGGTATTATGGGCTGGAAGCACAGATCTGCAAATATATGACCTCTACAGGCATGCACACTATTTGAGTAGGACAGGCACGAGAGGAGGGAACAGTGAGGAACTGAACCCATGAACACTGCCAAGAATGGCATTGTATTAACCAGTAGGCTATACCTCCATGGTGTATGTCACAGCAATGTCTGGGTACAGAAGGACTGCAGGTCACCGCACAAACTGTCTGCTCTGAGTGCAAGGATAGGGTAACCCCCACCAGTACCCATGATGCAATGCACATGCTGAATAGCAGTCTACAGTCGATCACCAAATGGGGTCTGCACCTCTCCGGTACCTCAGCTTGGAAAGACGAACTGACAGTGCGTGATACTGGCACAGAGTAGCTACAGGCCATGCCATTGTGCAGGTCTGTGTTCACCCTGAGGGATAGGATGGGTGCCCAGCACTAGGTCCGCAGTACATGTGGTACTAGAGATAGGTCCTGCTGTACATCCCCACCACTACCAGTGTGTGACAGGTGTTCCTTGCAGTGCAGCCAAAGGTAATTTGTTGTCCATCTGTATTCTGCTGTCACATGTGGCCTTGTGGGACCAGACACCAGCCAGATTGGTATGTACCCCATGTTAGGGTCTGGCTGACATGGGCAGGTGTTATCAGGGCAGAGGGGTTCCTAGAATAACATGAGGTGTGTGTAGCAGTGCCTTTATAGGTTGTAGTGATATATGCTACATACTGAAAAGGGCCCACATCACCCTTTTTATAGGTAAAGAACAGGTACCCCTGCCCTGGGGAAGCAACCTCCATCCTCTTTGTACGAGACAACCCTCCAGGATTGGTGGGCCAGAGCCATACCTATGACTGGAGCAGTGGCAGACCAGCAGCAATGCTGGGGTTAGGTCTGGAAAACCCCAACTACCTCCCACCACTGTCTGCCAATCACCAGTTGACAGCACAGTCAGACTGTACCTTAAAGGTGTTCTGATAATGCATAATCTAACTGCAGACAGTCCACCAACCTGCTCACAGAGAAACTATGTGCAGCAAGCAAGCAATTCAGTGATTAGGATCCCAGAACTGGGGAACACAAATACAACACTGGAGACAAATAGGGTAGAGCGCTATGTGGGAACCTAGACCTGCCATGGTCACTGCTCGGTCAGAGTGAGTGCCCTCCCAGCATGCCATGCTGTGGCCACCCTGTCCATGCAGGTGGTGGTCAGGCACTACAGTGTCCCAGCCATTGCCCCACACCCTGTGAAGATGCATCCTGGTCAATCTGCCCTGTCCGGGCCATACCCAAAATACCTTGCTCCTCATTATGCACCTATTCAGGCTAACGCTGGTAACAGTGGGACATTTTGGGCCCAGTGAAGGGTGGGCAGCCACAGAACAATGATAGACATACACACACGCTAACTTCTATTGCAGCATTGTACAAAGATAGGGGTGGTTGGCAACCCTGCCCGCCACACTGGTCCTGATCACAGTGCCGACATTGCTAAACTGTGCAGGGGGTAGTAGTAGTGCTGTGGTGATAACTTCAGCTCAATGCTGGGGCCAACAGCCTAACTCTCCATGCATCTTTGGATTGTGGAGCCTGTGTAGGTGGGTGTTTGTACCCCTGTTCGCCGCTGCTTTGGCCTTTGCACATGTTGCTGTTGTATCTGCATTGTAGGGTAAAACATAGGGACATGCTCTGCAGGAACCACAGCTGGGGCTTGAACCTGTGATCCTCTGCTTCTGGACACACTGGCTGGGTGTACTGCACCACACTGTTGCCACAGATGCACAATAGTCCCTACCTGTACTTTTTCTCAGCCAGACTTTGTATGTTGCGCTGCACACCACGTACTGATGCAGGGCATGGCCTAGGTCCACTGCAGGAAGGTGGCACTGCCCCCTCCAGCACGGGCACACCCTCCCCTGCCAAGCTGACATGGCCATTTGCTGTCGGTGCTGGTAGTGCTCAGTCCCAGGCCATCCACTGTGCAGGTAGGCGCCTGCCTAGGGAGCGGATTCCGGGGTGGGGGGCCATACATGGACATCCTCACATCCCCCCCCATCACTGCCTACCAATATTATGTCCCTTCCACATGGGGGTGGGATGGCTGGGGGGATGTCAGGTCAGTGCCCTAGCAACTATTGGCAAGGGTGAACCAGGTAGATATAGGTGAATTGTGTTTCGCCTTGGTCAGCTGCTATCTTGCTGATTTCCAGTTTCTATGTTCCTATGTGCCACCTAGGTGCCCGCCTGGTCCACCCTGTGCCCCAGCTGCCCATGCTACATGTCCCGCCTGCAGCCCCCTATGCCCCATTTGCACCATCGCCATAGTGGCCATTCATACTTTGGCACTATGGTGTTGCTGAAAATAGAGCACTACTATCACATTTCTTGGGCTCCCTGCCTTGGCTGTACATTGCTGACACTTAAATGGTTTCTCTCTCCTGCAAATGTGCATCTAACGGCAGGTTTTCATTCGCGGTAGGCTTCAGCCCTTCAGTTCAGCGCGCTAGTGTGAAAGGGGCCTCTCTCTGCCCACTCTCCGCCCATTGACTCCTTCTCTCTGCCCTCTCTCCACCTTCTGCGGTGTTTACCGCGGCCGGGGACGTTAACGATCGTTAAGTAACGTTAACGCGCGTTAACGTTACATACCGTGTGTTATGTAACGTTAACGATCGTTAAAATTTCATAACGCGTGGTATATAACATTATCTCAGTTTAGTAAACATATCCCTAAGAGGGGACAAGGCCATAGCGGAGAGACTGAATGAATTCTTTGCTTCGGTCTTCACTGAGGAAGATGTAGGGATGTTACCCATGACTAAAATAGTATTTAAGAGCGATGCCGCAGAAGAACTGAAAGAAATATTAATACACTGGGAAGCTATATTATAACTATTTGATAAACTGAAGAGTAGCAAATCACCTGGACCGGATGATATACATCCAAGGGTGTTGAAAGAACTGAAATATGAGATTGCAGACCTACTAGTAGTAATCCGTGTACTATCATTAAAATCATACCTGAAGATTGGAGGATGGCCACTATAACACCAATTTTTAAAAAGGATTTCAGGGGTGATCTGGGAAACTACAGAACGGTGAGTCTGACGTCAGTACCAGGAAAAATGGTAGAAACCATTATAAAGAACAAAATTACTGAACATGTAGATAGCCATGGCTTAATGGGAGACAGCCAACATGGCTTTAGCCAAGGAAAGTCTTGTCTTACTAATCTATTGTGTTTCTTTGAAGGTGTGAATAAACAGATAGACAAAGGTGAGTCGGCTGATGGTGTATCTGGATTTTCAGAGAGCCTTTGACAAGGTCCCTCATGAGAAACGTTTGGCAAAATTAAAAAGTCATGGGATAGGAGCCAGTGTATTTTTGTGGATCAGGAAATGGTTAAAAGAAAGCAGAGAGTAGGGCTAAATGGCCAATTTTCCCAATGGAGAAAGGTGAATAGTGCAGTACCCCAGGGATCTGTGCTGGGTCCGCTGCTTTTTAACATATTCATAAATGATCTGGAATTGGGAATAACAAGTGAGGTAATCAAATTTGCAGATGACACAAAATTATTCAAAGTTGTTAAAATCCATAAGGATTGTGAAAAATTGCAAGAGGACCTTGATAAATTGGAAGATTGGGCATCCAAATGGCAGATGAAATTTAATGTGGACAAGTGCAAAGTTATACACCTAGGAAAGAACAACCTAAACTATGGTTACATGGTGCAAGGTTCCACATTAGGAACCACCACCCAAGAAAAAGATTTAGGGGTATGTTTACTAAACCGTCTTAACGTGCGCCCGGCAATAGTGTGCAGGCTGCCATAAAAGGAGTGGGCGTTTCAGTCTTAAAGTAGCAAAACGGGATTATCGCGCGATAACGCGTGCTGCTGTGCACATTATCGGGCGAAGCGCCGCTAAGCGCGTTAACGCGCGGTAATCTTAAGTAGGCACCCAGACATGCAAACATAGGAATAGAGGTGTAGCACAATGGTTAATACACTGACAGATGATGCAGGGGTTATGAGTTTGATCCCCCAGTGTGCATAAGGCTGGCTGAGGCATCAGCTTTGACATGTTTCTTGAGGCATTTTATTTGTATTTTAATTATTGCTGCCAGCAAACACACCCTCATGTGCCGTAACTTAAGGTGCCACATAAGGCACTCCATAGGGCACATTATAAAGTGCACTGTCCGCCACGGCACCCTATAATGTCCCCTATAGGGCACCCTATAAGGCGCTCCATAGAACACCTTATAAGGCACCTTATATGGACTGTAACCATGGACTGCCATGAGGCACCTTATGGTTACAGTACTCTGAGAGTGTTTTTGCTGGCAGCACTAATGTACATTAAAAATAGACAATGCTTTGGATAGCCCTATCAAATAACCTCACTGTGGGTTTGAACCCATGATCTCTGGCTCTACAGGTAGTGAAGTAACCAGTGGGCTACAGCTCTATAACTGTTAACAAGCCCCTGGCTGGCTGCAGAAGGACTGCACGTCACCACACAAACAGTCTGCTGTGATCACCAGGATAGGGTTAACCCACTCGTACCCATGATGCACTGTACATGCAAATCAGCAGTCTACAGATGATCACAAGATGGGGTATGCACCCCCACAGCACCTCGGCCTGGTAGGGGGAACTGACCGTGTGTGTTACTGGCACAGAGTAGCTACACACCGTCACATTGTGCAGGTACTGTGCTCACCCTGAGGGTGAGGTGGGGCGCCCAGCACCAGGTCCACAGCACCTTCCATGGCAGAAATAGGCCATGCTGCAGGTCCAGTGTGTGAGATAGGTAGTTCCTGCAGACACACCTTGGATACATCTGTATTTCTCAGTCAGGTTTAGCCCTTATGGACCTATAGGTAGATTATGTACCACCACCCACCCCACCCTCTGGGGCTGAGGGTGGTAAACAGGGTCTCCCACCAACAGATCCACATTCTACCTCCCTGGAATGGTGGCAGTAGAGGGACCATCAACCCCAGTCCTGCTGGGGAACAGACACCCTACAGGGCAGTCAATGCAGCTCTGTACACATCCATAAAGCAATAGTAGACAGACATTAGGCCTGAACATGCTCAGCTGCACCCCACCACTCTCTGATATTCTCCTGCAGCAAGCCTCCAGCCACTGCACCCAGCAAGGTGTTCCAGCAAGACACATAATAGCTGCAGACAGTCTGCTAGCTAGTTCATAGTGCATGTTCCTGAAGAAGATGCATACACACCAAGCAGATAAGTCAGTGATTGGGTTCTAAAAGGAACCCATAAATATCACAAAAAGAAAATGTTATATAGCACTATGGGGGAACCTAGCCATGCCGTGGTCACTGCTCAGTCAGGGTGAGAGTGATCTCCCAGCAGGACATGCTGTGGCCACCCTGTCTGTGCAGGTGGTGGCCGGGCACTACAATGTCCCAGCCATTGCCCTATGCCCTCTGCAGATGCATCCTGGCTAGGCCACCCTGTCCGGGCTATACCCATGGTACCTTGCTCCTCATTATGCACATTGGCAAGCCAATACTGGCAACAGTGCTACTAAAATGATTAGTGGGCTTCATTATAAAGCATATGAGGACAGACTTAAGGATCTTAATATGTACAACTTAGAGGAAAGGCGGGATCAAGGTGATATGATTGAGATGTTTAAATACCTCCATGGCATAAATGTTCAGGGAGAGAGCCTCTTTCAATTGAAAGCAAGTTCTGCTACGAGGGAACATGGGATGAGGGTGAAGGGAGATAGATTCAGGAGTGATATGCGGAAATATTTCTTTACGGAAAGAGTAGTGGATCCGTGGAATAGTCTCCCAGTGGAGGTAGTAGAGATGAGGACAGTAACTGAATTCAAAAAAGCATGGGACCAACACAGAGGATCTCTAAAGGTAAAAAGTGGACTGCTGTAGTTGTTGATATGGAAGGACAGACTAGATAGGCCATGTGGTCTTTTTCTGTCGTCATATTTCTATGTTTCTATGTGCTGGAAGTGTGGGCTGTGGAGGGTTTTTGCAGCCACCACACACTGGATAGACAGACACACACTCCCACACCTATGCCAACAGTGTACTACTATAGAGGTGTTTGGCAGCCCTGGCCACCGCTCCAGTCCTGGGCACAGTGCACGCATGGCTATGGTACGCAATGCTGTTGGGGTCACTCCCCAGGGTGGTAAACACTGTCAGACACAAGACCTGTAGCACACTCAACAGGCATCAGAAAGGTTGCCATGATGCAGTTCAATCAGAAAATTGTACTTTAACTTGTTTTAAAGTGTTTTGGGCATGTTTACATCACCTGCAATAAAGGTTCTGTCTGTATTAGCATGTTTTAGTAGTGGGTAAAATATGGGGACTGGGTTGGCAGGAGCCACAGCTGGGACTTGAACCTGTGACCTTCTGTCTCTGAACACACTGGTTGTGTACACTGCACCACCATGTTGCCACAGAGCCAGTGCATTCTCTGGAGATACCATGACTGTTCATCCGGCAGGGCCTGTCTGTTGCAGTGCATGGCACCCACCTACACAGGGCTAGGTCATGGTCTGCTCTGGGCAGTTGCCACTGCCCCCCTCCACCACCAGTACCCCTCTGCCACCATGCTGACATGCCCTTCTGCTGGTGGTGCTGGTGGTGCGCAGTCTCAGGCCATCCAGTGTGCTGGTAGGCGCTGTCTATGGTGCGTGTTCTGGGGTAGGGGTGCCTGCATAGACGTCCACGCTTCCCCCCCAACACCGCCTGCCAATGTTCTGTGCCCTTGGAGGTACCTACTGGGTACTATCCCCTGTGACACTTTGATAAACACACTCGTGCCCATGTTGGGCCCTCATCAGTTGCTGTCTGGCTGCTGTACAGTTTCAGCATTCCTAAGTGCCACCTAGGCATCTGCCTAGTCCACAATGTGCCCCAGCTGCACCACAGCATGTGCCGCCTGCAGCCCTCTGTATCCCATTTTCAAGCATCTGTCCAGTTGGCCGTTCCGACATGCCCGCCCTGCTGTTGCCGCACATGTGCACGCCATAGGAAACCTGTCCGATGGAGACGAAAACCCTGCACAGCGCAATTTCACTGTGGGTTCATTCATATCCTTTTTTGGTGCTTTCTTGGGAGTGTTTTTTGATGCTTCCCATTGAGATCACTATTGCCCAGCTTGGTTATTTTATTTGCCATTTTCTTCTGTTCATTTTCACTGTTTATTTGCCCTTTTGTTCCGTGCACATGTATCACACTTATCACTTTTTTGTAGGTTTCCCTGGTTTTGCTGTACATTGCTGACAGAAATGGTTTCTCTTCCCTTTAAATCAGCTCTAACGCCAGGGTTTCACTGGCATTAGTTTTCAGCCTCGGATTTCACAGCGTTAGTGTGCGGGGAGCCTCTCCCCTCCCACTCTCCACCCATTGACCCCTTCTCTCCGTCCCTGGGGAGCCTTCCTCCGCCCTCTGGGAGCCTTTCTCCGCCTTCAGCGCTGATTTGCGCTGCTGCGCGTGTTATCACGCGCTAAGTAAGGTACCTCTGCACCCGATAAAGCGCCATTATCACGCGATAAGGTACCTTATCGCGCGATAACATCACAGAGCGCACATTAAGATGGTTTAGTAAACATACCCCTTAGGCATCACAGTGGATAACATGTTGGAAGCCTTCACCCAGTATGCAGCGGCAGCCAAGAGAGCAAATAGAATACTAGTTATCATAAGGAAAGGAATGGAAAATAAAACAAAGGATATTATAATGCCTCTGTATCGTTCCATGGTGCGACCGCAACTTAAATATTGTGTACAATTCTGGTCGCCGTATCTTAAAAAGTATATAGCGTTATTAGAAAAAGTACAGAGAAGAGCCAGCAAAATGGTAAGGGGGATGGAAGGATACCCCTATGAAGAGAGGCTAAAAAGGTTTGGGCTCTTCAACCTGGAAAAGAGACGGCTGAGGGGAGATATGATAGAGGTCTATAAATTAATGAATGGAGTGGAACGGGTAAACATAGATCGATTGTTTATGCCATCAAAATATAAAAATGAAGCTACAGGGTAACCTATTTAAGACTAATAAGAGAAAATATTTTTTCACTCAACGTGTAATCATACTCTGGAATTCATTACCGGATGATGTAGTAAAATCTGTTAGTGTAGCCGGGTTTAAAAAAGGTTTGGATAAGTTCCTGGAGGAAAGGTCCATAAACCATTATTAAAGGGGACCCGGGATATGCACTGCTTGCCCCAATAGAAGCATTGTGGAACTTGTGTCCTTTGGGGAAACTGCTAGGTACTTGTGACCTAGATTAGCCACTGCTGGAAACAGGATACTGGGCTTGATGGACCTTGGTCTGACCCAGTATGGCGTATCTTATGTTCTTATGTTCTCAGACAATGTGTCAACATTACTTGTTTCAGTTGTTACATATTATCAAGCACAATGAAAGACAAATTCAACAATTTCCTTATTCTGTACATCTACATATTGTGGAATAGCATTTCCCATGTGGAAGGCAATTTGTATCTAGAGTGGTTCAATGCTATTTCTGGTTATTTTAGCAAAGGCTTCCGTAATACAGTCTGTGGGTACCAGGTAATGAGGAATCTGTCCTTGGATTATGTTACTGATGCTATTATATTGTTCCCTAAACAGATCATAAGGAAGTTCATGTACTGGTTGTAGAAAAGTACACTCAGTATTAAAAAGGCCTTTAATAATGGTCAATTCTGCTCTGTTCTGGGCAATATGCTTAGAGTGGAGTTTAACCATAATTACGGTACCACATACAGTATGGTGTTTGCCATGGGCAATTAATTGACTTCGTGAATGGATTTGGGTTTTCATATTTTTCATATGAGTTCTTAACTCCTGGATATTACTCTGGAATTTACTGAAAGATACATCATTAGCACTAGACATGGTGGAAGCAAATAAGGAATCTAAAGCGGTAAATAAGGCACTGACAGGAAAGCCTATAAAGTTTCTATGTCTAGTGTGTTCTTGCAGTATGGGTTGGAAAATAACCTTCTCCATCTGCCAGAGCTAAGGTACTGGTCTTATGTCTTCATTCTGGGGTGGTTATTAGTCAGGTGGCTTTTTCCTGTACGTTTCCTAAGTACGGAGCGAGCCTGTGGTTGCTTATTGAAGGAGGAGTGGCCAAGTGGTTGGGGCAAGGTGCTACAGGCCAGAAGGTCGGTGGTTCAAATCCCACTAGAGGACAGCAACCTTGGGCCAGAAGGACTGGGGTTTTTAGTCCCACAGGTGCTCCTTGTGGTCTTGGGCAAGTCACTTAACCCTCCATTGCTCATGTTCCCTGTAAGTATTAGTGTATGTGTCTCATATCCCCTCGTGTTAAATGTATCCCCCAACCGCTTTGACCCGGTGAAAAGCAGGATATAAATGCAGATAAATAAATTATTGCTACTATGTAATCACCATGCTGCTAGAACGTATGACCTCATTTTTCTATTCCTAGTTTGTATATCTTCTCTTTTTCTATCCAAAATAAACCTAATATATCATTATAGAGCTCTATCTCTCTGTTCTAGCTCATTTTCAGAGAGGCCCACTGAACCTGAAGTACATATGTGCACATAGATTTCCTGGGGTAATTTTCAAAGCAAAATATATTCAAGTCCAGCAGTCTTCACAGAGTGAAAAGTATGAAGGGTAGATTTTGCTAATGTGCATCATTCTGAAATGATTCCCATTATACAAAGAGATGGTCGCAGTGATGCCACGATCTAATAGGTAGACTAGATGGTCTGAGGGCACCTCATTGCCACTGCTCTCCAGGACCTGCAGTGGCAGCAACTGTATTGAAACCACGATGCAACAGTTACCTAAATTCTTTGGCGCTGCATCAAGGTTCCTGCCCTCTATGACCTGCCACTTCCCTCCCCCCTACCTCCACCCCCCCTCCAATGCAGACTTCCAATTTGCAGCAGGCCCTAGAGGGCAGGAATTGCCATGCAGCACTGGAGAGGTTAGGTAAGTGCCATGTTGCCATTTTAATACCATTGCCGCTTCCGCTGGCCCCTGAGAGAGGTGGTAGCAATAGCAACGGAGGCAGGGATGGCAGTAGAGAGGGAGGCAGGATTGAGGGCTTTGCCTAGGGTGTCTCTAATCCTCGCACTAGCACCGGATAGTTGGCCTAGACTAACTATATACAAGGTGGCCCAAAAAAAGTGAGAACATCTTGTAGCATATAAGTTATTTAAAAATTCAAAAAGACAGATGTAAACGATTGACAAATTTTAAAAAAACAAAGATGGCGACCAGAAATTGTCGAAATAAAGACGTTATATAGCTAAAAAAGGTAAATAAGTAAACTATTTAAGCTTTTAATTTACGAGATGTTCTCACTTTTTTGGGGCCACCCTGTATATATGGATAAAGAGAAACACTCTAGTGCTGAATTTCTGCACTCGCCACTCTTGGTCCCTTGAGGCTGATGCTCCTTTCACACCTGTCCTGTTGCTTCTGGGAGAATCAGAAGGGTTCTGAGTGTCGAAGTCAAAGTCACAAAAACAGCCACTGGCCCTACATGGCAGCAGAAGGTGCCAGCATAACCATTATTTATTTATTTAAGAAGCTGAAATACTGCCTTTTCAGCATTAAGTTGCCCAAAGCAGTTTACAGTAACAATAAATATGTGTCATAAATACAATACATTCAAAGACAAATAAAAAATAACAGACAACAGCAAAACTTCCCATCCATCCCAAACTCAGGAGAAACTGTTATACAGCGACCAGATATGCAACCAGATATGCAGCCCATAGCCACCCAATCGGCCGCACAGAAGGGAGCGAGCAAGTGAACTCCTCCGCACTCCCCACCGCCAGGACCTATCGGGCGCCGCTTCTCCTGCTTAAATTAAAGGCGTGAAGGCGTGCCCGTGCCTTTTGGGCCTGTGCCTGAGGGCCTCACTAGAGGGCCTTTTGGCATGACCCTTACGCCGGGACCTGAGGTGTGGCAAGCCACTCTTCCATCAGCCTACGTCATGTGAGTTCCTTACGTATATCATTGAACTGTCTGCTTCAGCTAACTTTCTCTCTTCTGCTACTCTGCTTACACCAGCCATATCCTTAACATTGTTCCACCATTCTCACACAAGCATTCTCATTTATTTCAACCCACTGGTTTTTCCACAGTCTCTCAGGCTCCATTGATTATCTTTCACCCCACGCATTGCCTATTGCATTCCACACTGACCTCATTGTAGCTGCTGATTACATTGTATCACTTTCTATCTCATCTGCTGTTGTACCATATTGTTTCACATTGCATCTCATTTATTTCTGTATCACACTGTACCCCATGTACTGGTGTTTACACTGACTCCCATTCACCTTGTTTTCATTGCACCTTATGCACTACTGATCACTTTGGTACCTAATCTCATCAAAGTACTGCAACCCCCATCATTACCCCCTTCAAAGAATATTATACAGCCATGCCTCTCCTGCCTAGATGGCTGGCCCTTATATACCTTTCCTCCCTTTTCATATACTGCCTTTTGACCCACCTTACCCTCCCCTCCTTTATCCCAATCATCCACCTCCCAAGGCCCATCTTAACCTCCCCTATAATCCCATAATACACTCACCAATACAGGAGACACCCCAGGCTCCTTTACATACCCACTTCTTCCCATACTGAGATAGCAATCACTAGCACCATCCATCCTGCACTCAATCAAATACAGTCTGATCAATGCACACTCTGCTCGCAATAAAATACAAACTCTTGATGACCACATCAGCGATGATGCAATAGATCTTCTTTGCATCATGGAGACTTGGTTCACCAAAACTGACAATGTCCTCCTCAACCAATGGAATGCCAGCCCCCACAACATCCATAACTGTCCACAAACTAGCAGCGGAGGCATTGGAGTCTGCATCATCTCAAATAAGCAACTGGGCTTTACTACAACTAGTACAACATTTTCCCATGGTCTAGATATCCTCATCATAAGCAACAAATGCCTCACTATATGCCTTGTCTACAGGGCACCCCATCACAATGCAAATCAGCTTGACTCGCTTCTTGAAGCAGTATGCTCTCTTGCCTCCCACCAACAACATCTCATTCTCCTTGGTGATCTCAATCTTAGATTTATTTTTCCTCCCTAAGGACCTACTCTCCTCTTCACGCCCCATCTCCCCCTCTTCTATCCCAGTTCCATGGTCTGACTACCACCTAATATCTTTTACCCTACCAAACCCCTGCTTAAATATACCCTCCTCCCAGACCTCCTTCAACAAGAAGATTCATATACTTTAATGAAGCACCTTCATTCAAAAGACCATCACTACTCTGAAGCAAGCATTCCACCATTCAGATCTCAACACACTGGTACAATCCAGGAACACTACCATCTCCAAAGCTTATGAGATGCCCGCCCCCCACCCTAAAACTCATCAGTCTCATGCTCCCTGGTTTTCAGCATTTCTCAGAGAGCAGAAACGTTCCCTCAGAAGACTCAAACAAAAATGGAGAAAATCTAAGGATCCACAGCTTCAGGCCACCTGCCTAGCCCAATGTGCAGCCTACTCCACCAACATCCTCAATGCCAAGCGTGAACACCATAACAACATCCTCCTCCGTGCTATAAACAAACCAAGGGAACTTTTCAACCTCGTCAGAACCCTCATAAGTGATCTATCCCAACTCCATCAAAACAATATCATACACCCGCAAGTAATAGCAGACTTCCTTATATCTAAACACAAACTCCCCAGCCCTTCCACCCTAACCATACCACCTCCTTCCACCTTAGCTTCTACCACCTAACTGTGGACCTCATTCAGGGATGTATCCCCGAAGAGCTTCTGAATATCATCACCTGCATCAATGCCACCACCTCTTCTCTTGATCCCTGCCCAGTAACCTGGATCAAGCTAATGACAACCCTGATGCTACCATCCATCTCCACCATCCTTCGCATTTCATTCACCCAAGCCTACCTCCCACCTGCACTCAAACAAGTCTCTGTGAGACCCCCCTGAAGAATTACAATCTTGATCCCAACTCACTTGCATTATATAGACCCATAGCCAGCATACCTTATCTCTCCAAAATCATTGAAAAAGCAGTGCAAATACAGCTTCAGGAGCATGTTGACAGATTTGCCCCACTCAACAACAATCAACATGGCTTCTGCCCCTACCATAGTGCTAAAACACTACTCACCTCCCTCCTAAGTACACTCATAACTGGAACCGAAAAACCTCTCTCTGGCTTCGTGCTGCTATTTCTCGGCATCTCTGCAGCATTTGACACTGTATCCCACCAGATTCTACTCAATCAGCTCAACACTATTAGTATTCAAGGCGCCCCACTCAAATGATCCACTCCTACCTTTCACAATACGCACAACTGATAACAATCAGTAACCAATCACAGCGCCCTACATCCTTCCCTAAGGAGTCCCTTAGGGTTCCACCCTCTCCTCCCTCCTGTTCAATATCTATATCAGGCCCCTTTGCTACATCATTCAGAGATTCAACGTCGGATACCAACTCTACACCGACGACATAATGATCTTCACTCCATTCCAAACCACCTCCCCTGACTACTCCATCCTTACTGCCATGGCTACAACTCCACAACCTTGCAATCAACTTCAACAAAACTGAGATCCTTCATGTGTTCAGAGACTCCAAGTTCACACCTCCTCAAAGCATCAAACTCAGAGACACCAAAATACAAGTGAAACCTCAGATCAAATACATTGGCGTTATCCTAGATCACCATCTAAACTTCCAACCTCACATTATGAATATCACCAGAAACATCTATTTCAAACTCCGAATTCTTCAAAACCTACACCCTCTCCTATCTCCTGACAACTTCCATACAGTTTGCCAAGCCTCCATCACTACCCTACTTGACTAATGCAACTCTGTCCTCCATTGCCCCTCTGCAGCTTGCCCAAAACACTGCTGCATGAATTATAGCCAGAATCCCCAGACACTCCCACATCACTCCTATACTAAAATGTCTTCACTGGCTCCCCGTCGCATCCCGAATCAAGTTCAAGATACTCACCATCACCCACAGAGCAGCACCTCTGCTGAACAACTCCAATCATAAATCAGGCGTCCTGACAGTAACAGACTTCGTTGTTAGAATGCATCAAATCTTGTCCTCCCACCAATGCAGATTCGCAAGAAGTCTCAACGAACATGCACAAGAGCCTTTGAATTCTACGCTCCCACCACATAGAACCAACTACTCCCCACAGTACGCTGCATCCAATCCCACACCCTATTCAAACAGCACCTCAAGACTTTCCTCTTCAAAGAACAAGATGGTGCACCCATTACAACAAACCCCTGGCAAGTGCATCCTCTACTCCCTCATACCATCCCCACCACCCCCCCCCCCCTTAACCACCTAGGATTGCTCAACCCCATCTTTTTCTCCACTTCCCACCTCAATTACCCTCTTTGCCCACCCCTTCCCTCTACCAACCCCCAACCCCTCACTACTTCTTAAGCATTCTGTAATATACGTTCCAAATTCTACCTTCCCTTTATCTTACCCCCTCCCCCACATTAAATGTTGTTTATAATCTGTATAAAGTTGCCTGTACATGTTTTCAATTGTTACATGTAAACTGTTTTGCCTGGTAGAAAAACGTTATATTAAAACAAGCTAAATAAATAAATAAATAAAACTAGATCCCTCTTTCCAAATTAAGAAGGAATTAGGTTGGATTCCTAAATTTGGGGGAAGGAGGAGAGAGTGTTAGAGGATTGGTTATGGGAATCTCAGGGGCAGAGAAAGAAGGAAGCAGGGATAAAGGTAAGGCGTAGGAGGCCCAAATATGCTTGCCTGTCCTGGGTGCCAAAATGCATAGTCACAGCTCTGGCATGGAGCATAGCTTATTCAATTTGTATCTTATGCCTGTTAGACCTCTGCACACAAAATTCAAAATTCTTTGTCAAAATGTCTGCATGTTTTGCTGCATGCAAAATTCTACTTGCATTGTCAAAATAATAAAGCATTTATTGTGTGCAGAATTCCAGCAGGACTAGTATCTATAGACCATGCATAAAGGTCTCTATTTACACAAACACATTAAGGCTTTGTAGTTAGCACATATTAAATGATTGCTTCTCTGCCTCCTAAGATGAATCTCGACATTAGGAGAATAATTTTACAACTCGGTGTCTAGTTTAAGAGAGCCAAAATGCACCTATTTTAAACTTGTTTTATAAATAAAGGTCGATGCCTACTTTTCTTTATAAAATACTGGCATAAGTGGCTAAAAACATACCTTAAATATAAGATGTTATTATTTATGTGTGTTCTTCTGTGCTCTGCCCATGTCCCGCCCAAATTCCATCCATGTGTATGCCTGTAGTGAAAGTGCGTGCCATTGGATCTACATGCACACTTATAAAATAGCACCCACTGTAAAAGAGGTCATTTAGATGTAGAAGTGCCCACTTATGCACTTAAATGATTAAAAGATTGAAACATAGATACATTCTTGCCACCTAAATCTAGGCAGCTTCCCATAAAATTACCCCCTAGGAGCCCGATTCTGCAAGGCGGATAGTGGGGCTGTACATCCCAGCGGGATGTCCAGCCCCGCTATCTGCCTGCACTGTATGCCGCCTCCTGAACCCCCTGCATGCACAGATGGGGGGTGACATGGGACCAAAGAGTGGGCAGACCGCGGGTGGGACCAGCCCCTGGACGTACAGGGCCGATTCAGGTTATGGCCTTGTACATCCAGGGAGCACCTGGGGGACAGTGGAATAAGCACTGGCCACCCATCTGGATCAGCCGGCCAGCCCCCCAGTATCAACAGCGGCAAGCCAGGTGAGTCCTCGCTGCCTGATTTGGGGGGCCCTGACTGCCCCACCAGGGTCGGGTGCAAGGTAACTGAGGTCCACACTGCAAAAGGCTGGATGTGCCATGGGAAGGATGTCCCCGTGGTAATACAGGGGCATGCTGGGCCATCTCTCAGTGCCAGATCCTGCACCCACAGGAACATCTTGCTCCCATCCTGTTCGGGGCCGTCCAGATGTCCCCCTTCTGGGATCATCTTTCACGTGTTTAACATGGAATTTAGCGTGACATGATCACTGCTTTTTCAGTGCCATGTTAACAGTTCATAGATATTTAATTCTGGGTGAATGTGGTTTAATAGATAGGTCTTCAAAATACTTGCTGAGTGAAGAATACATTCTCTGGGGAAAGAATGTTTGAACAATACATATTTTTTGCTCCAATTTTCAAAGTAAAAGTACACATTTACTTTCACTTTGTAGATTGCCCAAAGAAAAATGCCCTCAGAGATTTGTGCCTCTTTTTCTGCAGTTATATGTCCAGCCAGACATATGGGCATAGCCTTGAAAAGCCAGATTTATGGATCTCCCTGGAAGCACTTCCATGGCAATACAGACATAAGTATGCACATTATGGAGTAAAATGTCTGCTTTTCCCCCCCTGTATATTATGCATAACTCTCAGACCAGGCAGTTTCCTCAGCTGAAATTCTTTTACCTGCAGGAATCCCTTTGAAAATTGCTCTCCATAAATCATCAAAGGGAAAGAAGTGATGCAAATATCTTACAAGATTAAGTAAGGTACCAAAAGATAGCAGTTTCCATAGAATTAAGAGTTTAAGGGTAAGAAGTCATCATACAAAGTTGAAAGGAAGGAGGTAGAAAGAAATGTGAGGAAATATTCACTCAGAGACTAGTCAACACCACCTAGAAGGATTCCCAGGAGAGGTTATAGGAGTCAGAACAGTGGCAGGATTCAAGAATGCATAGAAGAGACAGAAAAGGATGTTAGCAAATGCAATGCAGTAAGGGAGGGAGAATGTATTGCCAGGGCCGCTTTTTGTAAATTTCCACCCCCCCCCCCCCAACACACATATACACAGACTCGACTTACTAGTAGCTGCTTTGTCACAGCACCGTTGCACCCTTTCCTTTTGTGGCAATGACATGGTTGTCCCTCGGTAGCAGTTGTTTGAGCACTACACATCCCCTCTCTCTCTCTCTCTCTCTCTCTCTCTTTCTCTCTCTTTAATGCCTCCACCCCTTACCCAGTATCCTCATTTCTCCCCCCTCCTTTCCTTCTATACCCATCTTTCTGCTCTACTCCGCTCTTAGCCCTGCATCACCTCCCCCTTTTATCCCACACCTACTTATTTATTTGTTTGTTTATTTTTGCATTTGCAGATCATTGCACTGTTATTGGTTTATGGCAGTTTACAAGGCATACCTTGCTAAATTTACATCTAGTTAAAATCAATAATTATAATATAAATATATCAGAGTGCATACAACTCATAAAATCTCGCATTGACATACAATCAATAAATATAGCTATTTAAATAACTACCACATAAATAGTCAGCTATATTACACACAAAGCTTCTGTTTTTAGGTTTTAACCAATAAAAACCTATAAAATACCCTTGATGTAAAAAATAAAATAAAATAGGTGTTTACTGGATAAACAACATAAAAATATGCCTTCCCCTGGTAGTCTGTCAGCTAACTCCTGGCTTGTCTTGTATTCTCCACTAACTCTGTGGATAACACTTTGAAACCCTCCACCCAGTGTGCAGCAGCAGCCAAGAAAGCAAATAGAATGCGAGGAATCATAAGGAAAGGAATGGAGAATAAAGCCAAGGAAATTATAATGCCTCTGTATTATTCCATAGTTCGACCACACCTTGAATAGTGTGTGCAATTCTGGTTACCATATCTTAAAAAGGATATAGCAGAATTAGAAAAAGTACAAAGAAGATCAACAAAAATGATGAAGGAGACAGGATACCCCTATAAGGAGAGGCTTAAAAGGTTAGGGCTCTTCAACTTGGAAAAGAGATAGCTAAGGGGGATATGATAGAGGTTTATAAATTAATGAACTGGTAAACGTAGATTGGTTGTTTATGCCATCAAAAGCAGAATGACTAGAGGACACGCAATGAAGCTATAATGTAGCCCATTTTTAATTTTTAAATTGTGATTTACAACCTATATACATGCATCAACATGTAATACAGAAAGTACAAACAAATAATACATAACAGAAATCATAATACAAAAGGCAATATAAATATAGCGCATATTAGACCAAAAATAAGAAGCTGAACAGAAGAGATCAACACCAGGAGAAGTGAATCAAACACAAGGAAAAGAACTTAGGAAAGAGGGATTCAAAATATATCCTTCAACTGTCAAAAGGCTTCAGCCCACTGGAGTAGAGGTCTGGGTAAGTAGGCACCTAGAATCAAGAAAAAATCTAAGTTGAGAGGGTTCAAAAAATAAATATCTATTATTTTTAAATCCTATAACACATTTACAAGGAAAACTGAAGCTGAAGGAAGCACCTAAATCTAGAACAACCTGTCTCATCTCAATAAATTTCTTCCTCCGCACCTGAGTAGATCTAGCAAGATCAGAAAATACCCATATCTTTGCTTCCAAAAACAACTCAGACCTATGATTAAAATATAAACAAAGGACATGATCTTTATCCTGAGGAAAAATAAATGAAACTAACAAAGTCCCATGCTGCAGAACTTCAGGCTGAAAACTCTCCAATAATCCAGTTAAATTCATTGACTCCACATCCTAAGGCATCCCCCCCTCCTGGAGAACTGCATCCAGGGAAAGATGTTACTGCCCTGATTGGTAGATAACACCCACCATCTTAAGGCTAAGGTTTTTTTATCAGGGATTTTTAAAATATCCACAAAGTACTTCTGCAACATGGTTTGGGAGGAAAGCAAAGTAGACTTGGGAAAATTTACAAAATGCAAGTTCAGAGCCCGAACAGCATTATCAAGACTTTCTAATTTAGAAGCAGTTAATAATCTGTCCTGAACCAAAGTTGTCTGAGTCTCACCTAACCGTGTAACAGAGTCTTCCACTTTCTTCAAGCGAGTGTCCACCATCGAGAGTTCCATATCATTGTTCTGTAGCCATTGCTGTAATCATTTGATCTAAGGATGCCACCGCCTGCCAGAGTCTATCCATGGACACCTTCGGGGGTTTCACCAAGGGAGCCTTTCATTGTATACTGGCAACAGCGATTTGCAGCTCCGCTCCTCCAGTCAAACCCCTCACGAGAACTGAGGGGAGGCTTGGGGACACTGCTGCACTAGCTGCACCACTCACTTCTACCAGGCTTACCTCTGAGGTCAGCTGTGGGATGCTTCCAGGTGATGTCATTACAACTTGAGAAACCTCTCCTGCAGCCAGGCAGGGCTCCGCAACAAACAGGTCAGCCTCCCAACTGAGGTCTCCAGAGACTCCGGGCCCCCGTTGCAGCAGTGAGAATGACCTTCCACCAGGATTCAATGAGATATCTTGGCCAAGGAAGTTACCCTCTTCTGAAGGCTCCAACACAACAGCCATCACACATGGAACACCATACATTGGAAGAATGTATAGCTCAGGAATCGTTGCTTGTCTCATGGAAGGTTGAGAGGGCAAAGCAGGGGTCTTTACCACAATCTTAGCCTTTTGCTTGCCCACTTAATGAGGAAAAAGTGAGCAAAGAAGAGCGACTCACTCGACATCCCTTACAGATGCCCCAGTGAAACCCATTTAAGACTAATAAGAGAAAATACTTTTTCACTCAACGTGTAATCAAACTCTGGAATTAGTTATCAGAGGATGTAGTAAAAGCCGTTAGTGTAGCTGGGTTTAAAAAAGGTTTGGACTAATTCCTGGAGGAAAGATCCATAAACCATTGAGGACTCGGGAAATCCACTGCTTACCCCAGGACGAGCATTGTGGAACCTGTGTGCCTTTTTGGGAACCTTCCAGGTTCTTGTGACCTGAATTGGCCACTTTTGGAAACAGGAATTTGGGCTTGATGGACTGTGGTCTGATCCAGTTTGATATTTTTTATGTTCTTATGCTCTTTTATTCCTTGTCAGCAGCTTTCCCCCTGTCTGTCATCCATACCTTACCTAAAAGCCCCCCTCCGAAAACTCTTCCCAGCAGGAACCCCTCCCCTTCCCATAAACCCTCTGCTCAAGCTCCTTCTCTAGCCCTAGTCAAATCCAGGCTAAAAATCCACCTCTTTGAGGTTTCTTTTGGATCCTGATGCCCCTCAATCTCTTGTTTACTACTTATGTGTATTTTACCATACTCTAATTTCCAGTTTTGTGATGATCTTCAGCTTGATTAGATTGTAAGCTCCAATGATCAGGGACTGTCTCTTACATCTATATGTACAGTGCTGCCTATGCCTTGTAGTGCTATACAAATGATAAGTATTAGTAGTAGAAGTAATCCCCTTTCCCCAACCTCCTGCTGCTTAATGGCAGCAGTCCTTTCTATCATTCAACCATATGCCCAGCAGCCCTAAGTGCACCTTGCCCTCTCCTCAAACCCATCTGCCCAACCTCCTACCCAGCAGTCATCTCACTGGCTCCCCTTTGCACCACTTGTCCAGTAGGTTAGCTCTTTGTTTTACTCTCAGCCCAGCACCCCTCTCCTTTCTCTCTTTCTCTCTTTCTCTCTTTTTAATTTAATTTAATTTAAATTAATTACATCACTTGCAATCTACTTTTACACTCAAAAACATACAAAGTGGAGTTGAAAGCTTACAGTATTACATTATCAAATCATTACTGTACACCAAAGAAACTGAAAAATATGTCTGAAACACCCACATTTTCAATAACTATTGAAATTGCCAATAATCTACCAAATCCCTAATCTCTGTTGCTAAGCTTTTTCAGAGTTTAGAGACTGCCCCAGAAAAACATTTCTCTCTAATTCTCGCCTGGTGAATAGAAGAGGCAGACGGCAGCTTCAGTGTACAATGGGTAGCAGATCGTGAAGATCACACAGACGAACGTTTCATCAACCTATCCGATAAGTATTTATACAGGACCAATCTTAAGAATAACTTAAAAAAAAAGACAAAGCGCTTTAAACAATACTCTTCCTTCAATTGGCAGCCAATGAAGTTTGAATAGCAGAAAGATTACTCTCTCCCTATAAGCACTATGAGTGATCATTTTTGCTGCAGTATTTTCAATACGTTGCAATTTGTAAATTAACTTCTTAGTCATTCCCATAAATAATCCATTACAATAGTCCAACTGACTCAGTACAGTCAACTGAACCACAGTCCAAAAATCTTACAGCCTCACAACTGATCTCAATTTTCTAACCAATTTCAACTTATACCATGCCTTTTTTGTGCATATTGCACATGCGATTCAAAAATGACTCCTAGACTACGCACCTTGGAGGAAATATCCACCCTTTGTCCCATAGTTTTAATTGATTCATCTGGGATTTTATCCTTTACAACCCATAAAACCTCAGTTTTCTCCACATTCTACTGAAGATCTTTAGTCTGGCAATGCTCCTACCCTTCTCCCACACAGGATCCCTGAGGACAGAGCCACTGCCTGGTCTGTGAATGCTCAATGGCTCATGGACCTCATGTTGACTTTGTCTCTTCTTGCTGCTGGTTGTGCCTGATAATCAGAGTCACTTCGGCCACTGGGAAAGCGTTTGTGGATGCCCAACAAATTAGAAATATGCTGACAAAAAACTGACCTCTTATTTGTTCTTGTGTCCAGTGCAACTTCATCCCCTCCTCTTCTGTTGCCTGGGTGGGGGAAACAAGAGAAGCAGAGAGTCAGGATTGGGGAGCAAAGCAATTATTCTTTGTTCTGCAGCAACTGCTCTAAGCTCAACCCCTCATCAACAGGAGGGAAAGGGTTGGAATATGGAGAATGGGGGCTACCCTTGCTTTACTCTGTGCTCTATCTCCTCCAAGCTCAATGCCTATCCTTCTGTGCAGATGGAGCAGAGGGGAGGAGAGGGAAGGGACTGGCATAGGAAGCAGAGGCTCTCAGGCCACTGGCCAGGATCAGGTCATCCATAAAGCAAACTAGGTGGTCGCCTAGGGTGGCAACATCCGGAGGTTTAAGGAAGAGCAGTACAAAGATCAGGGCTAAACAAAAGATTGTGACAGCCAGAGGGGCATGAGACTTAAGGTTTGCCTAAGGTGCCAACACCTTAAACCAACTCTGAGGCCAGCTCTGCCACTAGCTATTAGGATTATTGGCGCAGAATCCCTTTTGTTCATAGCTAAAAGTAGTCCTACAGATGACACCCTTTGGGGTGTGATGCCTGGAGTAGTCACCCTTCTTGTACATTGTTATTAGTTCCAGCACTGGCAAAATGCAAGAGATCAAGTAAGACCCATGGTCATCACAGTGCAGTAGGCAGGCACAAATGGATCGATTGGGTAGACAAAGTAGCCCTTGTCTGCCAATGTCTTCTCTGTTTCTTTGTTTCCTATCAGGTTGTCAAGCTTTACAGCTACAGTATTCGACACATGTACACAGGTATCAGACTGTAAAGTGGTCTTTTTTTTCCCCGGCACCTATATCAAACATGTTTGTTTCAGAAAGGTCAACTTTAACAAAATGGTTTGAAAAATGTTTCTTGAAAGGGCTGTCACATCAAGGTGATTCACCCAGATTAATGTTTTTCCTTACACCATGTTCCAATGAAATATGACGGATGAAACCCAGCACGATTTGTCTATAAAAATCACACTATCAGCAGAGCTAAAAATAAACATACTGCTTTGGAATATTGCGTAGTTTGTATAAAATCATTTTTCACATTTTTCTGCTTATATACAGCTTCATTATCTATGATAGATCACTGTGATCTAAATTTTTGCCACTAATTAGGTGATAAAGTTATCCAGAAGCAATAGTTACTTTCTTGCTATGTTCATATTACCATTATCTGACTGAAAAGTATAGGTCTCTTTTAAATTAAGGGGACATTTTTATTTTAAGTGCCATCAAGTCAGTGTTGACTCACAGTGACCCAGCTACCTCTGGGTTTTCTTGCCAATGTATCACTGGAAGTAAATTGGCAGCCTTTTCTTTGGAGGCAATGGAGGGTAAAGTGACTTGCCCAAGGTCACAAGGAGTGCCAGTGGGAATTGAACCCTTGATCTTATGGGTATGAGGCAGGTGTTCTAATCACTAGGCTACTCCTCCAAAGGGGACATTATTGAAATCAAATGTAGCAATAAGTAAAAATAGAGGAGCTGATATTAAAAGGGATTTATCTGGTTAGCAGGACCTGCTGACTGGATAGGTCTCACAGAGAGAGATATCCAGTGGTACCAACCGGGCAGTGCTGATAAATATCCCCTCTGACTGCTGTGGGACTGTCTGGACGGTGACGGGGAAATCCGTGGGCGGGGTGAGGGCGGCCCTAGAACTAATCTAAGTGACGATTTTCAGTCTGCTATCCAGATTAGTGCCACATAAAGTTAGGACAGGTCAATGACTGTCCTAACTTTATACAGATTTGCTATCTGGTTAGAGGCTGAATATTGCGGCTAACAGAATAGCAACTACGGTCTGCAGCAAGACCAGAGTCTATCCGGTATTCACTTGTGACTATCTAGTTTCAGTTTCAGCTGCAGCTGTCAGTCGCTTTAAAAACGCTGGCCATGGTGGCTGAATATTGACCCAATACTGAATATTTTAGGAATAACTTAATTCTTTGCAGCTTACAGAATCTTTCATAACAATCTTTCTTGCCAAAGCTGGAAAAAATCAGGTCAATATTCAGGTGCAGCGGTCAGCAGTTTTAAAGCACCTGGCCAGGGCAGCTAAAACAGAAACGGGATATTCAGCGCTGGTACCCAGATACCCTCCGGCATTGAATATCTGGGTTCAGCACTGACCGCCATCACTATCTGGATAGGTGAGATATCCCATTGCTATCCGGACAGTGAAACTACATAAACCTTACCGAGGGCCTACCATCAAGTGGGCACTATCCGGTTAGCAGACCGAAGATCATTAACCGGATAAGCTCTCGTCCTGTACAAGGAGGCAGCTTGATGTGCGTATAAAGTGTGCAAAGTTGCATGCATACTGGTTAGAGCACTAGCTTGGGAACCAAGAGACCAGGATCCAATTCCCACTAGTGCTCCTTGTGGCCTTGGTCATCACTTAACCCTCCATTGCCTCAAAAGATCCAAGTTATCAATGTCTATGATTAATGTACATTGCCAATTTTAAGTTACAATATAAACCGCTTTGACTAAAATGATAAAACAGTATAAAAAGTCCTGTTAAATAATATAATAATACTTTATAAAATACCTGTGCACATCCATCTACTGTACATGTTCTTCTCATCTGTGTGTACATTTAAGTGTTGTGCATGCTGATGCAGCAGGCACAAGAACACTGACAAAATGGAAACCAGAGCAAGGAAACTCAACTTTGGACATGAAAACATCCTTCTACTAGCCAGGCTTATGCTGGCCAGAGAAGGTATGGCTCTAAACTGTGCAGGGCCTGAGGAAGGCTGGCCAGGCACTTCAACAGGTAAGCTTCATATGTCCGAGAGGTAAGTACCTACAGGGCACTGAGATGGTGACAGGTCAACTATCCCTGAGAGTGAGAACTTCCATAATAAAAAGTGAGATGTTTTAGCCAGTATCTCCATAGTATAGAAATGATAATGTGGAAGGAATAGGTAGGCATCCCATTACAAAATAACCACCATCAACAGAGAATAGGATTGCAATGGGGCTGGTGAAAGGAAGTAAATTAGAGAAAATCAGAGAACACCTTACTATACAGTTTGTCATGCTAAGGAGTCCACCATCTATGATCATCTACCTGCAAAATGTGCTCCACACAGTTCTCACAAAGAGGTGCCTAGGTCTGGCTGCATGCACCCACCAGGGAAGGGGACAGCAAAGTACACAGGAAGGAGCAATCTGAATTCAGCCAACTGCATGGCACATCAGCCTTTCATTTTCAGAGCGTTACATCACAAAACAGTGATTTGGAGCAATACACTGGTATAGAAGCTATGAGGAGTGAGAGAAGGGACAGAAGGAGTGGGAGTGGAAGATAGGCCTCAAGCCTATAGGGCACATGCCTAATGAATGATATTTTGCTTCTCATAGGAGTTGCACTGTGGAGCTATAGGGAAGAGTAAATGAAAGGACAAGCACATTGGTGTCTGGGAACGACACATGTGAAAGGAGCCACATGGCTGCTATACAACATATATCTAAAACAAATCACCACAAAGATTACAAAATCATGAAAATTCAAAAAAGAATTACAATGTTACTATTAGCCTTAAAAGGCCATACGTTCTCAATATCCTCTATCCAATAATATAGGAGTCCTAGCAGGGTGCAAAATTACAAACTACAATTACTCTTCTCTATATTTATTCTTGCACAATTCTCCAACATTACTGAGTCATAAAATTGAAATTGTATAAATCTTTTATTATTATACATCATAAATCTTAATCGCATTATAAAAATATCTTTTTACACATCAAAATCTTTGATCACAATAACCAAATATGCATCAATTATCTATACACAATCCAAGACTCTAATATACTAAAAATTTAAAACACCTCATCAGACCAACCTATTCTCCAGTCATAAGATCATATATCACACATACACACATATACCAATCCTTTTCACATCCACATACTCATAAACAAAAAAAAACAACTATGGACTTGCCCAAGGCCAGAAGGAGTGCTAGTGGGAATCAAACCCAGGAATCTTGGTACTCAAGCCAATACTCTAACCATTAGGCTGCTCCTCCAATTATAAGCTAAAATTTCTTTGCCTGTAAATGTATCACTGGTCGGCGTTGCCAAAGAGCTCAAGTTTTGCCTCTCCGGCTTCCTCGGGGAATCTATTGCAACTTCCCCACATGGTTCCGAAGGCATCACTGGCATTTTTTGGGAAGGAGTTTGATGCCTTCAGAACCATGTGGGAGAGTTGCAATCGATTCTCTGAGAAGCTCAGGAATGTTTCCAGGATTCCTTTTAGCAATGGCAGATTTCAGCTCTCTCCAAAGGCTCTCGATTGGATTGAGATCAGGACTAATTGCTGGCCAGTTTAAAACAGTCCATATTTTCCTTCTTAATCATTCATTTGTAGTTTTGGATCATTGTTCTGTTGGATGACTCATGACCTTCAACCCCAACCTAGCTTTCTGACACTAGGTAGCACATTTCATTCCAAAATAACTTTGTAGTCCTCTGACTTCATGATTCCTTTAATACGTTCTAGGCCTCCAGTTCTTCAGGCAGTAAAACAGCCCTGCAACATTATGGTATATCCACCATATGTAACTTTAGGAAGGGTGTTTTTCTCATTATATCTTATTTATTTAATAGTTTTTTTACACCACTTTATCATTTCAGTCAAAGCAATTTACATTGCAACTTAAACTTGGTAATGTACATTAAACAGGGACATTAATAACTTGGATTTTTCCTGAAGTAATGGAGGGATAAGTGACTTGCCCAAGGCCAGAAGGAGTGCTAGTGGGAATCAAACCCAGGAATTTTGGTGTTCAAGCCAGTACTCTAACCATTAGGCTACTCCTCTGATTATAAGCTAAAATTTCTTTGCCTGTAAATGTATCACTGGTCTGCGTTGCCAAAGAGCTCAAGTTTGGTTTCATCTGTCCACAGAACATTTTCCCAGGATTGTGGTTTCTCAAGGTGGATTTGGGCAAAGGTCAGGTGTGCCTTTTTATGTCTTTCTTTGAGCATTGAGGTCCTCCTTGGCCTTCGCCCATGAACTCTTTCTTTGTATGGTGCAGGTTGAAACCACCACTCCAGGTTGCTCCATATCAGGGAGGAGATACATATTGGACTGGGGATGGGGATGGGGGGAACAGGGAGAGAGAGAGGATGCTGGACTGGGAGAGGAGGTAGGAGAGATGCCCTCCAGGTTGCTCTATATCACAAAGCTCTTTGGATGTTGTACGTGGTGTTTTTACAATTCGCACTGACCTTCAAAGATTTCTTTGATTAATTTTCTTCTTCCCACCCCATCCTGGGAAGTTCTTGACAGTTCCATAAGCAGAAACCTTCTTAATAACATTGCAAACTGTAAACACAGGAATTCAAAGGTCTTTGATGATGACCTTGTACCCCTTTGAAATTTGATGTTGAATGATCGTGGCTTTTCTTATGGCTGCACACAGCTCTTTTGTCTTTCCCATTGCGAAAATAGAACAGGGTGTGAATGTGGCCATTTTCAACATTAGAGCCATCATTCATTGGTTGATTCAAGTTCTGTGGGTACTGACAATTGATCACAGGTGCATCTAATTTTACTGCAATTGGAATATGGTTCTTCTGTTCAAAAAGATTTGAATTGTTTATAAGGGTGCCAATAATCATGTCCTCACAACACCAAAAATTATTCCCCTAGCTTTATCCCTATAGCTAAATGACACCGTACAAACTTTGTTTATGTCGGACTATTTGCCTTGAGAGACCTTCTTCCCTCTTGCAGCAAATCTAGTCCTTTTAATTTGTTTTAATGAGCTTAAAATAACTCAATTTCCACCCCCACAGTGAAAGCTCAAGAAGATTCACATCATATGATCTCCTCCTAAATTTTTAAAAGCAATGCCAACATCACTTTCCCATATCCTCAAGGAAAGAATTTATAAAAGCAATGCCAACATCGTTTTCCCATATCCTCAAGGAAAGAATTTATAAAAGCAATGCCAACATCGCTTTCCCATATCCTCAAGGAAAGAATTTATAAAAGCAATGCCAACATCACTTTCCCATATCCTCAAGGAAAGAATTTATAAAAGCAATGCCAACTTAGCTTTTATATAGTTTTCCGATGAACCGCTCTCGCTGAACATACTTCGTCCTTTCAGTTCTTACATCCAGCTATTTACAGCAGTCCAACAAAGACAGCCATCAAAAAGTCTTCTGTTGAAATGGCCCTCAACAGTTACAAGCCAAATAACAGCAGCAAATGTTTCAAATCCAAGAATTTTATTTATTTATTTAACATTTCTTCTATACCGCGCTATTATAATCAGTGCGGTGTACATCGAACAAAACATACTACAATGCATACAGGCAACATTGAGTTTACAGTGAAACAGGATATTAAACCTCGCGATCCTTCATCAGGCTTATTTCTTGGTTGAATAACATACCACCACCGCTGCTCACTTTTTATAGGGAATTCCTCCGACGTCACTTCAGTTAGAACCAATCAATATCTCATTTTACCCTGCAGTTCATCAAGCATACTCCTATATTAATAATTATACTGGTAGATCACAGCATATATGCAGTGATGAATGAGGCGGAAGTGAAGCCTAAAGCATGATCAGATCATGGACAGGTATGGATCTTGGTGCATGGTTTTGAAGGGAGGGGAGATACCAGATATTGGAGGCTGAACAATAGTCTACTGTGATATAAACAGGTGGTAAAGGCAATCTCAAAAGACATTAAGCAGTATTATAAGATTAATCATAATGAGGAGGTTGATCTGGGAATGGGATGGGATGGAATGAAGGCAGTGAGTTGTGGTAAGTTAATAATGTGGGCAGCAGTGAAAAAAAGGTGAGGAAATTAGGAAGATGGAGGAGTAACATGTATGGCTGGGTACAACAAAGGCCTGAGTGGCACTGGAAGAGACTAGAACACGATTAAAAACATTGCAGCTGGAAGAGCTTAACTATAAGTTGCAATGTCTTCTGCAATGATATTATGAAATGGGGAACACGCTTGGTAAGTTGCTAGCGAGTGCTCTTAAGGCTTGCCAAATGCAGAGGGCAGTGTTGAAGGTCTGGGGAGCAAGGGAAAAATGGGTGGTTGGGAATGCTGAAATCTGAACAGCTTTTAGAAACTTTTATTGAGGCCTATATCAGAGGGATGAGCCAATCGGGGCTGGAGTCAGAGGACAGTACTTAGAGGGGATTATAGCTCCGGAGCTTAATGGGAAGAGGCAGAAAGGCCCTATTCTGCTGGAAGAGATGCAAAAAATGATCAGAAAATTGGTAAATGATAGGTTTCCGGACCTAGATAGGTTGACAGCATGTTTTTATAAAATGTTTAGTGATCAGTTGACCCTGGTTTTGGTTCAGTTCTTTAATAATCTGGCAGAGAATATAATGCCCCCCCCCCCATTCTGTGAGGTGGGGGGAATTAGCTGGCTCTTGAAGCCAGGTAAAGACTCTGCACTCTATTCTTCATATCGCTCTATATCACTTTTGTACATTGATGTAAAGCTCTGGGTGAGCATATTGTCACAGAGGTTGGGAATCTACATGCTTTCTTTGATTGATTCAGATCAGATAGGTTTTATTAGAGGGAAGCAGGCAACTGAAAATGTGAAACAGATGATGAATCTCATTTGAGTAGCACTTATGGAGAATATCACGCTGATGATGCTTTCAGGAGATGCAGAAAAAGCTTTCAGTCATGTTCTCTGGGAGTACCTTTAACAGGTGTTAGGGAAGCTTGGGTTGGGAGATAAATTTGTAGAATGGGTGCAAAGGATGTACTGCTCTCCGCAAGTGGGGGTTAAGATAAATGGAAGATGCTCCAATTTTTTTCTCGTTAGAAAGGGGTACGTGGCAGGGGTACCCTCTTTCACTGCTTCTATTTTAGATGGAACCTTTTGCCACTCGGATTTGTAACAGGGGGGAGGTGCAGATAATTAAAGTAGGTGAGATGGAGCATAAAATATCACTGTTTGGGGATGACATCCTTTTGGTGGTGTCTGATCCACAGCAGTCTATCGCGAGGGTGGTGGAGGAAATGGAATTGTTTGGGAGGGTTTCAGGGTTCAAAGTGAATATGAATAAAACAAAATCATTAAATTTGACTATGTCAATAGAATCAAAGATAGCATTCAGGGGCAATATCCCTTTAAATGGTTAACTACAGTAAGTATCTAAAATACTTGGGAGTAAACATAGGGAAGGACCCATCCAAACGTTCTGAGCTTAATTATTCGCCTCTGAGGAGAATTGTGGATGCAGAGCTAGGGAAGTGGTCGAGCCATACCTCTTGTGGTTGGGGAGAATAATATGTGTTAAAATGGTGATTCTTCCTCAGATATTATGTTTATTTCAAACACTCTCAGTATTGGTGCCCAAGAGACATATGGAGGAGGTACAGAGAAAGGTGTTTCAGTATATATGGAAGAGGAGGCCACCACGACTAGCAAGGAGGTTTCTGTATAGGTGGAAGCAGCAAGGGGGGTTAGGCGTGCCTAATTTTTACTTTTATTACCTTGCAGTGCAACTAAAAATATAGTGGACTGGTGTGAGGATGATGGCTGAATAATGTTATATTCCAGGAGTCCACCTACATTATTTGCCATAGGTGGGTACAAGATGGAGGGTGCGTTGTAATCTGTTTGTGAAGGAAATTCTTTAGCTGTGGAAGAGAGTGTCGGGAGTCCAGCAGTTGAGGGGTAAATATTCCTTGCTGATGCTTTTACATTATAATCCTCATTTCAGTATGGGGCTTAGCGATCCTTTATTTCAATTTTGGGAGGCATTGGGCTTGAGCTACTTGCTACAGTTCTTTAGAAGTATGGGGTTCCTCCCAGAGCTTTCTATGGATATTTGCAGATGCGACAAACGAGTATTAAGCTGTACGGAGTGGGTGGGGTAAGAGGAATAGAAACAGAAATGATATGAGTGAGTGAGTGTGTACTTGATGGTGTGAGAGTCAGCATATCAGTAGTTAGGCAGCGGTAGAGCATTCTTGAGCTGTTTGCTGAATGTTCACGGAGGCTTCGATGTGGAGAGAAAAAGTAGGTTAATTAGTAGAGGGTGCAAATGGATGGTGTGTACTCACCTAGAAGCCATTTACCAGTGATCTGGCCACTCTCAAAGGCTCATGTATGGCCAGTTTTGACAAAATGAAGGCATCGTGACATGAGCCTGGATTGTGAGCACACACATCTGTTATGATGTGTGAGGCACTGCTGATGATCTACAGACCTTATATTGAGTGGAGCAGGCTATGCACCCCTACAGCACATAGCCCTGTCCGCCGACCCTTAACCCCCAAATATTCAAACTGGGGTCTTATGCGGCCCTTGCATTGAATATCCGGGGATCACCGCACATGCTGTAAGCCGCAGTAGCTAACTGGGCAGCAGCGATATTGCATGCTGTCCGGTTAGCTTCTGCTCCTTAATGATAGGCAAGTGCTTTCCTTGCCTATCTTTTAGGTGCAGGTCACTAACCGGGCAGCATGTAATATCGCTGCTGCCCAGTTAGTGACAGTCTCCACCTCTGCTCTGCCCCAGAATGCCCTCAACATACCCTGATGCCAACCGGATAGCATCAGGGCGCATGAAAAGAGAGTCAGAGGTTGCAAAGATATCTTATATATTGGGTGGGACATGGAACATATGAAGCATGAACCAAGGGAAGTTGAAGGTGGTCAAGAATGAAATGAATGTGTACAACTCAATCTGTTGGGTGTCAGTGAACTGAAATGGACTGGCTTTGGGCAATTTGCATCTGATGATCATTTGGTTTACTATGCTGGAAATGAAAGACAAAGAAGAAATGGTGTTGCATTTATAGTTAAGAAGAAACTTGCAAGAACTGTAATGAAATACAATGCAGTCAGTGAACGCTTAATTTCTTTTCTTCTACGAGGAAAGCCCATCAAAACAACTATAATTCAGGTATATGCTCCAACAACATCTGCAGAAGAGGAAGACATTTGATGAGTTATATGAACAAGTGCAATCTGAAATTGACAGAACATTTAAACAGGATATCCTGATAGTCATGGGTGACTGGAACACAAAAGTTGGCAACAAAGAAGGCAAAGTGGTTGGAAAATATGGACTTGGCAACAGAAACGAAGCTGGAGAAAGACTGATAGAATTCTGCAAGACCAGCGATCTATTCATCTCAAACACCTTCTTCCAGCAACACAAGCGCCGACTGTACACGTGGACTTCACCCAATGGATTGTACAGAAATAAAATTGACTACATCTGTGGAAGATAATGATGGAAAAGCTCTATAACATCAACAAAGACAAAACCTGGAGCTGACTGTGGTATCGATCACCAACTACTAGTGTGCAAACTCAAGCTAAAGTTGAAAAAGAGAAAGTCATTCATGAATGTAGCAAAATATGATCTTGAGAATATACCACTGGAATTTAAAGACTGCCTGAGAAATTGATTTGCTGCTTTAGATACAAATGACAGAGTTCCAGAAGAGTTATGGGATGAAACCAAGAAGGTTGTATTAGAAGAAAGCGATAAGTCTCTACATAAGGTGAAAAAGCAAAAACGGCCAAAATGGATGACTGAAGAAACTCTGAAAATTGCCCAGAAACATAGAGAAGCTAAAGCCAGAGAAGAAAGAGAGGAAATCGCAGAACTCACAGAGATTTCCAATGAGCAGCAAGATAAGACAAGAAGTACTAAAATGATGCATGCAAGGAAATAAAATCAAAAGCTATTAAAAGAAGAACAAGACTGGCTTTTCTAAAGCTACGAGAGTTAAACAAAATATTCCTGCCTCAAATTGGAATGCTACAAGATGCTCAAGGATCCCTGTTGAATGATGCTGAGAAGACCAAGAAAAGGTGGAAAGAATATACAAGAGTATATATATAAAGATCAAGTGGACTCACAGCCATTTCAATCTATACCTTATGATCAGGAACCATTGGTGATGAAAGAAGAAGTCGAAGCAGCATTGAAAGCCTTATCAAAGAACAAAGTATCGGGCATTGATGGCATTCCCATTGAGTTATTACAGCAATCAGATGAAGCTGTTACCATACTTACAAGGCTCTGCCAGGAGATTTGGAAGACAAATTCATGGCCAAATGATTGGAAAAGATCTGTGTTTATACCAATACTAAAGAAAGGTGACCCGACTGACTGGAAATTATCGCAGAATCCCTCTGACCCCCACATGCCAGCAAGATTCTACTCAAGATCATTCAACAGAGACTACAACCATACCTAGAATGAGAACTGCCTGAAATGCAAGCAGGGTTCAGGAAAGGGAGAGGAACAAAAGACATTATTGTGGATGTGAGATGGATCCTTGAAAAGACTAAAGAATACCAAAAGGATATCTATATTTTTTTTTATTGACTACAGCAAGGCTTTTGACTATGTAAACCATGAAAAACTCTGGGCCACATTAAGAAGCATGGGTGTACCAGAACACCTGATCTTTCTCCCGCACAACCTTTACACTGATCAAGAAGCAACAGTTTGAACGGAACTAGGAGAAACAGAATGGTTTAAAATCAGCAAAGATGTATGACAAGGCTGCATACTTTCCGCGTACCTCTTTAATTTATATGCAGAACTAATCATCAGAGAAGCAGAACTGTATGAAGACAACAGAGGTGTAAAGATTGGTGGAAGACTCATCAACAACCTTCACTATGCTGATGATACCACATTACTGGCTGAAAGTGAAGACGATTTGAAACATCTGCTTCATAAGATCAAGGAATATAAGGGTATGTTTACTAAACTGTGGTAACATAGCAGCGGCTACATTAACGCTCATTAGGTAACATTAACGTGCGCTATGTAACGTTAACGCATGTTAACGTTACCTAACGAGCGTTAGAGTTCCCAGCCGCGGTAAACACCGCAGAAGGTGGAGAGAGGGTGGAGAGAAGGGGTCAATGGGCGTGGAGAGGCTCCCTGAACACTAACGTGCTGAACTGAAGGGCTAAATCCTACCGCGAATGAAAACCTGCCGTTAGATGCACATTTGCAGGAGAGAGAAACCATTTCAGTGTCAGCAATGTACAGCATAGGCAGGGACCCTCAAAGAAACGTGATAGTAGTGCTCCATTTGCAGCAACAGCATAGTGCCCAAGTATGAAAGGCCACTATGGCAATGGTGCAAATGGGGCATAGGGGACTGCAGGTGTCACATGTAGCGGGGGCAGCTGGGGCACAGAGTGGTCTAGGCAGGCGCCTAGGTTGCACATAGGAACATAGAAACCGGAAATCAGCATGACAGCAGCTGACAAACTCAATCCACCTACATCTTCCTGGTCCACCCGAGCTAACAGTTGCCAGGGCACTGACCTGACATCCCCCCAGCCAACCCTCCCCCAAGCGTAAGGGACATACTATTGGTAGGCGGTGATGGGGGGATGTGAGGTTGCTTATGTATGCCCTCTGCCCCAGACCCCGCTCCCTAGGCGACCACCTACCCACACAGTGTATGGCCTGGGACTGTGCACTACCAGCACCGACAGCATATGGTCTTGTCAGCTTTGGGGGGGGGGGTGGTGTGCCCGTGCTGGAGGGGGCATTGGCACCTGCCTGCAGTGGACCTAGGCCATGCCTTGTACCAGTACGTGGTGTGCAGTTCAACATAAAAGGGTCTAACTGAGGAAAAGTTCAAGTAGCTCCAGGGACTACCGTGCATCTGTGGCAACAGTGTGGTGCAGTACACCCAGCCAGTGTGTCCAGAAGCAGAGGGTCAAAGGTTCAAATCCCAGCTGTGGTTCCTGTAGAACATGTCCTTATTTTTTAGCCTACAATGCAGATACAACAGCAACATGTGCAAAGCCCAAAGCAGCGGCAAACAGGGGTACAAACACCCACTCACACAAGCTCCACAATCCAAAGATGCATGGAGAGTCAGGCTGTTGGCCCCAGCATTGAGCTGCAGTTATCACCACAGCACTACTACTATCTCCTGCAGTTTAGTAATGTTGGCACTGTGATCAGGACCAGTGTGGTGGGCAGAGTTGCCAACCACCCCTATCTTTGCACAATGCTGCAATAGGAGTGTGTGTGTGTGTGTATGTCTATCCATTGTTCTGTGGCTGCCCACCCCTCACTGGGCCCAAAATGTCCCACTGTTACCAGCGTTAGCCTGAATAGGTGCATAATGAGGAGCAAGGTATTGTGGGTATGGCCCAGACAGGGCGGATTGGCCAGGATGCATCTGCACAGGGTGTGGGGCAATGGCTGGGACACTGTAGTGCCCAACCACCACCAGCATGGAGAGGGTGGCCACAGCATGGCATGCTGGGAGGGCACACACTCTGACCGAGCAGTGACCATGGCATGTCTAGGTTCCCACATAGCACCCTGCACTCTTTGTTTCTAGTGATGCTTTTGTGATCGCAGTGCTGGGGTAATAATCACTGAGATGCCTGCTTGGTGCACATAGTTCTTCTGTGAACATATACTATGGATTGGCTAGTGGACTGACTGCAGTTAGACTGTGCATGGTTGGAACACCTATAAAATACAGTCTGACTGTGCTGTCTGCTGGTAACTGGCAGACAGTGGTGTGAGATAGTTGGGGTTTTCCAGACCTAACCCCCAGCATTGCTGCTGATCTGCCCCTGCCCCAGTCACCAACACTGGCAGTTTACCCAAAAGACACAGGTTCTACAATGCTTGTATTGAGTCAAGCATTGATATCCTGGGTTCCTTCTTAATAATGGTTTATGGACCTTTCCTCCAGGAACTTGTCCAAACCTTTTTTAAACCCGGCTACACTAACAGCTTTTGCTACATCCTCCAGTAACAAATTCTAGAGTTTGATTACATGTTGAGTGAAAAAATATTTAGCAATGGGAGTGGGTGGGGTAAGGGGAATAGAAACAGAAATGATATGAGTGGTAGTCTTAAATAGTTTACCCTGTAGCTTCATTGCATGTCCCCTAGTCTTTCTATATTCTGATAACGTAAACAATTGATCTATGTTTACCGGTTCCACTCCGTTCATTAATTTATAGACTTCTATCATAACTCCCCTCAGCCGTCTCTTTTCCAGGTAAAAGAGCCCTAACCTTTTTAGCCTTTCTTCATGGCCGTATCCTTCCATCCCCTTTATCATTTTGGTGGCTCTTCTCTGAACCTTTTCTAATAACGCTATATCCTTTTTAAGATACGGCGACCAGAATTGCACACAATATTCAAGGTGCGGTCTCACCATGGAAGGATATAAGCATCATAATATACTTTTGTTTTATTTTCCATTCCTTTCCTTATGATACTTAGCATTCTATTTGCTCTCTTGGCTGCCGCTGCATACTGGACCGAGGGTTTTAACATGTTATCCACAATGATGCCTAAATCTTTTTCCTGGGTGGTGGTTCCTAATGTGGAACCTTGCATCGTGTAACCATAGTTTGGGTTGTTCTTCCCTAGGTGCATAACTTTGCACTTGTCCACATTAAATTTCATCTGCCATATTGATGCCCAGTCTTCCAATTTATCAAGATCGTCTTGCAATTTTCCACAATCCGCTTGGGTTTTAACAACTTTAAATAGTTTTGTGTCATCTGCAAATTTGATAACCTCACTCGTTATTCCCTTTTCCAGGTCATTTATGAATATGTCAAAAAGCAGCGGACCCAGCACAGATCCCTGGGGTACACCACTATTCACCTTTCTCCATTGGGAAAATTTGCCATTTAGCCCTACCCTCTGCTTTCTATCTTTTAACCAGTTTCTGATCCACAATAGTACACTGCCTCCTATCCCATGACTCTTGGCATGGCATGGTCTGTAGCTACTCTGTGCCAGTATCACGCACTGTCAGTTCGTCTTTCCAAGCTGAGGTAACGGAGAGGTGCAGACCCCATTTGGTGATCAGCTGTAGACAGCTATTCAGCATGTGCATTGCATCATGGGTACTTGTGGGATTACCCTATCCTGGCACTCAGAGCAGACAGTTTGTGCGGTGACCTGCAGTCCTTCTGTACCCAGCCATTGCTGTGACATACACCACGGAGGTATAGCCTACTGGTTAATACAATGCCATTCTCGGCAGTGTTCATGGGTTTAATTCCTCATTGTTCCCTCCTCTCATGCCTGTCCTACTCAAATAGTGTGCATGCCTGTAACAGTCATATTTTTGCAGATCTGTGCTGCCAGCCCATAAATACCCTCGTCACAATTGCCAACATTCCCTTGGTCTGTCTATCTGCATCTGTCAGCTGTGTAGAGTCCTGTCTGCCTGTGCAGGCTGCCAACACATGTCCTGCTCTGCTACCCTTTCCTGCATTGCGCCTCATCAAGCTTGCCTCGCCTGTGCCTGATCTGCATGGCACCACCACTCCTCTGTCCACCCATCATTGTAACTATCCTGCCACCTCCGCCTCCACTGGGGACACGTATTCCCATCGTCTGCCACCAATTGTCTTTCCAGTACTTTACATTGCCAACACCCTGTGCTGTGGTACAGTTGCCCCCACCATG
>CM066031.1:1340223298-1340273506 GCA_033557465.1 Ichthyophis bannanicus
CAGAGCACACCGGTTAGCAAGCAATTAATGGCAGCGGTACGGGTGTTGTAGTGCTGGTAAAGGCCAGGGCGGGGAGTAGGTGTATCCGGCGTTTGAAAAGGGGGGGATAGGAATTTTCCCACTTATCGGGCCACTAACAAGGGGACACCTGGGCGTTAAGGTGCCCAGGCCACAACACTTAATGCCCGAAAAAATGGGGGGGGGGACGTCTCCGTAACCAAACAAGGTAAGGAGAATTGCATGTTGAAAGTGACTTTGAGGTAATGAAATGGAAGGGACAAAGGTAAGGGCTGACGGAAATATGTTAACCTAAGTGTTAAAGCCCCCAGTTTTAAGGTGTGGATGAGGGCATGTGGGAGGGGGTCATTACTGTTTGGTGACTGGGAATCAGTGAGGGGTGGGGAGGTGCCCATGGGGGCAGGTGTTGTATGTCGCATTAGGATTGGTGTTTAGGAGAATTTGCGCCCTCTTGCAGGAGGTTCAAGCAATTGCCACGAGGGGCATTTGTGGGCATCAAACGGATGACGGAGCAGTGGTGGAGATGTGCAGATGATTCATAGGAGAGGTGCGAGTGATACTTCCAAATATCTAAATGTTCTGTGTGGGACATGGTGTAGCAGCTAGCAAGAGAACACATGACTGTACATAATGTGCATATTCTGATGGATGGGCTGGAGGATGGATGGCAGTAGGTGAGAGTGTAATATGGCCTTGCTGCCCCAAGGTACCTGATGTGCCTGCCAAAATACAGGTTGTAGTGAGTGTGAAAAAATAGTAGTTGTGCCACGGGGAAGTTCCAAGACCAGTATATGGGTATGACAACGGGCCATCTGTCCTTGTTGTTGTTGTTAAGTGCCGTCGAGTCGGAGTCGACTCATGGCGACCCTCTGAATCGCTATCCTAAATTGTGTTCGGTCTTCAGTCAGGCGGATAATTGATGACAGCATGGTTGCCGTAGCTGATTTTATTGTAGCGTTACTTCTCATTGCTGGCCTTCCTCTTTTGCGTTGACCTTCTATCTTGCCAAGCATGATGTCTTTCTCTAATGATCTCTCTCTTCGCATGATGTGTAAGAAGTATGAAAGTCGAAGTCTTGTCATCTGAGCTTCTAAAGAAAGCTTAGGTTTGATCTCCTCTAGTACCGACTGGTTTGTTCTTCGGCCAGTCCATGGATACACAGTATTCGCCGCCAGCACCATAATTCAAAGGCATCAATTTTCTTCCATGTCTGTCTTTTTCACTGTCCAGATTTCACATCCATATGATGTTATTGAAAATACCATGGCATTGAACAAGTCGAATCTTTGTATGGAGAGACACATCTATGCTCTTGAGAATCTTATCTAGGTCTTTCATAGCCATTCTGCCAAGAGCAATGCGTCGTCTGATTTCTTGACTGCGTGTTGCTTCTTTATGATAGTTGATCCAAGTAGGTTAAGTTGTTCACAATTTCAATTTCTTCTCCTTCAACGATGAACCTGTTGATTATGCCAGTTGTCATGATCTTTGTCTTCTTTACATTAAGGTGCAGGCCCATTTTGAGACTATGTTCTTTGATTGTGAGAAGCAAATGTTTCAGATCATCTTCGCTTTCAGCCAGTAATGTGGTATCAGCAGCATAGCGAAGGTTGTTGATGAGTCTTCCACCAATCTTCACACCTCTGTTGTCTTCATACAGTCATGCTTCTCTGATGAGGTTCTGCATATAAATTAAACAGGTAGGGGAAACGTATGCAGCCTTGTTCTTACACCTTTGCTTATTTTACACCATTCTGTTTCTCCTTGTTCCGTTCGAACTGTTGCTTCTTGATCAATGTACAGATTACGCAAGAGAACGATCAGGTGTTCTGGTATACCCATGCTTCTTAATGTGGCCCAGAGTTTCTCATGGTTTACACAGTCAAAAGCCTTGCTATAGTCGATAAAGCACAAATAGATATCCTTTTGGTATTCTTTAGTCTTTCAAGGATCCATCTCACATCCGCAATGATGTCTCTCGTTCCTCGCCCTTTCCTGAACCTGCTGGCACTTCAGGTAGTTCTTGTTCTAGGTATGGCTGTAGTCTCTTTTGAATAATCTTCAGTAGAATCTTGCTGGCATGTGGGATCAGAGCGGATTGTGCGATCATTTCCACAGTCAGTTGGATCACCTTTCTTTTAGTATTGGTATAAACACAGATCTTTTCCAGTCAGTGGGCCATGATGTTGTCTTCCATATTTCTGGCAGAGCTTGTAAGTACGGTAACAGCTGCATCAGATTGCGGCAATACTTCTATGGGAATGCTATCAATGCCTGGTGCTTTGTTCTTTGATAAGGCTTTCAATGCTGCTTCAACTTCTTCTTTCATCACCAATGGTTCCTGATCATAAGGTATAGGTTGAAACGGCTGTTGGTCCACTTGATCGTTATCATATAAAAAACTCTGTATATTCCTTCCACCTTTTCTTGATCTTCTCAGCATCATTCAACATAGAACCGTGAGCATCTTGTAACATTCCAATTCGAGGCTGGAACTTTTTCTTAACTCTCGTAGCTTTAGGAAAGCCGATCTTGTTCTTTCCTCTAATAGTTTCTGCTTCTATTTCCTTGCAAGTGTCATTGTAGTACTTTTCCTTGTCCTGTCTTGCTGCACGTTGGAAATCTCTGTTGAGTTCTGCGATTGTCTTTCTTCTCCTTTGGCTTTAGCTTCTCTGCGTTTCTGGGCAATTTTCAGAGTTTCTTCCGTCATCCATTGTGGCCATTTTTGCTTTTTAACCTTTTGTAGAGACTTCTCGCTTTCTTCCAACACAACCTTCTTGATGGCATTCCATAACTCTTCAGGAGCTCTGTCATGTGTATCTAAAGCAAGCAAATCGATTTTGCAGGCAGTCTTTAAATTCCAGTGGTATATTCTCAAGGTCATATTTTGGTGCATTCATGAGTGGTTTGCTCTTTTTCCTAGCCACCATAAAATCTTCCTGACACGTGTGCATATAACAACTGGACAAGTGTCTCTCATATTGGCCATATGTGATGATCCCTGCAGATGGCTTTCCCAGGAGTGGGATGTGCCTGCATGTACTGCATATACTGCATGTACTGTTTAATATAACAATTACAGAAGTATACAAAAGTATACAAAATGTAAATAGTTCCTGACAGTTTCACCGCACTATTATCTGTAAAAAGTTAGTAATTTCTGTTCTATGTAATGTATACAGAAGTATACAAATTGTTAACTTGTTCCATGTAAACCGCCCCTGATCTCTGGAAGGGGCGGTATAGAAGAAATAGAATAGAATTAAATAAAATAAATAAATAAATGTGATGGCCGCCAAAGATGTTCAGTCACAGTCATGATGTAATATTTCAGTCATGTACAGCTCATGTGTTCATATGTCTGCAGGGTGAAGATGTCCGACTTTTTGCAATGTGCTACAGCAGAGCCAAAGAAGCTATGCTGTAAGATGAGTATGATTGCAATGTGCATATTTATTTACATTCTCTTATATACCGCGCTATTCTGCATCAGTGCGGTTTACATTGAACAAACTGGCAGACCCAATGTGCTATCGTAACATATTAAAGAATATAGAATGTGCGTCCCCCAGACAATGCAGACTCTGGACTGTTTCTGGCAATATATTGAAGTGAGTTTCCCAAAGCTACAAAGAGAACAAGTGGGATTCAAACCCTGGTTTGTTGCTTATTAAGCCAGTGCTCCAACCATTAGGCTACACTTCCACATATTTCTGCATAGCAATGTCTAGAATCAAAGAGACTGCAAGCCCCAGACTGTAATGGCCGAAATATAGGAGATGAAACAACATGGCTGGCACATTCTGAGACAGTGGTACACTAGGGTCTGCCTACAACGGCACACATGCAGTACATACTGCATTGGAACTCAGTACTGTAGCTGCATAACAAATACACAGCTGCAGAACACATCTTGTCCAAAGGCCAATCCACATGTGAGGTCAAGATGCCTGTTCCTCCACTGTACCTCCAACACCAAACAACAGTCACTCGCAGAGGTCTGCTGCACCACAGTGTGGCACTAACCCTGAGGCAGCACAAGTGCAGGGTGTGCAGTTCCTTGTCACCCGCTGTACACATCAAGGGAAGTACACCTGCACATACAACTAACTCAAACCACATACATTTATTTTATTTATTTATTTAGACAGATTTGTATGCCACCTTTTCCTTCAATCAAGGTGGTCACGCCACATCACAATTGGAGGGTTACATTTAACATTAGGGTACACATTTAGACAGTACATTTACTTAAAGTAATTTAGACAGTACAACTGAGGTAACATTTAACATGAAGGTATTTAGTAATGTGATATGATGGATTTGTGTGTGAGGGTAGGAAGGTTGTGTGTTTAGTTGGCGGGGGTAGTAGTGTTATTATTTGGGTAGGGGATGTTGCCTGAATGCTCATAGGTTTCTATAAATAAGAATGTTTTGAGGTCTTTGCGGAAGTCTGTGAGGTCATCTAACTCCCTCAGCCTCGTTGGGAGGGAGTTCCATAGTGTGGATTCAAGCAATGATGGTGCTCTTTTTGAGGTTGTTTGGTTTTGTGATAGCCTGCAGGTGTGCTGATCATGTTGTCATTATTCGTTCTCTTGGTCTGTTGTTGATGTCCCTTGTTATTATGTTTTGGAGTACGTCTGCTGAGAGGTGGTGAATGATTTTGAAGATGATCATGATTGTTTTGTATTTAGCTCTTGCTACCATTGGGAGGCCAGTGTAGTTTGTTGTAGGATGGGAGTGATTGTGCTCGGTCCTTGGAGTGTCTGTAATGATGCGTGCTCTGGTGTTTTGTACCATCTGTAATGGGTGGAGTGTCTGCTGGGGATGGCCTTGATATAGGTGAGTTTCCATAATCAAGCAGTGTTGTAATGAGTGCTTGGCACACTGTGCGGAAGTGGTCTTGGTTTGATTTGTCTGATTGTTTTCAATCAATGATATGCCTTGTTTGCGGTTTTGGTGATGTGGGATTTTAGGTTCAGTGCTCTGGTCTAGTGTGATGCCCAGATACTTAACTTCTTCTTTGACTACTATGTGTTTGTCTAGGATGCTGATAGTTTTTGTGGAGGTATGAAGGTGGGGTTCCTAGTGACGAACATTGCCTCAGTTTTGTCGTAGTTGACTGTTAAGTTGTTGGCTATAAGCCAGTCATTCATGTCTTTGAGGCATTTTGTTATAGTTTAGTGTGTAAGCGCTAGTAAGTTGATTGGAGCGTATACCATTATGTCATCAGCATAAATGTGGTAGTGTAGTTTGTGGTGCTTGATGATGTTGCATATGGGCTGTATGTAGATGTTGAAGAGCATTGATGATAGGGCTGAGCCTTGCGGTATTCCTTGCGTGACGGGGAATTGTAGTGTTTTCTTTTGGTTGCATTTGACTTGTTGGGTTCGCCCTTCCAAGTATGATGTAAACCACTTCAGGGTATTCTTGCATAGTCCTATCTGTTGTAAGCGTTGCAATAGCTTAGCATGTGACACAGTGTCGAAGGTTGCCGAGATGTCCATGAACACTAGCACGAAGCCGTTTTTTATGTTGTCCATGCCTCTTAGGAGATTGTCAAAGAGGGAAGTGAGTAATGTTTCCATGCCGTGTTGGGGTTTAAATCCATGCTGGTGCATGTTCAGTGGGGCATTGATATCTATTTGGTCCTGAAGTTGCCCTTTCACTGCCTTTTCCACGATTTTAGCAAGGAATGGCAAGCTTCAGATGGGATGGTATGATTTTGGTTCGGATGGGCTTAGATTGCTACTTTTAAGTATTGGTTGTATCATTGTGTGCTTTAGGGGTTGCGGCATGTATCCTTGTTGGAGTGAATCTTTGACAATTTTTTGAATGTGGTGAGAGAGCTGGCTTTTTGTGGCTTTGATCCAAGTCACTGGGCATGGGTCCGATGGTGAAGTTGTTGTGTTTTAGTCCAGATATAATGTCTTCTACTTGCTGCTTTGTTGGTATGTTGAAGCTCTCCCATGTTTGTTGTTGCTTTATTGTCGTGTGATTGTTTGTTTGTGGTGAAGTAGTGTATGTTTGGTTGGTGTTTTTTGACTTCATTACCCACTACTTCATGGCCTACCTCACACTCCTCCACATGTTTGCACTCTGCACATATAGCATCAGACTCAACAAACAAATCCCCTTGATCAACCCACATACCACTCAACCCAGATGCGCACCAGCATCCCACATATCCAAAGAACGCCAACAATCAAAGAATACAGCCCACAAACCATACAATGCAACATGTAATACACCGTCTCACCACACAAATAATGAACGCACAAACCCAGTCATAGCAACAAACATCAAGTGTGCTCTACTAAACGCCAGATCTATCAGCCTGCATACTAAATTGTAAATAGTTGTTACCTGTTAACCTGTTATCCATGTTTATTTACCCTGTTTATTGTAAGTGCACTGAACTGCCCTCTTTGCACAAATACGTTTCCTGTAAACCGCGCTGATAATAAATAGTGCGGTATAGAAAAGCAATTAAATAAATAAATAAAATAAATAAATAAATAAATCAGGAACAAACCAAATACCATCTTAGACCTAATCCACGACAAGAAGCTTGATATAATATGCATCACCGAAACCTGGCTAGACGACTCAGACCAGGCCATATTAAACCAAGTAACCCCAACAGGATACTCGGCATTCAATTGCATCAGAGCACAAAAGAGAGGAGGAGGAGTACTAATACTTACCAGAAAGGAATACAGATTCAAAACTATCACCATCACGAACACAATTGAATCTAACACACTCACTATAGCCAACAAGTACCTAACCATCTCCCTCACATACAGACCACCTGGAACCACAACTGAACACCTATCCACAGTAATGGAAACTATATGTGCACATAACAGAAGACACAAACCCCTTGTTGCACTAGGAGACTACAACCTAACATCCGCACCCACCAGAGAAACCACAACGTTCTTAAAAGCCATGGAGTCATTAAAATACTGCCAAACAATTAAAGCCCCAACACACCAACATGGTACAACTCCGGACATGGTCTTCATGCCAAAGCAACTAGTTGAACAGAACAAGACCACAAAACCAACAATTACGCCAGTCCCCTGGTCAGACCACCATGTAATTGAATTCACCATGACACTGAATAACCCCGCCCAACGCAAAGAAGATGAAAGAATAACTAGACCAGGGGTCGGCAACCCGCGGCTCCGGAGCCGCATGCGGCTCTTTCTCACCTTTGCCGCGGCTCCGGAGCACACTGCCCGCTTTAAACGTCGCGTTATGGGCTCCCTCCATGTCAGCTCCCTCCTTCTTCTGCAGCCGCGGTTCCCTGTCACTTAGGGAACCGCGGCTGTGCTTTTAAAATCATCTCGGAGCCCTTCCTGTCTTGACGGGCTCCGTGCAGCATTGTCCCGCCTCTAAAGGAAGTTTTGGAGGCGGGACAATGCTGCACGGAGCCCGTCAAGACAGGAAGGGCTCCGAGATGATTTTAAAAGCACAGCCGCGGTTCCGTAAGAGGCAGGGAGCCGCGGCTGCAGAAGAAGGGAGGGAGCTGAAATGGAGGGAGGGAGCAGATATTAATGGATGGATGGAGGGGGAGGGGGGCTGACATGGAGGGATGGAGCAGATATGAATGGATGGAGGGAGGGGGGCTGACATGGAGGGATGGAGGGGGCTGACATGGAGGGAGGGGGGGCTGACATGAAGGGAGGGAGCTGATATGAATGGATGGAGGGAGGGGGGCTGACATGGAGGGATGGAGGGGGCTGACATGGAGGGAGGGGGGGCTGACATGAAGGGAGGGAGCAGATATGAATGGATGGAGGGAGGGGGGCTGACATGGAGGGATGGAGGGGGCTGACATGGAGGGAGGGGGGCTGACATGAAGGGAGGGAGCTGATATGAATGGATGGAGGGAGGGGGGCTGACATGGAGGGATGGAGGGGGGCTGACATGGAGGGAGGGGGGCTGACATAGAGGGATGGATCGAGGGGGGCTGACATGGAGGGATGGAGGGGGCGGACATGGAGGGAGGGAGCAGATATGAATGGCTGGAGGGAGGGGGCTGACATGGAGGGATGGGGGCTGACATTGGGGGAGGGAGCTGATATCTGAATGGATGGAGGGAGGGAGGGAGGGGGCTGACATGGAGGGATGGAGGGGGCTGACATGGAGGGAGGGGGGCTGACCATGGAGGGAGGGAGCAGATATGAATGGATGGAGGGAGGGGGGCTGACATGGAGGGATGGAGGGGGCTGACATGGAGGGAGGGGGGCTGACATGGAGGGAGGGAGCTGATATGGATGGATGGATGGAGGGAGGGGAGGGGGCTGACATGGAGGGAGGGAGCTGATATGGATGGCGGGAGGGGGGCTGACATGGAGGGATGGAGGGGGCTGACATGGAGGGAGGGGGGCTGACATGGAGGGGGTTGACATGGAGGGATTGGGGAGGCGGGAGCGGGCTGACATGGAGGGAGGGAGCTGATATGGATGGATGGATGGAGGGAGGGAGGGGGCTGACATGGAGGGATGGAGCACTGGTAATGGGGTTGAGGGGACGAGCACTGGAAATGAGCTGATTAGGGGAGGCTAGGACTGGTAATGAGCTGATGGGGGTAGGACTGGTATTTGGGCTGATGAGGGGCGGCTAGCACGGGTAAGGGGGTGGAGGGGGGATTAGCACTGGATGCGAGGTGATTGGGGGGCGTTGACTGGGCCTGGGCTGATTGTGGGGAGGGGAGGATAGAGCTGCTGGCCCTGGAAGATAACTGGGGGCTAAGGCTACAAATGGGCTGATATGAGGGTATGGGAGAATGGAACTGGATCTGAGAGGGGCTGCCATGGTATTTGTACTAGAAGGGACTGGTCAGTGGGGCAGGCGGGGGAGTGGAAGGCAAGGGCCACCAGTGGCAATCTTGGGAATGCAAGTTGACATTGGAAGGTACTGGGAGTGAGGACTGGAAAGGGGCTGATATTGGGGAGGGTTACTGGGACTGGAAATAGGCTGATGGAAAGAAGTGAAGAAAACGAAAGAAGAGATAAGAACTGGCAGATGGACCATAGACCACAGAAAGAGAGCTAAGAGAAGACAGGAAAGCAGAAGCCTCAGATCGGGACCAGCATGATCAAAGAATAAATTGGTCAGACAACAAAGGTAGAAAAAAATAATTTTATTTCATATTAGTGATTTGACTACAAAATCATCATAATTTTGAAATCAAATATTGTTACTTCTTGTTGTTATATTTTCTGGCGTATTTTTTTTTGGTGTGCGAAGGAAGAGGGGTAGTCTTATACGGCGAGTATAGGCCAAACACCTATATTTTAACAGGAAAAGTAGGGGGTCGTATATAGCATTAAGGTAAGAAACAATATATGCAGTGTTAGATTTGTTTTAAATGTCGCAATGGTTTTGCGGCTCCCAGTTTTTTTTTTCCCTTCGGAAACGGGTCCAAGTGGCTCTTTATGTCTTAAAGGTTGCAGACCCCTGAACTAGACGATTCAAAACATTTAACAGAGACTCATTCATAAACAAAATCACCCCACAACTTCAACAGGAACAAGACATCCTGGACCTAAACATAGAAGAATGGAACACAATAATATCCAATGCAGCATCTGCCCCAGCCATCAAAGAACCACAAACACACAAGAGATCCAACACCCCATGGTACTCGCATGAAATCAGAGTTGCAAAGCGCACTCAGAAGACTGGAAAGAAAATGGAGACGGGACAAATCACGACACAACTTCCGAACCCAATACAGAGACAACCAACTGCAATATAACAATCTAATAAATGAGCATAAACAGCAACACCATACCAACTTAATCATGAAATCTACTAATAGACCAAGAGAACGCTTTTAGCATTGTCCAAAAGCTCATCAAGGACGACACACAAAAGGGCACCCACCTTCTTGACCCACAAAAATATGCAGACTACATGAAGTCAAAAAACACCAACCAAACATACACTACTTCACCACAAACATCTCTGTGGTCCATCACAGACCATCCTGCCCTCCTTGGGGGTGGCCATGCCCATGTCTCCCACCATCATAGAGGATAAGCAGGTACTAGGCAATGCTCCAGTGATGACAGTCGTCACTATGGCTGCAATTGGGGCATCGGTATCGGTTAACACCTCCATTACCCAAGATGAACCGCACGATCTGAGCAGGTTTTGAATATTGGGCCCATAACTTATACATTAATCAGCTGAATTTCAACCTTGAATGTAGAACAGAGAATTATGGCTTGGCTATTTAGAAATAACAGTCAACAAACAGGTCACAGAACTGCCTGCCCTGCCCTTTTCTCTATTGGTTGGCCGTCCCGTCCTCTTCACTGGGGTATATGGGTTCTGGCCTCAGTAATTTAGGCAGGGGTTGCACTTGCGGAATTGTTTCACTCTGCAACTCCTTGCCTTTTTAAAAACCCCCACACTTTCAGTCATAGGTCAACAACTACTATTTTATGATTTTTAAATGCATTTAAATTTTCAAAAGAACTTAACTGCTATTTGATAACGCCCAATCCTCAGAGCTCGGTGTCACTTCTCATCCCACTATGTAGTAGACTCGAGTTTCGCCCTTCTCTCTGCAGGCTGCCTCAGGACCAGGGCCAAACAGACAACAGAAACCACTTCAGGAATAGTAGCTTCCCCTCAATCGGAGGCTTTTTAAATGGAAGTGGTACAAACAGACAAACAAAAGCCCAGTCAAGTAGGTGCTCGGCCTGAAAAACTCCTTTCAATGTGTTCACTTGTAATTTTATATATATTTTGCTCATGTTTTACTTTTCTTCTTACTTCTTCCAATTATTTATAAGCATACCTTTCAACCCTCAGAACATATTCGTCAATGATCAATCAAACGATTAAACCAAGATTATCAGCACTTAGCTTTTTCATACGGCTCAAAGTAGTAGCTATTTCAAACAGATGATCCCCAACGCCGCTCAAGACGTCTACCCAGGTGTTTCGCCTAACGCTTCTACAGGGGATCAGATCACAAATACAGAAGTGAAGCTGCTGCATCAGATCTACATCTCCCAGCTAGTGATACTGGCGACATGTGCATAATATATATAAAATAAATAGTGAACACGTTGGAAGGAGTTTTTCAGGGTCATTGATGTATGGAGGATGAGTCATGACCTGAGTATGCATTTATCGAGTGCCTATGATTCTGATCTCTGGATGGTCTGAGACCCCTTTCTCCTTCTTTTTATTTGAATGAGTTTGAGCTCTTGGAATTTTCTGGAGTGATGCTTTGATTGTTGATGTTGACATCTATGTAGGGGACATCCAGGTTACTGTACTTGGGGAAGACCAAGATCTTGGGAAATTGTGTAATTGTGGTTAATTCAATGGACCAGGACTAAACAGATTAAAATTAAACCTTGAAAAGACAGAACTTCCTACAGACAGACAGTTTTACATTCCTATGGGCTACTATTGCTCTAGGGGTTGATGATATTTCTCTGGGTTTCAAGGTTAGCAGATTCAAAGTTTAGGTGTTATATATCTTTACAGAAATCATGGCAGAGGCTTGAAACAGAGTGGTAAGGGTAAACTTTTAAGGCAAATGCAGAGGATCCTTAACAGTGTGAAAAAAAGGTAAGAGAATATAGGCATCCCAAGACTCCGATGCATTAGGTTTTATTATCCTTTAGCATAACAGTTTACTCAAGATTTTCCCATACTAATGTTACTCCTGAAGCAGTAAGACTTTTTCAGAGCAGGAAAATGAGCAGTAAAACTATTGTGCTAAAGTGTAGCAGAGTGGGCATGCACAGTGCAAAGCACATGTAAAACACTGAATATCAAATTGTTACATTGTAAAAAAAGGCTAAAATTTAGTGTCGTTTTTGATTCGTATAGTAGAGATGAATCTTTACTGCAACTCAGGGCTGGAGCAGGGATTTAGCACAGGAGTAAATGGATCATATGAGGAGAAGTGCAGTATTTCCCCTCAAATGACCCAAGATCCCTGGGGCCTAAGTAGGCTTTCAGATCTCTCTCCCTTCCATTTAATCCCACCAAAAAATCAGTGGTGGCCAAGTGGGCCCCTGTACCTACCAGCCTCCTCCTCCGATCTGTAACTCGTGGCCCCTTGCACTTCTCATCTCCCTCTCCCCAGGGCTCCCAAAAACCCTTAGTTGCCCAAGTGGCCCCCAACCCTCCGGGACCCCCTGATCCCCCCCACCCATTTTCTAATGTTGAGAAGCAAGAGTGATACCAATTCACTTCCTATCTCTGGTGCTGCCCTCTTCAATAGCACTGTAATCAGAAATTTAACCATAAAAGAATTTAAAGCAAAAATAATCTCTTTGAAGAGTTTTTTTCTAAATATTTACATGTGCAAGCTATGAACATATATATTTTTTGAAAATATTTTTTAAAGGGTGGTGCACTCCTGAGCACCGACAAAGATGGCAGTGCTATCATGCTACTCCTCTTGTGGGTCACAGATCATCAAGCCTTTACCACATCAAAGTGCTAAATTTTGATTCCCTGCATTGCTGTGAATACATGGTAGCACTGTGAACAATAAGGCCAAAGGCAATATTAACTTTGTGCTCAATTCAGGGTTCAAACAGATTAAGCAAGAACCACTCTTTGCCGATAAGTTGGCAGCGGGCCTATGCTGGAACTGATTGATTGAGGTCTGCAGATAACGGTTACCATGAGTCATAATGCCAGCCCTAAGAAACAAAATGATACAAAAAAATATCTTAAAACCAAGACCATATTACAAAATCCAATAGGAAAAAGTCCCGATTAAGTTAGCAGCAAAATTACTCTTTTTTTGTCGGAGCAAGAAACTCACAAAAGAGGGGTGAAAATATATAAGCACCGTCTCTCTGTGAACGCTCTTTTTACTGGAACGCTCCTAAATACTGGAATGTATGGATGCCACTTAACGGATGGTAAAAAGTTATGAAAACTTCCAACCTGAAGCAGGGTTTTGAATTGCTCAACCCGAAACGTGCCACGTTAGATAAGTAATTTGATTTTTAAACACTTTATGAATTTGAGTAAAAAGTAGTGTTCACAGCGAGGTGGTGCTAATATTTTCGCACTCCTTTTGTGAGTTTCTTGGGGTTTGATAAAACAGGACATTAAACTTCATTGTAGTGATCTTATTTGCAACATCTGGCCAACGTTTGCTGAGTTCGGCATTAAGGAGTTGCTTTGCATGATATGCATTTGCAATAGCTCATTGATGGAGAATTTTGGTAAACGTTTATGAACAGCACACCTTGCTCAGAGCTTTGCTATGAGGGCCTGAAATGAACCAATTTTATTGCTTGTGGAGCTTTGTGCAGAAGAATATTTTGGAGCATTTTTGTTTCTGCAAACATTTCTGCGTGAAGCTACAGTTAGGAAAAAAATTTGCTCCTTTGTACATTAGCAAATATCTGTAAAATAGTTTGTATATTATTTTTTAAGCACTTATGCTACCCTTCTAGAGAATGTGAAGATTTCAAACTGACTACAAGCAGAGCTTGTACAGTTCCTATTGCTGTCTAAGTCTAAATGTGGTTTCAACTTGAAAGCTGCTCAGATATCACTTGGATGTCATGCAGTAGATGACATACCAGAGGAATCAAATATCTCGTTTTCTGAAAGTGACAACTTATCAGTGTACCAACAAGTGAAGGTTTGTAGTTTGTCTGTCGAGTTTGTTTTTTTTTCATTCTGCTGTAGCCCACGTCAATTCTAATAATAGCTGCCTTAAGGCTATGGAAAAACACAACACCAAGCAGTCAAGCAAACAGACAAACAGAGATAGATTTATACCTTCTGTAGATGAATGTCTTGATGTAGTGTCAGCAAGGAGCATATAGCAAATAAAAACTTAGTAGTTGCTGGCTGCCTTTCAGGCAACTTGTAAGTTTCAAACGATCAAAGCATTTTTCAAAACAGACACTTCCAGGCCTTCAAAAAATTGTTTGTTTTAATCAACTGGTCAAACATAACAACATAGTACAGGATGAACTAGTTTGTATTAAATCCAAACGCGATATACACTTTTTCAATGTTATAGAGCTGGATCACTAACGTTCATCAATTTATTTATTTTTTTTAGTGTGGAAACTTTAGGGTGACTGGAGAAGTAGCCTAATGGTAAGAGCAGTGGACTACCAACAAGGAAGCCTGATTTGAATGCCACGTCTCTCCTTATGATCTTGGGCAAGTCACTCAACTCTCCATTGCCTCAGGTACAAACTGAAATTGTCAATCTCCTAGAGATAGGAAAAGACCTACAGCATCTGAATGTAGCTCGCTTTGAGCTACTCCTGAAAAAAGGCATGAGGTAAATCAATATATATTCAATGCTGAAAAATCCAGTTAGAGTTAACCTGATTACTTATCTCAGTGGTATTCACTCACAGTCATTGAAAGACACCCTCGGGTTTTCAGGATAGCCATAAAACTGATATGCACGAGAAATATTTGTATATAATGGCAATAGCAGGTATGCAAATCCCTATTCATTAAGGATATCCTGAAAAACCTGACACACTGCCATCCCTTGTGGACCGGGAGTAAATACCAAGGACTTATCCAGATAACTCTAAGCGGATTTTCAGCTGATTTATCCATTTATGTCCAACTGCTAAATATGCAGTCCTAAACTTAGGACCATTTATTAAAGTGCAGTGAGTTTTTGCACTTTCTGAACCTTAAGGTGTGGCCAACATCTGTTCGGAATTTACTGTATAGGGCAGACACTTCATGCAGGCTCTTGTTACATTCCTCAGCAGATCTACTGAGGCAGGTGACTGGGCCCCAGCACAAAACAAATATACTGCCTCAGTTATGCAACCTGAACTCCCCTAAAGATCTGATCCTACCTTATCAGATCCTGCCCTATCAGACCCCCTACTCAAAACTACCACACTGATTGGCACCCTCCCCTGGTAGTACCCCCTCCCCCGCCAGATAATCCCCTCCAGAAACAAGATCCTCCAAAAATACACCCCACCCCCAGCAGAAAGCTCCCAAACACAATACCCCATCCCTCCCTCCCATCTCTGACTCCCCCAAGGGGGTGTTCCTTGTACTTTAGTGGAGAAGGGGCAGATGTGGTTCCTCTATGCTTCTGCCCCACTAGCCACCAGGTTTTGAAATGGTGGCTATGACCCCTAGCGATAGTCTCACAGTACTACTGCTAGGGATAAACCTTCTATATAAGGGCATTTGCCCCTTACTGTATATGGGGTTGATCCCTAGTGGTAGCACCATGAGACTACCACTATGGGTCATAGCCCTAGATAGGGGCGCAGATGTGTTCTCTTCAATTCTCCCCATTGAGGGTAAAGGCTTGCATCCTGGAGATGAATGCATGGCTGCGTGGATGATGTCATTATGAGCGTTTTGGTTTCCTGGATCATGGGATGATGTTACAAGGGTTGCAGAGCAGAGATTGCATCCATCTGTCCAAGAAGGATTGACGTGTCTTCAGTAGCAGACTGGCTAACTACTGAAGAGGGCTTTAAACTAGATTCATTGGGATTGGGTGAAGAAAGCCACCAGGTAAATGAAAGCCACCAGGTAAGTGAAACATTAAATACCTTTACAGAAATAGGTAAAAGGGGCAACATCTGGAAGGCAGTGTATGTAAATGCTCATAGCATGGGAAATAAGATTCCAAAAGTTGAGGCATTAATGGGAGAGGCTGACTTGGATTTAGTGGCAGTAACAGAGACATGGTTCATGGACAGCCATGACTGGGATGTAACTATACCAGGCTATACTTTATTCAGAAAGGACAAGGTAGGAAGGAGGGGAAGAGGAGTGGCACTATATGTAAAAAATAATATTAAAGCTATGGAGATAAGGGGCTTAAAAGGGAGAGAGGAGGCACTGTGGGTTAAATTAGAAAGAGGGAAAGAGAAATCTATTTGAAATGGCGTGATATACAGACCTCCCTCACAGGGAGAAGAGGTGGACGGAGAGTTAATTGAAGACATACGCAGCATTGCCAGGAGAGGGGAAGTGCTACTGATACGGGATTTCAATATGCCAGATATTTGGCACATTCCTGCTGCAGTATCATCTAGAAGTAAGGAGATCCTGGATTCTCTACAGGGAGAACTGTTTCAGGCAACTGGTAACAGATCCCACACGTGAAGGAGCCATAGTGGACTTCGTGCTTACCAGTAGTGAAAGTGTTTCTGATCTTATAGTGGGAGATCATTTCACATCTGGTGATCACCAGATGGTGTAATTCAGTATTAGGACTAGGGCTGATAGAATCCATTCAAAAGTGAGGGTCTTAGACATTAAGAAAACTAACTTTGCCAAGAAGGGCCAATATCTCAGGGAGTCGTTAGTGGGATGAGGACAGCTAGGGGATGTAGAAAATCAGTGGGCAAACCTGAGAGGGAATATTTTAAGGGCAACCAACCCTTTTGTTAAAATGGTAAATAAAGGTAAAAGGAAAAGGAAATCACTATGGTTTTTGAAAGGAGCAGGCTGAAAAGGTGAAGAAAAAGAGGGAAGCCTTCATGAAATACAAGAGATCACAGAGAGAGGAAGACAGGCATCTATATTTGGAGAAACATAAAGAAGCTAGCAAAGTAGTCAGGAAAACCAAGATTAAAAAGAGGAGGAAATAGCCAATGCAATAAAATGGGGGGATACGACATTGAAGGATAAGGTGGGATAGAAAACTGGTTAAATAAATAAAATTTTAAGATATGTTAGTGAGAAGAGGAAGGGCAAAAGTGGTATTGTCAGACTCAAGGGTGAAGGGGAGGAATATGTAGAAGCTGATGAAGATAAAGTGGAATTGCTTAACAAATATTTCTGTTCTGTGTTCACAGATGAAGAATCAGGAGCAGGACCTCAGAAAACACCCACAAACAGGAACAGAAGCGAGGGGCATCTTGAACAATTTTCAGAAGACTGTTCATGAGAAGCTAGCTAAATTTAAAGTAGACAAAGCAATGAGACCAGATGGGATATACCCGAGAATACTGAGGGAACTTGGGGACGTTCGAGCAGCTCCACTGACTGACCTTTTCAATGCCTCATTGGAGTTGGGAGTGGTGCCAGAGGACTGGAGAGAGGCACATGTGGTCCTTTTACACAAAAGCAGAAGTAAGGATGTAGTTGAAAAATACAGGCCGGTTAGTTTACCTTCGGTGGTGACTAAATTATTGGACGCGCTGCTGAAACAGAAGATAGTGAGGTTTCTAGAGTCCAATGGATTACTGGATCCGAGGCAGAATGGATTCAGCAGAGGCAGGTCTTGTCAGACAAATCTGATTGATTTCTTTGACTGGGTGACCAAGGAGTTGGACCGAGGAAGAGCCCTACAGTAGATGTAATGTATTTACAGTTCAGTAAAGCCTTTGACACCATTCCGCACAGGCAACTTATAAACACACTGAGCACCCTAGGAATGAACCCTAAAGTTACTGCTTGGGATAGAAACTGGTTGAGTGAGAGGCGACAAAGGGTATAGGTAAACGGAGCTCACTCTGAGGAGAGGGAGGTTACCAGTGGTGTGCCCCAGGGATCTGTCCTTGATCTGATTCTTTTTAACATCTTCTTAAGTGATATTGTGGAAGGGCTGATGGGTAAGGTTTGGAGTAGACACCCAGGAAGGTATAGATAACATGAGGAGGGATCTAGCTAAGCTTGAAGAATGGTCTAGAATTTGGCAGCTGAAATTTAATGTTAAAAAATGCAAGGTCATGTATTTGGGCTGCAGCAATCCAAGGGTGCAATATAGTATAGGGAGTGAAGTACTTCTCTCCACAAAAGAACGGGATATAGGCGTGATTGTGCCTGATGATCTTAAAGTAGCTAAACAAATAGAAAAGCTGACAGCAAAAGGAGAAGAATGCTTGGGTGCATAGGGTAGGAATGGCCAGCTGAAGAAAGGAGGTGTTAGTGCCTCTGTATAGGTCTTTAGTGTGACCTCATTTGAAGTATTGTGTGCAATTCTGGAGACTGCACCTTCAAAAAAGATATAAACAGGTTGGATTCGGTACAGAGGGTGGCTACTAAAATGATTAGTGGTCTTCATTGTAAAGCATATGAGGACAGACTTAAAGATCTTAATATGTATACTTTAGAGGAAAGGCAGGATAGAGGTGATATGATTGAGACGTTTAAATACCTCCATGACATAAATGCATAGAAGGAGAGCCTCTTTCGATTGAAAGCAAGCTCTGCTATGAGGGGACATAGGATGAGGGTGAAAGGGGATAGACTCAGGAGCAATATGCAAAAATATTTCTTTACAGAAAGAGCGGTAGATGCATGGAAGAGTCTCCCAGTGGAGGTGGTAGAGATGACGACAGTATCTGAATTTAAAAAAAGCATGGGACAAACACAGTGGATCTCTAAGGGAAAAGGGGATGTTGTAGTGGTTGATATGGAAGGGCAGACTAGACAGGCCATGTGGTCTTTTTTCTGCCGTCATGTTTCTATGTTTCTATGAGTGGGCAAGGAATCTAAAAGCCAATGATATGTGCAATTAATGCCAACATTTGCTGCATACATTTAAAATATCAACCTTGAAATCTTTTAGCATCCTTTTACAATTTTAATTAGCATGCTAGTTAGTAATGGCTATATTTTCTGTACATAAGTCACTGAGGATTCAATTTTCAAAGGACTGCAGTGTCTAGCCTTGTGAGTTAGGTACCGAAATTGTTCATTTTCATAGGGCTGAATTTGTAAATTTAGGAGCATCTTTTCACTAGGTACCTAAATTTTGATTCTTAAATCTGATTAGCTATTTAGACAGTTAGACCAGGGGGGAAAAAAACTAGGTGTTTATCACTGATTTCAAGATTAGGGACGTACCTTGTATTCCTAAATTTAGAGTGAATTAGAAATTTAAATTTTGGTGCTATGACCAGCAGGGGCTGCCCTAGGCACAATCAGTCTGCTCCATTGCAAGCTGAGGTTCTTATATTCAATAAACAAAATAGGCTGGATGTCCCTTCCAGGCTTTATTACCATCCAGTCCTTCTCCACACTCCAAAGTCTCAAAAGATGTACTCAAAAGAAAAGAAAAAGGAAACAAAAACTTAGGAGTTGTTTCCCTTATTGTCCAAGCTCAAATTGCCCACAGGCCCAGTTCCCTCCAGCAGGTTCTGCCTTTACATTATCAGAGATTCCCTGCTCCAGGAGAGGGAATGCTTCCTTCTTTCTTCCTCTTGGGTGTGCTTAGAGGTCAGTCCCTATAGTTCAGCTCCTCGGTCACAGTACATAGAAATACTTCTTATGGCTATTTAACTCAGTGTAAAACAAGTCCCAGCACAGCTTCCAGGGAGCCCTGAGTCAAAGAACCTGCTAGTCCAGTTCGGGTTGTGACTCTATGCTAAAAACAGCTTAGTAGCTCCAATGTTTACCATTGTTCTGCAGCTCTGGTTCCATATTCCAAGGAAATAGTTACAGGGGGTAAAGGCTCTCCAGCTAGTTTCGCTGGCCCTCCCCAAAGTGGGCCTTGCTCCTCTCAGCTGACAAATAGCAGATAAAGCACAGTAGTTTCTCCAATCAAAACAATGTATGTGAAATGTCAGGCTTCTGCTATTTTGTCTCCTTCTGCCGGTGGGGAAGTCAGGAGCCAGTCCCTGTTCCCTTAGCTGCTTCCTGCGTGGTCTGTCAGCTCCAGGGCCAGGTCAGGAGACACCTTTCTCTCTCCTCTGAGATCCCAGGCAAACTTTATCCAGGACCAGGGAAACTCCGCTTCCTCCTTACTGAGGTATTAGCTTCCCTGGCCCTGTTTCTCCAGTTAGCTCAACAGAACTACTTTGCCCCGAGCCCTTAAACAGAATTGTATCTATTTGTTCATCTACTCTTCCCTATCTACGTGTCTCAAGGGGATTCTTTTGCTGGCTCCCTCTCTGCTGCCAGCCTTTCTCCATCACAGTGCCTAAAATTTTGGGGCGTAATTTAAGAACCAAGCATTCTTTGAAAAATATATCAGTATGTGATGAAATAACTCCTTATGTTTTAGCCAACTGACCTCAGAAGAGTTCCTAAACACAGACTAGCCTGCTGCAGTTCTGATCATAGCTTCACTTTATGCTTTGACATTCAGGGGTGGCTCAAGGCAATCTGCTGCCTGAGGCGAGGGATGAGATGGTGCCCCCCCTTCCTCGTGCGCGCCCCCCCCCCATGCGTGCCCCCCCGGGTGGGGATCATTCTCAAAACTCCAGTCAGGGACTGAACCAAATCAAAAAGTCAATTAGATAACGTGGAGCAAATACAAGATGTTCACACACCAAGGAACTAAAAGAAAGAACGAGAACCACAGCAGTTTATAACTCCAAATTATAATTCATTTGTATTTTGTTATAAACTGCATTATGGTGCTTGCTTTTTCTTTTTGAACATACATTTTGCATTCACAGACCCCCCCCTCCCAACAATGGGTGCAGAGCAGAGGTAGGACATTCACCCACAGAACTCAATATATTAAAAAAAAAAGAAAAGAAAAGCTGATTCTGGTCATCTCACCAACAACAAATTCTCCAGTACCAGGCATATTGGGAACTAATATAAAACCCTACTAAAGTCACTAAGATTTGCAAGGCCAATCTACCATACCATACCAGCATACACTGCCAAAACTCATATAATAACATCTATACCAGGGGTTTTCAACCCAGTCCTCGGGGAACCCTAGGCCAATCAGGTTTTCAGGATTCCCAGAATGAATATGCATGAGAAAGATTTGCATTTTCTGCCTTCATTGAATGCAAATCTATCTTATGCATATTCATTGTGGGAATCCTGAAAACCCGACTGGCCTAGGGTTCCCCGAGGACTGGGTTGAAAACCTATGATCTATACACTTATTTGAAAAGATGAACAAGTCAAATTACTACAGTACAGATCCCTACATACAAATTCCATGTTAATAGAACACCTGGCCTTGGTCACACACTCAGAACACAGACCCTCACCAAATACAGAATAAGTGACCACAACCTAAAGCAAAAATAAAAATATGTAGACCAAAATTAAAATGAAACCCCAAGAAGCCAGACTCCGCATGTGGTGCCAGACCAGATAAGAGATGCAGTTCCCCATACTGTGTGAAATATAGATAGCAAAAAGTCCAATCACTAAATTGAAAATAAAATTATTTTTTCTACCTTTCTTGTCTGATGATTTTTGATCATGCTGGTCCCAATCTGAGGTTTCCGTTTTCCTCTGTCTTCTCTTAGCTCTTTTTCTATGGTCTATAGTCCATCTGCTATTTCTTGTCTCTCGTTTTGCTTTCTTCATTTTCTACCATCAGCCTTTTTTCAGTCCCAGTAACTCTCCCTAGTATCAGCCCCCTTTACAGCCTCCCCTCCCAGTCAGGGCCGGCCCGTCCATTGAGCAAGAATGTTTTTTGCACAGGGCCCTGCGTTTCAGGGGGCCCCACGCAAAAAACATTCTACATTTGCAAAAGCAGATTTAAAAAAAAAAAAGGCTGCTGCTGCCGCTGCCGCCGTGGCAGCGGCAGAATCAAATGTCCCGCCGCGGGGCCCCGCCTGCCCGGCAGAGCCTCCCTTCACCATCAGCTCCGGAGTCCCTCCCAATGCGCGGGCTTTCAGAGCCGCGAGAGTTTCCCTTTCTTCTCGCAGCTCTGTTAATCTCACCGGGGCTGATGGGATTTCCCATCAGCCCCGGCGGGATTAACAGAGCCGCGAGAGGTCAGAGAAGCTCATTTCCATCAGCTCATTTCCAATCCCAGCCCCCCATAAGCCCTTTTCTAGTCCTATCCTAGCCCTACCATCAGCCCATTTCCAGTCCTAGCTCCCCCATCCGAGTCCCTCCATCAGCTCATTTCCAATACCAGCCCCCCCAACAGCCCATTTCCAGTCCTATCCTTGCCCTCCATCAGCCCATTTCCTGTCCTAGCCCCCCTCACTCAGCCCATTTCCTGTCCTAGCTCCCTCCCCTCACAGCCCATTTCCATTCCAAGCCTCCTTCCCCATCAGCTATTTGTAGTTCAAGCCTTCCTTCCTTCCACTCAGCCCATTTCCATTCCAAGCCCCCGTCCCTATCAGCTATGTGCAGGTCTAGCCCTCCGTCCAATCAGCCCATTTCCAGTCCAAGCCACCCCCCAGCCCATTAACAGTCCTAGCCCCCACATAGCCCATTACCAGTCCTAAGCCCCCCATAACCCATTACCAGTTCTAAGCCCCCCATCAGCCCACTTCCAGTCCTAAGCCCCCCATCACCCCATTTTCAGTCTTAGCCCCCCATAGCCCATTACCAGTCCTAACCCCCATCAGCCCATTTCAAGTCCTAGCTCACCCATCCGAGTCCCTCCATCAGCTCATTTCCAATCCCAGCCCCCCATCAGCCCATTTCTAGTCCTTTCCTAGCCCCACCATCATCAGCCCATGTCAAATCCTAGCTTCCCTCCACTCAGCCCATTTCAAATCCAAGCCCCCCATGAGCCTACTTTTAGTTCTATCCCCCCCATGAATCCATTTCAATCCAAGCCCCCCCAACAGCCCATTTCCAGTCCTATCCTAGCCCTCCAGGACCCCCTTGTCTGCTCTCCTCCAGGCTCCACCTGGTCTGCTCCCATCAAGGCCCCCCCTTGACTGCTCCCTTCCAGGCCCCCCTTGTCTGGTCTGCTCCAGGCCCCCCCTGGTCTGCTCCCTTCCAGGCCCCCCTTTACTGCTTCCTTCCAGGCCTCCCCTTGACTGCTCCCTTGAAGGCCCCCCTCGTCTGCTTCCCCCCCCTCACCTCACCGATCCTTTAAAATGTACACCTTAGAGGAAAGGTGGCATAGAGGTGATATGATTGAGATGTTTAAATACCTCCGTGGCATAAATGTTCAGGGAGAGAGCCTCTTTCAATTGAAAGCAAGTTCTGCTACAAGGGGACATGGGATGAGGGTGAAGGGAGATAGATTCAGGAGTGATATGCGGAAATATTTCTTTACGGAAAGAGTAGTGGATCCGTGGAATAGTCTCCCAGTGGAGGTGGTAGAGATGAGGACAGTAACTGAATTCAAAAAAGCATGGGACAAACACAGAGGATCTCTAAAGGTAAAAAGGGGACTGTTGTAGTTGTTATGGAAGACAGACTAGATAGGCCATGTGGTCTTTTTCTGTCATCATATTTCTATGTTTCTATGTTAATGACATGAAAGCAGCCGCGGGAATATTTCTCCGTTCCCGCGGCTCTGTTTTCAAACTGCTTGGTCCGTCAATCTTCGTGGAGCCGGCGGGGAGGCCGAGGTCATCGCTTTCGCTGCCCTTCCACTTCTGCTGGCTACTTCCTCTAAAACGAAAGCAGCTCTGTTCCTGCGGCTGCTTTCATTTTGGAGGAAGGAGGAAGCAGCCAGCGGAAGCAGAAGGGCGGTGAAAGCGATGACCTCGGGCCCCCCCCCTCCCCGCCGGCTCCACGAAGATTGACGGGCCAAGCAGTTTGAAAGCAGAGCTGCGGGAACGGAGAAATGTTCCCACGGCTGCTTTCATTTCATTTTAAAAGATGAATCTTTGCGGACGGGCGGTTCTATCATAGGCAGTTTCTAGGGAGTGGCAAATAATGCCACCCCCTAGAATCTGCTGCCTGAGGCGACTGCCTCAGTTCGCCTAATGATAGAACCGCCCCTGTTGACATTCATCTGAAGCCCTCTCCCTAGTCACACTGAAAAGGCCATGTTTTATCTGATTGCATGCTGCAGGATGCGCATAAATAATTAAACTGTGCTTCAGAGGGTAAATTCTCTCTATCGGGAGCAGTAAGAGCAAGGCTTGCTCTTAGCTCTAGATTTCTGAGGTCTGCCCCAGGTAAGAGTTGCTTTGCAGCTGTGCCAGACACTCTACATTTACTGTCTGATATTTAACCATGGTGGTGAGTGTGGGTTTTTTTTTAATATTGGCTGCTGCAGTTAATTGAAATCTGGATATTCAATACCTGTATCCACCTAGTGGCTAGTGCTGAATATCCAGATAATGTGGTCAGTGCTGGCACCATCTGGATAGTGGAGATTTTCCACTGCTATCTGGACAGGCTGTCCACGGGCCACATAAGACTGTTTATTTTGATGTTCTAAGTTTTGTAGATAGCTATCCAGATAGTGGCACTGAAAATCAGCGCTGTCAGAATAAATGCCAGCTCTGCTCTAGCACCGCCTCTTGACCATCCCAGTACTGGTCAGAGGGAATATTCAATGGCACTATCCAGATAGTGATGCTGAATATCTCTCTCAGTGGGATTAATCTGATTAGTGGGTGCTGGTAATCAAATAAGTCCTTTTAAATATCAGGCTATTAATTCTTAGCTGAGCTAACTTCTGAGAGGTTCTGTTGCCAGCCTGCAGGTTGCTCAGTTCCTGGAGGAATCTTGCCCAAATGAACCTTTGACCTCCAGTCAATAGGTATCAGTAGAATCCAAAAGGCTGACTGGCTGCAATAACCTGCTCCAAGTCTGCTAATTCCTCTCAGGGCCTATCTTGTTCCTGCCTACATCTATATATAAACCCAGCTCTAGCTACACCTCTTTCTCAGAGCTTTGCCTGCACCTTGGTGTTGCTTTGTGCTTTAGTTCCCTGTTACACTTCGGTTCCTATTTCACCTCGTTGGATAGTCCTTGATCTTGCAGCAGTTCCTCAGCTTTACTCTTATCTTGCTCCTGTTTAGTGAGTGCTCTGTTCTCTCTTGTTTCCAGTCTCTTCTAGTGTTCTGTTTCCTGGTTCTCAACTTGGGTCCTGGGTTTGGACAGAGAAGATCTGGTGGCCACCAACACTGGAGGGTTCAAACCAAAGGGATAGGAACATAAGAACATAAGATTTTCCTTCAAACTCCAGTATCCTATTTCCAATGTTGGCCAATCCAGGTCACAAGTACTGTACCTGGTAGAATTCCAAAAAGTAGACAGATTCCATGCTGCTTATCCCAAAGGTAAGCAGTGGATTTCTCCCAGTCTACTTTAATAATGGTCTATGAATTGTTTCTCCCGGAACTAGTCCAACCTTTTTAAAACTCAGCTATACCAACAGCTTTTACTACATCTGTTGGCAATGAATTCCAGAGCTTAATTACACATTGAGAATGATGACAGTTACAGGCAAAGGACGGCATCCTAACCACCCCTAGATCTGGGGTGCCCTGTTCTGTGGAGATCCTGTCTATGGACCTCACCCATGTACAATTCTTTTTTTCTACTGAAGAGAATTGTCACAACTTCCTATTGATTAGAAATTAGTGGAAATAAATTAAATAGCTTTGATAACTTAGAGCCCAATACTGAGAGGGGTACATCGAGGGCATCCAGATGTCCCCGAGGAAGACAGGCCTGTTATGACCTGATTCTGGACTGCAGGAACTAAACATTCCCGTGGAACACAGAATCAGGCCCATGGATGGCTGGCATGTCCCTGCCATCTGTGAGGACATCCTGCCCACAGGTGCCCCAGACTCCTATGGCTTAGGCCCCCCACTTCCCTGCCACCCAACCAACGGCTGGTCAGTCGGGGCCTGGATTGGGTGGCAGAGACCCCCCTGCACCTGGCCCTGGCCCTGGCCCTGGCGGCAGGGTTCCCAGCCTTGATTGCTGGTTTGGTGCTGTTAATTACACCTCCAAGATGGAATAAACAGCACATCCCCATGGACCCCATAGGACATACACACCCCTGCTCCACCCTGGCCCTGCTCCGTCCCCCTACTGCTCAGGACATGTGGGGAGAACAGGAGGGGGAATAGGATCCAGATGACTTGCAGGGCTGCATGTCCCACCAGGATGTGCAGCCCCACAACCCACATCTCGGAATTGGGCCCTTAGGGGGTAGTTACTATTGCATTTACTCCTCTCCATATGTTCTTCTGATACTTTTCTCTCTTCATCTTCTTCACACTACTCTTTCTCCTTAATATACATAGGAGATTCAGACTGATCTTCATGACTTGAAAGTTCTGCCCATGTATTAAAGTCCACACAGACAACAAAAGCAGAAAGACGTGTAGTATGTGAATTCAAAAAATATATTTTACGACTCACTGGCTGTCTCCATTCGGTGCATGTCCACGATTGACTATGGAGTTGACAGTTGCTACAAGGATAATGTTCAAAGGGTGCCTCTGCAGGTTTTAAATCCAAATGCACTATCTTGCTACGAAGACTGAATTCTGGACAGTGCTACTTATACTGAAGTTTAAGTGAAGCTTCACTTGGACATTAATATATTTTAGTATGTCTGAGATAGATGACTGATATAGGATTCTCCTTGCTATTACTGAAGAGAACAGGCAAGGAATTGCGTATATCTGAAAGTCCTTTTCACTAATTTCATAGTAGGTTTTTAAGGCACAGCAGAATTTGGATCCATCCTATTTGACTGCTCAGCTAGTCCTTTATATACCAGTCCATGCTTTGCATTCAGTAGCTCTTTAAAGTGCCATCGCATTGGGAGGTAAAGGGACGGTGGCTTAGAAAGAGAATGTTTTCAGTGATAGGGCCAACCTAGCAAAACAAACAGCCTGATGTAGTATGGCAAAAGAATACAAGCATTTTCATAGAGAAGTTTATTTTATTTATTTATTTATCGCTTTTATATACCGCACTCTTTAAAATCAGTGCGATTTACAGATAACCCTTTTGTACAGAACAGGAAGCCTGTTATGCACTTACATTGATCGGGTACTACAACTTGGATTTCAAACTGGGGAAACTATCTACAACTATCTACCACTGTCTACAATATACACATGTTGCTTGTTATTTACAGATGGATAGCTGACTACAACTATCTACCACTATCTATCATTCCTCTCCTCAGGTCTCTTCACTGGCTCCCCATCCGTTTCCACATCCAGTTCAAGCTTCTCCTACTTACCTATAAATGCATTCATTCTGCAGCTCCTCTTTACCTTTCTTCTCTCATTTCTCCTTATATCCCCCCTCGTGAACTCCGCTCTTCTAGCCAACTGCTTCTTGCTATGTCTTTCTCCTCTGTTGCCAACTCCAGGCTTCACTCTTTTCACCTTGCAGCACCCTACGCCTGGAATAGACTTCCTCTGTCTATATGTCAGGCATCTTCTCTGACCCTCTTCAAATCCAGGTTGAAAGCTCACCTCTTTGCTTCTGCCTTTGGTTCATGACTTACCTCTTCTCCTCTTCCCTTGTCTTGTTTTCACTGGTTCCTTTTCTTTTCCCTTGTTATTACTTTTTTCCTTTGTCTTGTTTCTCCTGTTATCCTTCCGTTGCCTTTGTTCTTTCCTTATCCTTCACCTTCTTTGTTTTGTCTTTTTAGATTGTAAGCTCTATTGGGAAGGGACTGTCTATTTTTTGTCTTTTTCTGTACAGTGCTGCATGCGTCTGGTAGCGCTTTATAAATGCTCAGTAGTAGTAGTAGTAGTAGATGGCTAGCTGGGTGTATGGTGGGTGGGGTTGAGTTACTGGGCTGTGAGTAGTGCAGGAGAAAAAGATGGTGTTTTAATGCTTTTATGAATTGAGCAAGGTCAGTGATCACTCGGACGGTAGTTGGGAGCTCATTCCAACAGCTGGGAGCATAGAACTTAAAGGCTTGGTTCCTTGTTGCCTGGGTGCATTTTGTTATTTCCTTGGGGGTCTGTAGTGTGTTGGTGGCGAATGTCCTCCTTGCTCTGTTTGCTGGAGTGGGATAGAGAAGGTCTGACAGGGAGGTGGGTGATATTTTGTTGATGGCCTTGAAGGTCATCAGGACTACTTTATAAGTGAGCTGGAAGGAGATTGGTAGCCAGTGCAAATCCTTTAGGATTGGGGTAATGTGGTCTCTTCTAGAGGCCCTGTGTAGGAAGCATGCAGCTGCATTCATTGCCAGCTGTAATGGGTTTAGTGTGTTTTTGGGTAGACTGTGCAGGATCACATTGGCGTAGTCAAAATGGGGGGTCACCAGTGCCTGAAAAAACTGTTCTGAAGTCATCTGATTGCAGCAGGGGTCGGAGATGTCGCACTGTTCGTATTTTGTGGTAAATTTGCTTGATGATGTTGCTGATGTGTGCTTTAAGTTCGAGGTGCTGGTCTAGCGTAACGCCTAGGTAGCGGATGGTAGGTCTACTTGGGAGTTCAGCGTCTCTCGTCTGTAATGTCACTGGTGGGGAGAAGGATTGATTTCTTATAATGAACAGTACGTCCGTCTTGCTGAAGTTTATCTTGAGGCTCTGTGAGTGGAGCCAGTCAGTTACGGCCTCAAAGCATTTTACTAGTGGGGAGAAATCCGGATGGTCGATCTTGAATGGGGTGAAGAGTAGTACGTCATCTGCATAGTAGTAGGTCTCATGCTTGATCTATGCAGATGACGTACTACTCTTCACCCAAGGTTATGGGAGCGGATTATTTCACATATGGGTTGCATGTATATTTTGAATAAGAGGGTGGAGAGCGAGGAGCCCTGAGGCACACCATGTTTTTGTTGGAATGGCTTAGAGGTCGTGGAGCCTGCAAGTACCTGCTGCCATCTGTCCATTAGATAGGATTTGCACCATCTCCATACTGAGTCGTTAATTCCCTTTTCCTGAAGTCGTATCAGGAGTTGCTCATGGTTTACAGAGTCAAACGCAGCAGCAATGTACAGGAAAATTAGAGCATATCCTCATTTGATGTTGTTGATTCCTGTGATCAATGTGTTGATGAGTGTGGCAAGGAGAGTTTTGATGCCATGTGATTCCCTAAAGCCATGTTGGCAAGGGTCGAGGGGAGCTGTCGAGTCGATGTGGTCCTGTATTTGACGTTGGATGACCTTCTCAATTATCTTTGCTAGCAGCGGGATGCTTGATATTGGTCGGTATGATTCTACCTTCTGGGGACTCAGTTTGGTGTTCTTCAGAAGGGGCCAGAGTGAGGCATGATGGGAATTGTCCTGTGGAGAAGGACAGATCCATGATTTTGGCTAGTATAGGGCTGAGTTCTTTACGTAGTGATCTTATCCAGAATGCTGGACAAGGGTCGTTCGGGGCAGTGGTGGCATTGATGACTGCAATGATGTCCTCAATACCTGCAGCCGATGATGTTATGAGGGAGGTAAGTGGCTTAATTTGGGCTGGGTTGTTACTAGGGCTGGACAACGTGGCTTTGCTGACGTTATTAGTTTTGGCCAGCAGGTAGTCTGCGTATTCCTGAGGGTGTATCGTGGCTTGTTGGGGGGGGGGGGGGGTGAGGGTTCCTTCATTAGGGTCTTCACTATATTGAAGAGCTCGTGGGGTTTGTTCAAAGAGCGGCTCAGGAGTTCGGAGTGATGTTTCATTTTTGCTGATATTAAGTTCCGGTGTATCTTCAGGTGGGAGGTGTAGGCTGTCTGATCTGCTGGGGACCGTGTACGTCACCATTGTCTTTCCAGTTTCCTCAGGAGACTTAGTGAGTTTCGTAGCTCGGCAGTGTACCAGCGTGCAGTTTTTTTAGTTCTTGGTCGCTTATCTGGGTCATATGGCTTAATTGGGGCAGGTATGCATGCAAAGGAGCTCAGGCTGTTGTTCCATGAGGCCATCACTTCCTCGAGGTTCAGCGATGCCGTCTTGATGTTAGGAAGGACCTCTTTGATGATCGCCTCTTTGTCAGAGTCTGAAACGTCCTGTGAGTGCTGCTGAGTTTTCAGTTACTTTCTTTGCCCGTTCGCTATCCTGATGCCTTGGTATCCGGAATTTGATCAGATTGTGGTCCGACCATGGGACTGGGGAGATATCTACGTTGATATTGTAGGTCATGCTCACATCTGGTCGAGGGACGAAGATGAGGTCTAGTATGTTTCCTTTCCGATGGGTGGGGGCATCCACTATTTGTCCATAACCTAGGGTTGTTTTTTTTTAACTTTATTTATTAACCACCAACAAACAACAATAAACACTGTACATTCAATCTCCGAGCGGGGTGGACTCTGATCCCCACTCCGGAGGCAATCCGCAGATACAGATGAGTTATAACATTTTATACCTTCCCCCCTCCCTCCCCCACCCGATCACAACTCCCTCTAAATTACCAGCTACTTTCCCAGATCGTCTTCCTGACTCCTCACTAGCCCTCTCCCATGAGCCACTATAGTTTACCAGTCAGCTACCCACATGCAGTATTTCATTACAACTACGTGCCCCTAAATTTTGAATATAGGGTTCCCAAACCAATAGGAAGGCTGTCCAGCGCCTGACACTGCCCGCGCTCTCCACCGTTCAGTAAGCATCAATTGGTGGAAGCAATTACGCCATTCCCAAAATGTGGGTGGGGTCGGCTCTCTCCATTTGCGAAGGATCGGACCTTTACCCACCAGACATGCCTTGCGCATCAATAAACTTTCCCCTTTCACTTTAGGTTGGGGAGGGCCAAGTCGATCCAATACAATGAAAGAACTGGTCCATCTCAATCTCTGGTGAAGCAGCCCACTGACAAAGGCACATATCCTTGCCCAATAAGAGCGAAGAGCTTTACACCTCCACCACATATGTAAGAAATTCGCCAGAGGCTCCAAATATCGAGGACACCAACCATCAGAGGTTATATGGCTACGCAACACTCATCTGGGTGAAAAATTGGCTCTGATTATACACTTAAATTGAACTTCCCTCCAACGAGCCCCTCTGCAATTTCCACTATCCGTCTTAAAGCATTAATAACCGTACCAGGAGGCACCCCCCCCCCACCCCAGTTCCACTTCCCATGCCGCCTCCACTCCCCGATAATCTGGGGTATTTCTAAAGCAATCTAACCGTAATTTCAGCCCCGCTATCGATGGTGGACTGTCCCCTCCCAGGTCAAAAAATTCCAAGATCTGCGCCAACCGTTCTATAGTCAGTGCAGCTCTTGGTAGCGAGGACACATAATGAGAAATCTGCATAAACACAAAGCAATGTCTGGGAGTCAAATCATATTCGTGACGCAAGGACATAAACGACTTACATTTCCCTGAGGGTTCCACCAGGTGTCCTATATTCCGAATGCCGCGGCCTACCCAGTCTCGGAACATCGCTGTTTCCGATCCTGGGGTAAAGTTGACATTCCCTTGAACTGGCAACCAGCTCGATACCTTCCATGGTGTATTCCAATACACATTAAGCTGCCTCCAAGCTCTCCTGGCCGAGCCGAGCAACACACTCCCGCTATTCTGCTCGGTAATCCCTGGTTCTCCGTATGCAATACCGCTAGTAATGTCTGGGGGGTCACAAATCCCTCCTCGAAGGCCCTGGGCGTATAAATGTCTGTCCCACCCAACCAGTCCCCGATATGTCGGGCCTGGCAGGCCAGAGCGTAAGCCCCCAAATCTGGGAGCTCCATCCCCCCTCCCTCCATTTCCCCAGTAATCGGTTTAGCGGGATGCGTGCTCTAGCCCCTTTCCACAAGAACCCCCATATTACTTTTTCTAAACGCCGTAGGTCTTGGCGCAGCAACCAGACCGGTAAAGTCTCCATCCAGTATAAGATCCGCGGCAAAACCACCATCTTAACCGCTGCCACTCTCCCCAACAGGGACAGCGGGAGGGGTCCCCACGCCTGCAACTGGGTCTGCAGACGAACCAGAACGCGTTCCATGTTACGCACATATAACTCTCACGGCTGCCTCGTCAGCACAATGCCCAAATATATGAAGTTATTCTCCGCCCATTTAAGGGGGAACACACCCTCCCAGCACCCCTGCAGCTGACCTGATACATCCAGTGCCTCAGATTTATCTTTATTTATACATAGCCCTGCAAAAAGGCCAAACCTCGCAAACTCCTCTAGCAAACGGGGCAAGGACTGCCTAGGGGAGAGCAGATGCACCAGGAGGTCATCCGCAAAGGCCAACAACTTAAACTCCTGCAAGCTGATACGTACTCCTCGTATCTCTCGGGAGGTCTCTATTTTCCGAATCAAAGGGTCCAATGACAGGACAAACAAAAGAGGAGAAAGGGGACATCCCTGTCTGGTACAGCGTGCCAAAGGAAAAGCCTCCGACAGCACTTCATTGCAAAGCACCCCAGCGGGCGGCTCTGCATAAAGGCTCTCTACCATCTTACAGAAGGAAGCCCCCAATCCATACCATGGCAGCAAGTATCGCAGGTAGTGCCAATCAACCCGATCGAAGGCTTTCTCTGTGTCGAAACTGACAAGCAGAGATTGCAATCGCCGGTCGTGCACCCACTCCAGCGAGGCCAGGATTTTGCGCATATTACACACCGCAAATCGCCCCTTAACAAATCCGACTTGTGACTCATGTACCAAATGACCCAAAAGCCCCGCCAGCCGATCCGCCAAAATCTTTGCCATCAACTTTAAGTCAAAGTTTAGCAATGATATGGGTCTATAGGATGCCGCCTGTACCGGGTCTTTTCCCGGTTTTGGAATCAGTATAATGTGGGCGTGGTTACTACCCCAACGAAAAGTGCCCTGCTCCGCTCGCCTACCATGAACCGCTACCAAGGTTGGGGCAACGCAATCACTCAGTATTTTATAAAATTCAGTTCCTAGACCGTCAGGTCCTGGTGTTTTATAACAACTAGCTCTGGAAATAACTGTTTGTACCTCTTGTAGTGTTATCGGTTGACCCAATTGAGTGCTTTGCTCCTCGCTAAGTTGGGGCAAATCCAACCCTCTCAGATACTCGTGCATCCCCGTGGGGGAGCCAGGTTCCGCCGAATATAACTTTTGAAAAAATGATCGAAACACTCGGGCAATCGCCGTGCCCTCCCTCTGCAACCCTCCTTTAGCATCACGAATCGCAGCTACTGTATTCGTATCTCTCTGGCCCCTTAAGCAGCGGGCCAGTAGTTTCCCGGGCCTGTCCCCATGACAATGCAATTGATACCGGTAATATAGGATAGACCTCTTGGCTCTTTGATGTAAAAGCTCATTCAAATCCACCTGGGCCTCCCAGAGCCTCTTCTTATTCAAGGCATTCGGGGCTTGCGCAGACAAACGCCGCAATTTAGTAACTTGCTGCTCAAGCCGGATAATCCGCTCTGCTATCAGCTGGCGTTTTCGGGCTGCGAATCCAATAATATCGCCACGTAAGACTACCTTGGCTGTCTCCCAGACCAATTCGGGATCCCCCTTGTGGCACTGATGATCGTTCTCAAACTCCTGCCAGCGCCGCCTAATAAATTGGTGGAACCGAGAATCTTTATAGAGCTCCAATGGGAAGCGCCAGACCCTCGCCCTTATAGTGTCCCCTCCCCACTGTAACTCTACCCAGACCATTGCGTGGTCTGATATCTCTATAGGACCGATCTGCGCGTCCCCCGTGTGGGCAAACAAGCCTCCCGAGGTCAAGAGGTAGTCAATACGCGCACTAGAGCAGTGCGCATGGGACTGGTGGGTAAAATCTTTCTCTAAGGGATGTAATAACCTCCATGGATCCACCAGTCCCAACCTCGCTCTAAAGCGCTGCACCATCCGAGCTGTCGGAGCTCTCTCCCGCGCCTCCTCCTTTCTGGATGTGTCTAAGTCTACATCCAAGACCCCATTAAAATCACCACCGAGAAGTATTGGAAGCTCAGGCAGTTGTTCCACTTTGGAGGCCAAGCGACTATAAAAATTTGGATCCAACACATTGGGACTGTAGAGATTCCCCAAGATAACGGACTTCTCCTCTAAGATTCCCTGCAGCAACACAAACCTCCCATTTGGATCCCCCATTTCGGTTTCTACTTCAAAACGCACACGTTTATGGATTAGAATGGCCACTCCCCCCCTCTTCCCCTTAGCATGTGAGCCCCACATCTGCCCCACCCAATCTCTACGTAGTTTACTATGTTCATCAGTAGTCTGGTGGGTTTCTTGCAGAAAGGCAATATCACATTTCTGTCTAGCTAACGCCTGTAGAATTTTATATCTTTTGATTGGGTTCCCCAATCCACAGACATTCCACGAGATTATCTTCAGAGCATCGGGTCAGTGTCAAGGCTCCCCCACACAGTAATTACTAGTTTCTCGGAGGGAGCTCCCCCAGCCTGGAGCCCCTCCCAAATTATATTCAGGTATTTATCTAAATGCCAGCCACGTAACTCTTGGGTGTGATCAACCCCCCCCTTAAAGCCCCTCCCCTTCTCCCCCTTGAAACCCCTATCCTCTTCTCCCTCTGTCTCTCTTTCATCTAATCCTCCCCACTAGCTAATAGCTTTAGGTCCCGTGTGATGCGAACGGTCACCCCCCTTTTACCCCTTCCAGCTACTCCATACATTAACGAACCCTTCACCCGTTGACAACCCAGTACCAGTACTAGGCAAAAGGCCAGTCTGCCCAAGTCTCGCTCCTAAGAGCGGTGATTTAACACCACAACATACAATGTCAACTTGCTTACTGCCCCACACTGCACATAGTAAAGGCGTGCCTGGATAGAATGAGCTCTCTGGGCAGCAAACAGTCCCAAATTGTGCCAGCCCAGTCTGTTATGGAGTCAAGACTTCACAACTCCAGGGACCCCCGGCAGTGCTGCCCCTGCACTCTAACCATCAGTAAGCTTTTGAAATACAGGCAATGAAATAAAGCAGTCAATCATTACAAAGTTTCAGATAATGCTGCTATTTCAGGGTCCCTGGGCCATGCAGCTTCCCACACACTAAGTTTTCAATATAGGAAGTTGCCTCCTCCGCCGCCTCAAAGATCTGGTGTGCGCTTTCATGGATCACATGTAAGCAAGCTGGGTATTGCACCGAAAATTTTATTTTAGCATCTATAAGTTTCTGGCAAAGAGGTGCATATGCTCTACGCCTCTGACTCAATGCTGCGGAGTAATCCTGAGCGATACGGATACTCAAGTTATCTTGCACAATGACTCCTTTCTGGCATGCTGCTCTCAATATTGCCTCTTTCTGAGGGAAGTGCAAAAACCTGGCTAGCACCACTCTCGGCCTGTGGTCTCTAGCCTGCTTGCTTCCCACATGGTGCGCCCGTTCAATAAGCAATTTCCCGCCTTCTTCTATACCCTCAAACGCTTGGGGGAGCAAGGCTTCCAAGTATTGTTTTAAATCTTTATCTGTCACCATGTCCGGGATGCCCATCAACCTCAGGTTGTTTCGGCGTGATCGGTTCCCTAAGTCATCTGGTTTTACCTCATGCAAGTTGTGGTGATGAAGGGGCATCAGAGCCCATGGAAATAGCTGGAAAACAAACTTTTGCCTGCAAGCAGAGAGATAGTTCAGAGAGCAGGGGGTTTGAAACTGCAGCCAAATAAAAAAAACACACACACAGAGCTGCTGAGTCCAGGCCACGCCCAAGCTCCATGGCAACACAGGAAGGTAATAGGAAGCACCTGTGGGAGGAATTGGAACGGGGAGAGCAGCTACACACATTTAAGCTCCAGGGAACAGAAAGAAGGGAGCCTACCAAGAGAGAGGAGGGAGAAGAACTCCTGGGGCAAACTGAAGGGAAAGGATCCTTCAGGGGAAAGGAAAGAGAGAGGTTTTCCAGAGACAGCCGCAGAAGGGAGTCCCAAGGCAGCCAGCACTCTGGGGACTACAGTCCAGGGAGAAGCCCATGCTGTAAAGGCATTGCAGCACGGTCTGGAGACCGGAGAGTCTATCCTGAGAGAGTTGCTGACTATAGTCCAGGTACGAGAGCAGCCCTGCATGAGTCTATGGGAAAAGTTTAACCTCTGGAAAGGTCTGTGAAGAAAAGGGTCACGAAAGACAAGGTGAGCCAGTTAGAAGCCTTGTCCAGCTTGTTGAGAGATAAGGGTCTCTACAGTCATTCTAAAAACCCTGAGCACAGAGAGAAGTCCCGATGGGAAAAGGTCTTAAAACTCTTAGAGGAGATTAAGCCTATGTCCCCTCAGCATGAGTTAAGCCAGGAGACAGTAGAGTCTGATTATGAAGACATGCAGACAGAGCCTTATGATATGGAACAAGACTCTTTAGACTCCTTGATGGATTGTTCTTTTTGTATGAAGATAGAATGAAGAGGCTGTAGGTTTTTTTAAACTGAGGAAAAAAAGCCAGAAGCCATTTTACCTGAATGTCTTATGTCTTGAATGCTGGAAATGTTTAAAAGGAGAATTGCTGGTGTTTAGAGCTGAGAGGAAATGGTTCAAGTGTGATTTGAATGATTAAGAAACAGCTAGAAGCAAAATAAGCTTTGTTTAAAGTTTTATTCAGTTTGGAAAGGCTGATACCTTTGCTGGAACCTAGCTGCAACCAGCTAAGCCGCTTTTCTAACTGTTGGACTTTGGGAAGAAACACTTTTGATGTAGCAAGCTGCCTAAAGCCACTGCAACATTTATCACTGCCAGAATCCTGTTTGACTGGAACTTCTTTTGTTGGAGAGTACATCCTATTTTCTGTTAACATGTGTTGAGCTTCAAAGAAAGTTCTGTGCAAAGTAAAAGACACAATGAATTTCCTGTGTTTGCTTTCAACCCTCAGATTCCTCTTATTTTCACACAACTACAATTCCCAGAAGCACTAACTCTGGAACCCATATTAAAAAGGGACATTAGATGGCACGCCCCTGCCTATAGGCAACCACCTAGATGATAGGGAGCGCCACAAAGTATAATCGGGTTCTCAGGCCCTCCACCTCCTGAGTCAGCGCCTCCAGGCTATCCTCAGTGCGCCTGACAAGATCTTCGGCCTCCTGCAGTCGGCTCCCCAAGGCTCACACCGAGCTGTGCAGATTGTCCATTTTCTCATGCAGAGCCATAAATTATGCCGTCAAAGCCTCTGCCACCGCTGCCAAAACCTCCTCCAGGAAAGCAGGGGAGGTAGGCGAATTTGGTGCAGCTGTTCCCTCCGCCATCTTGCTCGTGGCTGCCATGCGGTCTCGCTCTTTCCGACCCGCTTTTGTGTTTGCCGCCATCCCACCGATCGCTCAAAGTCAGCCCCAGGAGCTGCAGAGGGGTCTTCAGGTGAGGTATCGGTGTGTTTTGAAAGCTTTCCACTGCTCTAAACGGCTCTAAAATTTCAGTTTGGGTAAAGGGCGACCGGAGTGCAAGCAGAGTTCGGCTGCTCGCCCTCACCACATCACGTGACCTCCATAGCCTAGGTTGTTAAGTGCTTCAAGGAAGGCTTTGGAGTGAGTATCCTGCAGGGCTGGTAGGTTAAAGTCTCCCAGTACCCAGTTCGGCCTGCGTGTGCTCTTGGGGTTGGAGGCTAGGTCAATTATGGTTGCGAAGGTCTTCAGTGGATGAAGCTGGATTTCTGTATAGTTTTGTGTCATCTGCAAATTTGATAACCTCACTCGTTATTCCCTTTTCCAGGTCATTTATGAATATGTCAAAAAGCAGCGGACCCAGCACATATCCCTGGGGTACACCACTATTCACCTTTCTTCATTGGGAAAATTGGCCATTTAACCCTACCCTCTGCTTTCTATCTTTTAACCAGTTCCTGATCCACAATAGTACACTGCCTCCTATCCCATGACTCTTTAGTTTTGCCAAAAGTCTCTGATGAGGGACCTTGTCAAAGGCTTTCTGAAAGTCCGGATACACTATATCAACTGACTCACCTTTGTCACCTGTTTATTCACACCTTAAAAAAAAAAAAAACAGATTAGTAAGACAAGATCTTCCTTGTCTAAAGCCATGTTGGCTGTCTCCCGTTAAGCCATGACTACATGTTCAGCAATTTTGTTCTTTATGATGGTTTCTACCATTTTTCCCGGTACTGACATCCGGTTCATCGGTCTGTAGTTTCCCGGATCACCCCTGGAACCCTTTTTAAAAATTGATGTTACGTTCACTATCCTCCAATCTTCAGGTATTACAGATGATTTTAATGATAGTTCACAGATTACTAATAGCAGGTCTGCAATCTCATATTTCAGTTCTTTCAACACTCTTGAATGTATATCATCTGGCCCAAGTGATTTGCTGCTCTTCAGTTTATCTAATAGTTGTAATACATCTTCCCAACGTATCGATATTTCCTTCAGTTCTTCTGCACTTTTAAATACCACTTCAGTCATGGGTAACATCCCTACATCTTCCTCAGTAAAGACCGAAGCAAAGAATTCATTCAGTCTCTCCGCTATTGCCTTGTCGCCTCTTAGTGCCCCTTTAACCCTTCTATCATCTAATGGACCAACTGACTCTCTCACATGTTTTTTGTTATGAATGTACTTGAAAAAGTCTTTATTACGCATTTTTGTTCAACAGCATGCGGCTAACCTTGATAAAGCAGCTAACCACTGGCGCTGAACTTTGAACCTGGATACTAGATACATATACGGCCTCTGGCAGTGAATATCAGGGTTGGCTGTATAGTGATATTCAGCTGCGGGCTGGTTAGCTAAAGCAGCAAATGATAGCAGAGCCTTTCATGTACCTTTGTTTATCTGCTGAATATCTCCCATTCTGGAGATGTCTAAGTAGATGCCCCTAGAGACGTCCTTATTGTGCACATCCAGGCTTGTGAAATCACATCTTCACCCTAGACACGCCTGCATTTTTTTCCAGACATTCTGGCTTAGATGACTCAGATTGCACTTGGATGAATCTTCTAAAATTCCCCTCTATATGTGCACATTTGGCTTTTTCATTCATGAATTTTACCGGCTGAATATATCCGTATAGCTACTGTACATACAGATCAATTATCTGTTTAAAAGTATACCTGTGATTTATTATTTCAGTTGTACATTTAGGAGATCATTTCATAATTCTTTTCACCCATAAAATGTTGATTTATGCGAGTAAAAAGCTTCTAATAAATTAGAAACATAGAAACATAGAAACATGATGACAGAAAAAGACCACAAGGCCCATCTAGTCTGTCCTTCCATAACAACAACTACAACAGTCCACTTTTTACCTTTAGTGATCCTCTGTGTTGGTCCCATGCTTTTTTGAATTCAGTTACTGTCCTCATCTCTACCACCTCCACTGGGAGACTATTCCACGGATCCACTACTCTTTCCGTAAAGAAATATTTCCGCATATCACTCCTGAATCTATCTCCCTTCACCCTCATCCCATATCCCCTCGTAGCAGAACTTGCTTTCAATTGAAAGAGGCTCTCTCCCTGAACATTTATGCCACGGAGGTATTTAAACATCTCAATCATATAACCTCTATCCGCCTTTCCTCTAAGGTGTACATATTAAGATCCTTAAGCTTGTCCTCATATGCTTTATAATGAAGCCCATTAATCATTTTAGTAGCAACCAATGTTCCCTCTAATTTTCTGTAGGCTGTGTGCGCATAAAATATCAGCTGTGCAGCTTTTGAAGGAAGATTAAATTTTTGTGCGCCACATAACGACACTCGGAGTTATATACTTTAAAATTTGACTACATGTCAGAATACAGTATGTACACCACATTGATTGCACTAGAAAATATTGTCGAACTTGTGAAAACCGTAAATACACAACAACTTTTCAATTTTAAGAATGTCTGTGGTGTTTTCTGTCAGAATCAGAACCGTAATTTTTGTGCGCTCTGTTGTAAAGTATGTGCGCTCACTCGGCGAGGTGTGTGCGCGCGCACACGCGCACTGCTTAGAGGGAACAGTGGTAGCAACCCTCTGCACCGACTCCATCCTGTTCACATCCTTTTGAAGGTGCGGTCTCCAGAATTGCACACCATACTCCAAATGAGGTCGCACCAAAGACTTATACAGAGGCATTATCACCTCCTTTTTTCTGCTAGCCATTCCTCTCCGTATGCACCCAAGCATCCTTCTAGCTTTTGCCGTCGCCTTTTCTACCTGTTTAGCTACTTTAAGATCATCAGACACAACCACGCCTAGGTCCCGCTCTTCTTTAGTGGACAAAAGTACTTCACCTCCTATACTGTATTGCTCCCTTGGATTGCTGCAGCCCAAATGCATGACCTTACATTTTTTAACATTAAATCCCAGCTGCCAAATTCTAGACCATTCTTCAAGCTTAGCTAGATCCCTCCTCATGTTATCTACACCTTCCTGGGTGTCTACTCTATTGCAGATTTTGGTATCATCCGCAAAGAGGCAAACCTTACCCGACAGCCCTTCTGCTATATCACTAACAAAGATGTTAAAAAGAATCGGACCAAGGACAGATCCCTGGGGCACACCACTGGTAACATCCTTCTCCTCAGAGTGAGCTCCATTTACTTGTACTCTTTGTCGCCTCCCACCCAACCAATTTCTAACCCAAGCAGTAACTTTAGGGTCCATCCCTAGGGTGCTCAGTTTGTTTATAAGTCGCCTGTGAGGAACAGTGTCAAAGGATTTACTGAAATCTAAATACACCACATCTAGAGCTCTCCCTCGGTCCAACTCCCTGGTCACCCAGTCAAAGAAATCAATCTGATTTGTCTGACAAGACCTGCCTCTAGTGAATCCATGCTGCCTCGGATCCTGTAATCCGCCGGACTCCAGAAACCTCACTATTTTCTCTTTCAGCAGCGTTTCCAATAATTTACTCACCACTGAAGTTAAACTAACCGGCCTGTAGTTTTCAACCACATCCTTACTTCCGCTTTTGTGTAAAGGCACCACATGAGCCTCTCTCCAGTCCTTTGGCATCACTCCTGACTCCAACGAAGCATTGAAAAGGTCAGTCAGTGGAGTTGCTAGAACGTCTCCAAGTTCCCTCAGTATTCTAGGGTATATCCCATCCGGTCCCATCGCTTTGTCTACTTTAAGTTGAGCTAGTTTCTCACGAACACAGTCTTCTGAAAATTGTTCAAGATGTCCCTCGCTTCTGTTCTTATTTGTGGGTGTTTTCTGAGGTCCTGCTCCTGGTTCTTCATCTGTGAACACAGAACAAAAATATTTGTTAAGCAATTCCGCTTTATCCTTATCAGCTTCTACATATTCCCCCCCTGCACCCTTGAGTCTGACAATACCACTTTTGCCCTTCCTCTTCTCACTAATATATCTGAAAAATGTCTTATCCCCCCATTTTATTGCATTGGCTATTTCCTCCTCCTTTTGAATCTTTGCCTTCTTGACTACTTTGCTAGCTTCTCTAAGTTTTTTCCAAATACAGATGCCTGTCTTCCTCTCTCTGTGATCTCTTGTATTTCATGAAGGCCTCCCTCTTTTTCTTCACTTTTTCAGCTACTTCCTTCGAAAACCATAGCGGTCTCCTGTTCCTTTTGCCTTTATTTACCATTTTAACAAAAAGGTTGGTTGCCTTTAAAATACCCCCTTTCAGTTTTGCCCACTGTTTTTCTACATCCCCCAGCTGTTCCCATCCCACTAACGACTCCCTGAGGTATTGGCCCATCTTCGCAAAGTTAGTCTTCCTAAAGTCTAAGATCTTCACCTTGGAATGGATTCTAACAGCCCTAGTCCTAATACTGAACCACACCATCTGGTGATCACTGGATGCAAAATGATCTCCCACTACAACATCAGAAACACTTTCACCATTGGTAAGCACCAAGTCCAGTATGGCCCCTTCACGTGTGGGGTCTGTTACCAATTGCCTGAATAGTTCTCCCTGTAGAGAATCCAGGATCTCCTTACTTCTAGATGATACTGCAGCAGGAATGTGCCAATCAACATCTGGCATATTGAAATCTCCTAGCTGTAGCACTTCCCCTTTCCTAGCAATGCTGCGTATGTCTTCAATTAACTCTCTATTCACCTCTTCCTCTTGTGAGGGAGGTCTGTATATCACACCAATGCAAATAGATTTCTCTTTCCCTCTTTCTAGTTTAACCCACAATGGCTCCTCTCTCCCTTTTAAGCTCTGTAATTCCAAAGCTTTAATAGTAGTTTTTACATATAGTGCCACTCCTCCTCCCCTTCTTCCTACCCTGTCCTTTCTGAATAAAGTATAGCCAGGTATAGTTACATCCCAGTCATGGTTTTCTGTGAACCATGTTTCTGTAACTGCCACTAAATCCAAGTCAGCCACTCCCACCAAAGCTTCAACTTCAGGGATCTTATTTCCCATGCTACGGGCATTAATACACACTGCTTTCCATATGTTACCCCTGTTACCCATTTCCATAAAGGTATTTAATGTATCACCTACCTGGGGGCTTTCACTTACCTGGGGGCTTTCTTCACCCATCCACAACAAATCTAGTTTAAAGCCCTCTTCAGTAGATTAGCCAGTCTACTACCAAAGATGCGTTGACCTTTCTTGGACAGATGGATGCCATCTCTGCTCTGCAACCCTTGGAACAGCATCCCATGGTCTAGGAAACCAAAACGCTCTCGAAGACACCATCCACGCAGCCATGCATTCATCTCCAGGATGTGAGCCTCTCTGCCTTGGCCTTTACCCTCAACAGGGAGGATTGAAGAGAACACCACCTGTGCACCTACCTGCTTCACCCTCTGTCCCAGAGCCATGAAGTCACTTTTGATACGTTCCGAGGTATACCTGGCAGTATCATTTGTTCCAACATGGATTAGCAACATTGGGTAATAGTCAGTGGGCTTGATGAGTCTCGGCAAACTCTCCGTAACATCTTGGATCTTGGCACCAGGCAGACAGCATACCTCTCTGGACATCAAGTCTGGTCGGCAGATGGACGCCTCAGTACCCCTCAGAAGAGAGTCTCCAACCACCACTACCCTTCGTTTCCTTCTGGTCACTGATTCCACAACTATGGGGTACTTCTAGGTTACCTCTAGAAGTACAAGTGGTGCATAAGAACATAAAATATGACATACTGGGTCAGACCAAGGTCCATGAAGCCCAGTATCTTGTGCCAATCTAGGTCACAAGTACCTAGCAGTTTCCCCAACAGACATAGGTTCCACAATGCTTGTATTGGGGCAAGCAGTGGATTTCCCGGGTCCCCTTTAGTAATGGTTTATGGACCTTTCCTCCAGGAACTTGTCCAAACCTTTTTTAAACCTAGCTACACTAACAGATTTTACTATATCCTCCGGTAATGAATTCCAGAGTTTGATTACATGTTGAGTGAAAAAATATTTTCTCTTATTAGTCTTAAATAGGTTACCCTGTAGCTTCATTGCATGTCCCCTAGTCTTTCTATATTTTGATAGCGTAAACAATTGATCTACGTTTATCCATTCCACTCCATTCATTAATTTATAGACCTCTATCATATCTCCCCTCAGCCGTCTCTTTTCCAGGTTGAAGAGCCATAACCTTTTTAGCCTCTCTTCATAGGGGTATACTTCTATCCCCTTTACCATTTTGGTGGCTCTTCTCTGTACCTTTTCTAATAATGCAATATCCTTTTTAAGATACGACGGCCAGAACTGCACACAATATTCAAGGTGCAGTCGATAAAGAGGCATTATAATATCCTTTGATTTATTCTCCATTCCTTTCCTTATGATATCTAGCATTCTATTTGCTCTCTTGACCGCCACTGCAGGTATGCAGGTATGCAGGTGACCCTGGCATACCCCTCTTTTCAGAATCACCAAAGTGCAAAGCCAAGGGAACACTTTGCCCTAAATCTACCCCCATGATACAACCTCCCTTCACCTCTCTGAACCACCCTCCTTGCTCCTTATTGAAGGATCCTCAATCTTATTGACAAATGGGACAGGAGTGGTCTGACTTCACTCCTTTCCTGGCTGTGTAGGCTTACAAAATGGTGGCAGTAAGCTCTAGTAGTAGTTTCATGATGACAACCTTAGGGACTGATTGTTCGAGGTAGTTTCAGTACTATCTACCGAGGCAGGGGACATGGCCCTTTGCGCTAAGTGCAAGGCAAATGCGTGGCATGCCCTCTGCATTTATTGCACAGAGTTTGCAGTTAAGGTCTGATAAGTGCAAACACTGCACTTAAGTAAAAGGGCCCCCAGAGCGCTGCGTATGTCTTGTAGCTTTATACAATGACAAGTAGTAGTAGTAGTAACAATGTGTTTTAATGGTGTGCACTAATGCAGTAGTACACTTTAGTAAATACAGCTTTTGGAGCAGTCTCTATCCCAGGTGGAAAAAAAAATTCTGCCTCTAAAAGCCTGGTAAAACTTGTAGCTCGGCCCCCTGGGACTCCTGAAAAATGCCAGCCTCCTCCAGCCCCCTTCCCCAGTGTCTTACCCTATCAAGCTTTCAATGAATACACAGTACAACTACAGTAACACTCTTTGCACAGTGTGGGCAATTTAATTATTACTTGCTACCAGATGCATGTTGTAGCCTTCCGAAAAAACATCCCTGACCCTGGCTCTTTTTCACCCAGCTAAAATTGTCTGATTTGTGATTTTAACAGTACAAATTTAGCAAAATGAAGAGGTTAAATTCTGAACAGGTAAATTTACCCATCTAATATTCTTTTTAACTGGGTAATTATTTTAAATATCATCCCCAATGTGGATACAAATTGTCCCATTAATGAGACTTCTAGATGAGCCTTCAATGAACTTCCTACCAAATTCCCTTGAGCTCAGTTTTCCCAAGCTTTTATATTCATAAGACTTGCCATAGGAGTACTGTTTGATATGTCTGGGAGCCTGGAATGTTTGGTTTTTCCACAGAAACTGGTCATCTTCCATTCTTCTGAGGAGAAGTTCTGATTCCTTAAGACTTGGCCCCTGGTGCCCTCATCCAGGCTTGGGATTTTACAAAATACTCTACAATTCACACAGCTTTCCCATTTACACATTCAGCCTTTCTGTAATATCTTTTAGTTCTTTCAAGATTATTCACACGCATCCTTTCCCTGATCAGAATTTCTAAGGTCAACCTTGCTCGACTCAGCTTCCCTCTCTATCGACTCTTCTCTGTGAGGCTAATTTCATAAACTTCCACAGAATTAACATGTGCTAGCACATCTGTGTTTGAGGCCTATTTTATAAAGAGGCACATTCTGACCTGGCCGTCCAGCCCCTTGTGCAGCCGACCAGAAGTGGGATGCCCAAAGGTAGACCCGATTCTGATCCCACAGGAGCTAGATGTGCCCGCAGGATCAGAATCGGGTCTATGGTCCGAACGTGCAGGCCGGGCCCCAATTCTGGTTGGCCTGCATGCCCAGAAGATCCCCGGCTACCTTAGTCTGAGACATGAATGAAGCCGCTGTGCCATGGCATCCCATCGCCATGGCACCGTGGCTCCATTCAGGAGCTGCAAATGCAGGCCGCTGCAGATATTCTTCTTTCCCCGCAGCCAGACCCTAGATCTGGCCTCCCATGGCCTGGGTCTGGCTGCAGGTATGCTCCTGTACTTCCCTACCTTTTTGTCCTGGCCCAGCGGCATGATCCCCTGACGTCGAGTGAGACTTATTCCACCTCTGCGCTGGAATAATTTCCCCGTCCATGTGCATGGCCCTGGATGTATAGGGCCGACTTCAGAATCAACCATGTACGTCTGGGGTCGCGGACCACCCATGTCCTGCCCTCGCACCGCCTCAGTAATATCCCCTCCTGGCCCCAAGCCTCCCTGTACAAATGAGCTGTTTGTATGGGGAGGCAGTAGCCAGGGCGGCAGGGGAGCAAATAGCAGGGATGGACATCCAATCCAGACATCCATCTCTGCTATTCGCTATACTGAATGAGCCCCATAGCGTATACTTTACTTTAGAAAATAGGGGCATGACTGCGGTACAGATAAACACAAATTAGGCATGAGCACTTAATGCCTGCTGTATGGCAGGTATAAAGGCCCGTGCCTAGATTTTTCAAGCATGCGCTAAGTTATGCAGCTTTATAACTTACGTGTGTAAATTTACACTTCGTCTGCTCTGCCCAGACCCTGCCCATGTTCACACTCATGTTGAAAGTAGGTTGATCAGAATTATATGTGCACTTACAGAATAGCAGCCACCTAAAGTACGCGTGTCGTAAAAGTGCCCATTCATGCGTGAAAGCCCTTAAAAATAGGCAACTTACCCATGTAAATGGCACATATTTTTGCACGGCTCGTTATAAAACCAACCCCTTCGTGTTCAGAAACAGCTGCTTGTCTACACTAATGTCATCATAAAACTAAGATCCTGACAACAAAAGACCCCTTGATCTAAATAACTTTTTGTCGGAGATTGTCATCAAAGTGAGTGGGGAGACTGCCGCTCACCGCCGTGACTGCTCCTTTTTTTATTTTTAAGTCAAAAATGAAAATACTGTACTTAGCTGATAAGAACTTCTCCAAAAGCAGATGAGAATGCCAGATTTCTCTAGGTTGATGACGTGCCACACGTTTCGGGTTAAACATACAAAGTTTAAAACCCTGCTTCAGGCCATCTCTTACTGGCAACACAATTCAGATTCTGCTCCAAAGCTGTGAGCCACTTTCGGAATGAGTCAGAGATAGGGGTGTGCCTCTTGTACTTCGGCGTCTGACGTCACTTTCCACAGGTGCTCATTAGTATTCAAACAAAATGCAAAATCAATTGCAGCAGCAAGGAAGATCTCACAATCAAGAGAACCCCTTGTAAAAATATTAAATGATGGTATACCAGTCAATTTGGATATTAAGACCCCTAGGGGTAACTGTGTTCAAGCGAAAAATCCACTTCTGTTCCCGTAGTTGTAATCGCTGTTCACGATCACCTCCCCTAGGGTCAATGGGTTCAAAATCCAAAACTCTCCAACGCAGTGAGTCAAAATCATGTAGATGTTGTAGACAGTGTTCTACCATAGGAGCAGAGAGATTTTTCATCCATAAACGGGAAGCATGTTCAGATAGCCGGAGTTTAACAGGACGAACAGTACGTCCCACATAATACTTCTCGCAAGGGCAGATTATCAAATAAACTACAAAAGTGGAAGAACAATTCGTGTAACCTTGTAGAGAATAGGTTTGAGATGTATGCAGATCCATCCAGGTCTCACCTGGTATCGTGGAACTACAGTATTTGCATTGATTACAGGGACTATGTCCTTTGATGTCATGACGGTATAGAGGACGATCTACCTTATGTGTAGTCTTCATAATAAGATCTCTTAAATTCACCTTTCTCGAGTAGGCAATACGAAGAGTCTTATTGCAAAAGCAAGAGTGAAGTCCTAATATAGGCCAAAACTGATGTAGCAACTGTGCCACCGGTAACATGTTGTTGGTGTAAGGTAAAATACCGGTAACCACATCCTCCTCTGATGAGGCACTAGCCGGTAGCAAAAGCCACTCCCTATGAAGATGCTTGGCTCGTTTATATGCTTTCATAATTACTCCAAGAGGGTAGCCCCTATGAATAAGCCTATTTATCAAATCAGCAGCGTGTGAACTAAATTCATCTTTCGTAGAGCAATTACGGCGAAGCCGCATGAATTGCCCAAAGGGCAATCCACGTTTGAGAGCTCGCGGATGATAACTGTCATATCGAAGCAAGGTGTTGCACTGTACCGGCTTCCTATAAAGCGTTGTCTCAAAACCTGATGATGTTAGAGACACTGTAACATCCAAAAATTGTATACTAGAGACCTCCATCTGTGCTGAAAATTGAACATTAGATTTGTAAGCATTAAGGCGCTGAATAAAGAGCTCCAAATCTGATTTTGTACCTGTCCATAAGAAAAAAACATCATCAATGAAACGTCTCCAAAATGGTATGAAGCAGAATGCCGGATCAGAATAAACAAACATAGATTCAAAAACATCCATATAGATGGTAGCAATAGATGGGGCCACCGTGGCACCCATTGCAATCCCCATTATCTGCAAATAAAATTGCTGTCGGTATAGAGAAAAAAATTGTTATTTAAGACAAGATCTAAAAGATCTAATAAGAGAAAGGATGTAGGGGATACGGTCCGGAAGGTCTTCTAGAGGATAATCTGTAAGATAATTCATTAATTGATGTTTGTGTATAATGACTGTACGTCAAGAGTTACTAAATAAGTATATGAAGAAACATCAGTACATGTCAGCAATTGAGACAAAAAGTCCCCAGTATCCCTAATATAGGAAGTCACTTTCGCTGCTGCAGGCTGTAAAAAATGTCGCAGAATTTAGAAAGCGGTTCAAGCAGGGAGTCTCGGCAGGATATAATCGGCCTGCCCGGTGGATATTGTAATGACTTGTGAATCGTTGGGACTAAATAAAATATAGTCCCCAGGACTTATTTTAACTTATCAAAGGCATCAATATGAGGCTCTTCGACAACTGGCCGTAATGGACGTCGTTATTCGACGGACGGATAAAGGTGGAGCGACAGTTGTTTTATCGCCTGCACAGGATCAACGAGAAATAGATACTCATTTAAACAATCGTGAAAACTATAGATGTTTAAGTACTAATCCTACGGATGAACTGAAAGCCAGGATTCAGGTTCTAGTTTCCCAAGCGTTTTTTCGCAATTGGATCACCAAACAGGAATCAGAGTTTTTAATTAAGAAACATCCTAAGGTTCCTATAATTTATTTAGTCCCTAAGATTCACAAGTCATTACAAGATCCACCGGGCAATTGTGGAGGCAATCTGAGATCTAATGTGTGGTGGAAGGGGGCTGGGGGCCTTAGATCAGGATTGTCCTCCACAATTGATAATTTGACAGCTTTTCTCGAAGGAACTCAAAGATAAACATCTCTACTCGAGCACCTTGTTGGTTACTTTCCCCTCTGTTGAGGTTAAGCAGCGCATCATCAGGGCCGTTTTTAAAATTAAGTCTGTTAAATTTTGTGGACAAATGGTTCCATTTTTCCTGATGTCTCGCGAAAGTACTCAGTTGTGCCGGAGGCAATTTTTACAGCTTAAGCCCCGTGTGTGGCACTGGGTGCTTCTTTTTGCCTCGTTATCCCGGTAAATGTTTGGTGGGCCTTGAGGATGCCTTGTATACCTTCACAGGGGTTTCTCACCTTGAAAACTTTCTTAAGGAAAGACAGGTGGTAGTTAGAACGGATGATTCAGTTAATGTTGCCTCCAATTGTTGAGATAATGTTCTCATGATTTCCTTTTTTTTTTGGTAATTATGTTTATAATTGACATTGCTGATCCCATAATGTGGACTATATCCTGGATATGCAATGCCTTTGTTTGTTTCTTATTTGTTAGAATATAGATTGACCTTTCACTGTATAAAAAAAAAATAAAAAAATAAAAATAAAAACAAGATCCACCGGGCAGGCCGATTATATCCTGCCGAGACTCCCTGCTTGAACCGCTTTCTAAATTCTGCGACATTTTTTTACAGCCTGCAGCAGCGAAAGTGACTTCCTATATTAGGGATACTGGGGACTTTTGTCTCAATTGCTGACATGTACTGATGTTTCTGCCCTTGCGAGAAGTATTATGTGGGATGTACTGTTCGTCCCGTTAAACATGCGGGCTATCGAACATGCTTCCCGTGTATCGGAATTAGAACAAGCGAATCTCTTTCTGCTGCCTATGTGTCAGACGGGGCATAGTGTCGGTGACAACATCTAATCATGATTTTGAACTCAGGCTGCGTTGGAGGAGTTTTGGATTTTGAACCCATTGACCCTAGGGGAGGTGAGCGTGTGAACAGCGATTACAAACGACGGGAACAGAAGTGGATTTTTCGTTGAACACACGTTAACCCATAGGGGTCTTAATATCCAAATTGGACTGGTTATACCAATCATTTAATAGGTTACAAGGGGTTCTCTTGATTGGGGAGATCTTCCTTGCTGCTGCAATTGATTGTGAATTTTGTTTTGAATACTAATGAGCACCTGTGGAAAGTGAACGTTCAGGCGCCGAAAGTACAAGAGGCACACCCCTATCTCCACCCCTGACTCATTCTGAATAGCGGCTCACAGCTTTGGAGCAGAATCTGAATCATGTTGCCAGGTAAGAGATGGCTATGAAGGCAGGCGTTTTAAACTTAGGTATGTTTTAACCCGAAAATGTGTGGAACATCGTCAACCTTAGAGCACATCTGTCATTCTCATCTGCTTTTGGAGAAGTCTTGATGAGCTTAAGTACTAGTAGTTTTCATTTTTGACTTAAAAAATAAAAAAAAAGGAGCCGTCATGGCGGTGAGCGGGCAGTCTCCCCACTCACTTTGATGACAATCTCCGACAAAAAGTTATTTAGATAAAGGGGTTCATTTGTTGTCAGGATTCTTAGGTTTTATGAGGTTATTTTTGATTTCTGACCAGTTCAAGGAATGGTTTGTTAGTACACTAATGTCATTGGCAAAGAAGATAGGCTAGGGACCATCTAAATGAAATCCAAGCAACTATTTTTGTACCGTGGGTCCTGAAGTTTGAAGCTTTCTCTTTTAGGAAATGAAAAGGACCCGATATTCAAAAAAAAAACCTTTATCCAGGGACAGGACTCATGGAGGGCTATTCAGAAGGAGTGGTTTGCTCGAGCGGCAGAGATTGCAAGATCTACGATAGTAGCTAATTAGTTCTCAGCAATATTCAGTTAGTGCTGATGGTAGTCAGTAGGCACGACATGGGTGGGCACGGATGCTATCCAGATACACAGTCGACACTTATACCATGCATAAGTGCTGCCGTATGGATTGCTGTTGGATGAAGATCTGCCTGATATTTAAA
>CM066031.1:1342948518-1343053518 GCA_033557465.1 Ichthyophis bannanicus
TGGGGAGGTGGGTCAGGGGGGGTGTGTGATGTGATCCTGTTTTGTGCTTTGTCGGGGTTGGTGGGGGTTGTGTTTTTTGGGGGGGTGTGGGACTTGGTCTGGGGGATTGTTGTTTGGGGGGGTTTGTATTTTTGCTTTTTGATATGTCTTTTGTTGCTTTGTTTTTAATAAATAACAAAAATTTTTCCATCCTTTGGTGTTTCAGAAGATTTTCCTGAAATGGGGACTTCCATCCATCAAGATCTGTGTTGCCAGTCCCGTGGAACAAAACAGCTGCCAAAGTTCTGCTCCAGGCAGAGACCGCCTTCCTCTGCGGGTGGCAGCAGATGCTTCCTGATTCCCTGGTCTCAGGGCCTCCTGTATGCGTTTTCCCCCTCCCACAGCCCTTGGTGGCCCGAACTCTGTTCTGTTCAAGATTCTTGGGGGGGGCGGATGGGACAATGCCTCGTCATGTCCTGATGGGGTTGGCTCCCAGGTGGCCGATGCGGCACAGCCTTGGTTTCCACGAGGCTGCTTCAGCTGGCATGGTGGTCATCCCCCACTGCGCGCTGGGCCGTGCTGGGGTGTGCAACCCCGACGCGTTCTCTCGTGCAGGATTCAGGTGGTTCCCGGGGTTGTGGGGGCGTGCAGGCCGCAGTCTCAAAGCTCTCAATTTGATGTCATGGAGGCTGCGAGGGTAGTTTTGGCTCGTGCCCTGGGGCCTCCCTCAGGAAAGTTGAGGAGGTTTTGTCCGAGCCCCCTAGGAAACAGTCCACTAGGAAAAACCTATTGCTCTTAAATGGAAAAGGTTTTCCGTGTGGTGTCACCCTGACGTACAGAGGGATCCCTTCTCTTTGTACTGTACCAGTAGTGTTTTTTAACCTTCAGTACTTTACTTGCACTTATCCAAATAAAGGCCTGGGTAAGTCCAATTCTGTTTCGGGTCCATCATCTCAGCTCTAGCAGCTCACACTGCAGGCATCACTGGTGGAAGGACATTCTCTGCTGTCGGTTTCACCCCCCTTTGGTTGTCCCGGTGTTCTCAGAGGCTTGCTTGTTGCTCAAAGCCTCCAATCCGTCCTCCTGCTCCTGAGTGGGAGTTGAATGTGGGTCTTGCAGCAACTGACGTCGCCCACGCCCCTTTGAGGAGCCGATGGCTACATCTGTCCTCTAGACTAGCTTCCTGTCGCCTGGAAGACCACTCTTCTTGGTAGCCCTAACCTCGGCTAGAGACGAGTGAGTGAGCTTCAGGCCCTGGTCTGGTGGACAGGCGCTTACCCCAGATTCTATAAGAATAGGGTAGCCCTCAGGACTCATCCAAAAGTTTCTCCTTCCAAAGGTTTTGTCTTCCCTCTTTCCACCTCAACCAGGAGTTGGTTCTTCCAAACATTCGTCCCTAGCGCCTCATGCCAAGCCAGGCTGACAGCAGTTCTGCATACCCTGGGGACCTGTAGGAGGACGGCCTTATCCTTCTACGCTGATCGTACCGCAGGGGCACAGAAGGGCTACTCAGTCTCTTCATATCTTTCTGACCCGAATTAATTTGGGGTTGGCTGTGTCCAAGCGTACCTGTCCATGCTGGGTGGCTGACTGGAATCCACCTGGGCTTACAGGGCGGCTGACCTTCCTTTGCAGGGTCGGGTCACGGCCCATTGTGTCAGGGCAATGGGATGTCTCAGTGGCTCATCTCCACTGCTGTAACCGGTGGTAGACATCTGCAGGGCTGCTACTTGGTCTTCATAGGGCCAAGACTTTTGCGGCCCCTTATTACTGTCCGGAAAAGTGGAGGTGCGTCGCGTAGGGGACAGTGCCTTTGGCCATAGCAGTACTTCCGGAAATCCTCTTTGAGGGTGTAGGCAACTCCTGCCCTCCAGCCCTTCCTTGGGCCTACCGGTGGAGGTTCTGTCAGTGAAAAACGCCTTATCTTTTTGACTGCTGGGACACTATAGAGGAGAAGTTTTCTCTTGTATTCAGCCTGGGTCCCTGTAGCCCAGAGCTAGGGGGAGTCACCCATATGTGAGGACTGACTTCCTGCTTGGTGCCCTGGAGAAATGCTGTTAGTTCTACTCACCCCCCCCCTCCCCCCCCCCCCCCCCCCACGTAACAGGTGTTCCTCCAGGAGCAGCAGGAATCCAGTCCTCACAACCCCTCCCTACCTCCCCTGGGAGTTTGCAGTTGTACATAGTTTATTTTTACATTTTTTGGTGTGCTGGTTTTAAAGCTATGTCATTTGACTTGAGCAAGATGGCACCTTGTGGGGCGGGAGGGGAACCGCGCGATGCGTGCCTGCATTCCCAGGGGCTTTCATTGGAAATCTTGGGGAAAATGCTCCGCAAAGGGCTACCCATCGACATCGATGTCCACCCATATGTGAGGACTGATTTCCTGCTGCTTCCCTGGAGAAACCAACCAACCTGTTACAGGTGAAGAAACTACTTTGACATTACATGGTGTGTGATATACAGATCTCCTCACAGGAGAAAGAGGTGGACGGAGAAGTTAATTAAAGAAATATGCGAGCATTGCTAGGAAAAGGGGAAGGTGCTACTGATAGGAGATTTCAATATGCCAAGATGTTGTTTTGCACATTCCTGCTGCAGTATTATCTAGAAGTAAGGAGATCCTGCGACTTCCTCTACAGGGAGAAAACCAATTCAGGCAACTGGTTGACAGAACGCCACACGTGAAGGGGCCACCGGACTTGGTGCTTATCCAATGGTGAAATTGTTTCTGATGTTATAGTGGGAGATCATTTTGCATCCAGTGATCAACCAGATGGTGTGGTCAATATAATAGGACTACAAGCTGTTATAAATCCATTAAAAAGCAAGGGTCTTGGACTTCAGGAAAAACTAACTTTTCCAAGATGGGCCAAGACCTCAGGGAATGGAGTCGTTTTAACAGGATGGGACAAACAGCTGGGGGGATGTAGAAAAAACAGTAGGCAAAATTGCAAAGGGGATATTTTAAGGGCAAAACACCAGGCTTTTTTGTTAAAATGGTAAATAAAGGTTAAAAGGAAAAAAGGAGACTACTATGGTTTTCGAAAAGAAGTAGCTGAAAAGGTGAAGGGAAAAAAAGAGGAGAGCCTTCATACAAACTTACAAGAAGAATGCCCTGAGAGAGGGATTGACAGACATCTATATTTGGGAAAACTCAGAAGACAGCTAGCAAAGTAGTCAGGAAACTAAGGATCAAAAAAAGAGGAGGAACTAGACAAGCAGTTTTAAATGGGTGGGGATTTAACAACATTTTTTCAGTTCATATTAGTGTAGAGAAGAGGATAGTGCGAAGGGGCACAGGTGGTGGTATTGTCAGACTTCAAGGTGTTGAAGGGGGGAGGAATATGTAGAAGCTGATGAGTAATAAAGTGGAATTGCTCTATACAAATATTTCTGTTCTGGTGTTTCAAAGATGAAGACCAGGAGCCCAGGATTCTCAGGTAAAACACCCCACACAAACAAGAACAGAAGTGAGGGGCATCTTAAAAAACAATTTTCAGAAGACTGTGTTTGTGATGAGAAAGCTAGCTAAACTTAAAGTAGAGAAAAGGCGATGGGGACTCATGGATGGGACACAACCCCGAGAATACCTGAGGGAAATTGGGGACGTTTCTAACAGCTCCATCGGACTGACCTTTTCAATGCCTCATTGGAGTTGGGAGTGGTACCAAAGGACTGGAGAGAGCGCACATGGTGGTCCCTTTACATCAAACAGGGTGGAATGTAAGGAGTAGTTTGACCTAAACTACAGGCTGGTTAGTTTAAACTTTGGTGGTGAAGTAAATTATTGGAAGCGCTGCGTCATTTAGGAAAATAGTGAGATTTCTGGAGTCCATCGGATTATTCAAGGATCAGGAAAAGCTTAAGCGCATGTGATGTCACCAGGAGGGCAGGTCTTGTCAGACACAAATCTGAAATGATTTTCTTTTTACTAGGTGACCATGGGAGTTGGACCGAGGAGAGCCACTAGATGCGGTGTATTTAAGATTGTCAGTAAAGCCTTTGACCACCACTCCTCACAGGCGAGAATAAAACAAACTGCAGCCCCCTAGGGATGAGGACTCTTAAAGTTACTGCTTGGGTTAGAATATTGGGGTTGAGTGAGAGGCGCACACAATGCTACAGGCAGGGCCGGCCCCGTCCATTGAGCGAGAATGTTTTTTGCACAGGGCCCACGCCTCGTTTCAGGGGGCCCCGCGCAAAAAAACATTCTTTTGTAAAAGGTAAAATTGAAAAATAAAAAAAACCACAAAAAAAAACAAAAAAAAAAAAAAAAAAAAAAAAAAGAAAACCTGTCTCCTGCCCGCTGTCGGGGCGACCCGCGGCAGAATCGAGCGTGGCCGCGGGGACCCCCTGTAACCCGGCACAGTGCCTGCCCCTCCGATCCCCATGTAGGCAAACCTCTCTCTTCTGAGCTGCAGGTCAGACGCGGCCGGCTGGATTGTCAAGTAGCGCGAAGGTAAGAGTTTCCCTTGTCGCTGACCTCGTGTTAGGCCCGCGGGGGCTGATGGTAGAAACTCTCCCAATCATGCCCCCGCGGGCTTAACAGCAGGCAGCGAGGGAAAAAAGAAAAAAACTCTTCCCTCACAGCGTCTCTGCAAGCCGGCGCGTCTGACTTGCAGTCTCCAACGAGAGGAGAGCTGCTACAGGGAGGAGAGGCTCTGCCTGCGGGTGGGTGTATACAGGGGGGGCTCCAGCTGGCAACGCTCGAGTTCTGCCGCGGCGGCACCCACGACCGCGGCAGGGAGGACAGGTTTTTTTTTTTTTTTCTTTTTTTTTTTTAAAAATTTCCCTGGGCTGGGCTGGGGCGGTTTAGGAGTGGTTGTCTGGGCTGGGCTGGGCTGCGGGGTTAGAAAGTGCTGCTCTGGGCTGGGCTGGGCCTGGGCTGGGGGGAGGGGTGGTGTTAGGAGTAGTGATGGGCCTGGGCTTGGGCTGGGCTGGGGGGGGGGTAGGAGTTGTGATGCGGTCGGGGCTGGGCTGGGGGGAGGGTTAGGAGTGGATTGGTGTGATTGGGCGGGGTGGGCTGGGTCTGGGGTAGGGGAGGTGGTTAGGCGAGTAGTGGTGGGATGGGCTGGGCTGGGCCTGGGTGGGGGTTAGGAGTGGGTGATGGACACATGGCTGGTGGGGGGGCGGTTAGGGGTTAAGGAGGTGGTGATGGGCACTGGGCTTGGCTGGGGGGGGGGTTAGGAAGTGGTTGATGGGGCACTGGTCTGTCCTGGGGGGGTTAGGAGTGGTTGATGGGTGCTGGGCTGGGGGGGGTTAGGTTCTCGCGGCTGCTCGCGGCTGCGGCTGCTCGGGGGTTAGGCGTGGTGATGGGCGCTGGGGAGGGGTTAGGAGTGGGTGGATGGGCGCTGTGGGTGGGCTTAAACTAAAAAAATTGGGTGAATGGTGGCTTAGGACTGGGGAAAGACTGGGCTGGTGGGATTAGGACTGGAAGTGGGTTGATGGGGGGTTAGGACTGGTTAATGGGCGATGGTAGCGGCTTAAACTAAAATATTGAGTGATGGGGGATTAGGACTTGGAGTGGGCTGATGGGGAGGTTAGGACTGGTAATGGGCGTCTCTATGGGGGGGCTTAAACTGAAAAATTGGGGTGATGGGGGGATGATTAGGACTGGGAAATGGGCTGTGTGGGATTAGGACTGGGAGTGGGCGACTAGTGGGGGGGGCTAGTACTGGTAATGGGTTGGGGGGGTTGCTAGGACTGGAAAGGGCCCCTGGAGTCTGAGGGGAAGGGGGCTTTGAACTGCAAATAGCTGTTGGGGATGGGGCTTGGACTGGAAATGGGCTGAGGGGGGAAGTGGGGGGCTTGAAACTGCAAATAGCCTGATGGGGACGGGGCGTTGGGAATGGAAATGGGCTGAGGCTGAAGTGGGTGGGCTTGAACCTGCAAATAGCTGATGGGGAGGGGACTTGGAATGGAAAATGGGCTGAAGTGGGAAGGGTGGCTTGAAACTGCAAAATAGCTGATGTGAAGGGGGGCTTGGAATGTGCTCTTAGGGGAGGGATGGCTAGGACAGGAACTGGGCTGATGGATGGGGCTAGGATATGAACTGAGAATTGGGTGTTTGTGGGGGAGCGGGAGTAAGATTGGAAATGGGCTGTGGTGGGGTCTTGGATTTGAAATGGACTCATGTGAGAAGGGGCTAGGTAACTGGAAGTTAGGGCTCATGGGGGGGCTTGGTTTAGAAATGGGCTGAGTGTGAAGGGGAGCTAGGATTTAACATGGTCGGCTGATGGTGGGGCTAGGGGAAAGGAAAGGACTAGAAATGGGCTGATGGGAGGCTGGCTATTGGAAGATGCTCTGATGAAGGGAACTTCGGATAGGTACTGGATAATGGATGGGAGGAGGCTAGCGGACTGGTGGGAAATTGGTGGGCTGATCGGTGGGGACTAGAAGGGATCGGTATACTGGGTGGTGCTGGAACTACAAAGGGAGCTGATGGTTGGGGCGAGTATTAGAAGGGGATGGGGGCTGGGGAGACTGAAAATGGAGAGGGGAAAAATATTTTGTGTGGGAGGGAAGAAAAATTGTACAATTGGCCGGGTATGTGGGAGACTAAGATGGGTATTGAGGATGGAGGGGGGTAAAATTTGTGGTGTGATGAAATCGAGAATATGAGGAACAGATGCAAAGGAGAAAGGATTATTATGTTTTAAAGCAGATGTAGAGAGAGAAGGGAAAAAACTAGAAGAGAAGAAAGCGACACAAATGGGACAGCAGCACGATTGGAGAGATAGCAGGACGGACACAAAATAAAACCAGAAAGAAAGAAAGATGGCTGGGTACACAATTGCAACTGAAAAAAAAAAAAAAGCACAAAAGGTACAAAGATATCTCTTATTTAGTTTGAATTTATTAAACTGGTAGAGTATGTCAGCACTCTGGGAAATGTGCATCATTAATGTCTGTGTCGTCTTTGTTTATGTACAAGAGGAAATTAATTTATAGTTTTAGTGTTTCATACCAGATTGTTGTGTTGTACATTCCAAGTTTGGCTTTTAGGGTTCGCCTACAGGTTTAAATTAATTGTTCTTCCTGTTTTTAAATTGTGATTCCTTTGTTTGGTGATAGTCTATGTTCTGCATGGTGTAACTGAGACTGAGGTATTCGTTTATTTAAATTCCTAATTTTGACTTGGGGTTCACTTGTTCTCTTTCCCCAGTAGGTCATGTATTGTTATTATCTCATGAAAATGTATTGGTTTAATATTTTTGCAGTGTTGCCTTTTGATAGGTAGTGTATGGTGCTTTATGAGTCCCTGTTAGTGCTGTTGGGAGACGGTTGGGTTTGCTATGGGTTCTAAATGGGCATGTGTTTGTAGTAGTTCCTAATGTGCCTGGCGGTTGGCACTGGGATATATTAGTAATGTAGGAAATCTTTGTCCTTTTTTTGTTTTATGTTATCCCATACCACTCATGAAGAGGCATGTATACTAAAAGTTTATTGTAATGGGTAAACATTATGCAAATATTTATGCAAATGAGGCCCCTTATGGCCAAATGAGGCCCCGCACCCGAGTTCTCCGCACATGGCCCCGCACCCCCCTTGGGCCGCCCCTGGCTACAGGTAATTGGAGCTTTACTCTAATAAGGAGAAGGAGGTTACCAGATGGTTGTGCCCCCCAGGGGTCCCTGTCATTGGTCCAATTCTTTTAACATCTTTTGTTAGTGATATAGTGGGAAATATCTGTCAGGTAAGGTTTGCCTCTTTGTGGATGATACCAAAGTCTTCAATAGAGTAGACACCCAGGAAGGTTATAGATAACATGAGGGAGGCATACCTAGCTAAGCTTGAAGAATGATCTAGAATTTGGCAGCTGCGATTAAATGTTAAAAAATGCAAGGCCGTGTGTGTCATTGTGGGCATGCAGCAATTCCAGGGAGCAATCCTTCGCAGGTATTAGAGGATGATTTTGATGATAGTTCACAGATTACTAATAGCAGGTCTGCAATCTCATATTTCAGTTCTTTCAACACCTCTTGGATGGTATACCATCCGGCCCAGGTGATTTACTCACTCTTCAGTTTTATCTAATAGTTTCGTAATACATCTTCCCGGTGTAAATCGATATTTTTCCTTCAATTCTTCTGCACCTTTTAAATACCAACTTGAGTCATGGGTAACATCCCTACCATTTTCCTCAAGTACAGACTGAAGCAAAGAATTCATTCAGTCTCCTCCGCTATCGCCTTGTCGCCTCTTAGTGCCCCTTAACTCCTCTATCATCTTAATGGACCAACTGACCTCTCTCACAGGTTTTTTGCTGTGCGTGTAATGTACTTGAAAAATTCTTTATTTTCGCGTTTTTGCTTCCACAGCAGAGCTTCTTCTCAAATTCTCTCTTTGCCTGCTTTATCAATGCCTGTGCATTTGATTTGCCAGTGCTTGTGCCTGTTTCCAGGTTGCGGTCGTTTGGGCTATCTTTTTTTTTTTTTTTTTTTTCCCCAGTCTCCTGAACAGATGCCTTTTTTGGCAACAAAAAGCCTCTCTGACCTCTACCGTTTAACCCATGCCTGGCAGTTTTTTGGACTTCCTTTCCACTTTTCTTAAAGCGATGGCAGATACAGCTGGTCCTGGGCTTCCAAGATAGTATTTTTTCAAACAACAACCTAAGCTTGATGTACGTCTTTAACCTTTGCAACTGCTCCTTGTTAGTTTTTTTCTTAACTATTTTCCTCATTTTATCATAGTCTCCCTTTCAAAAGTTAAAAGGTATGTACGGGGGAATTTCCTTCCGACATATCCCTCCTCCACTAATTAAATCAAAGGCGATCATGCTATGATCACTGTTGCCAAGAGTGGCCCCCAAACCACCCTTATCTCTTGCACTAGATCGGTGGGTGGTTCACTAAGGACCGTCTAATATGGCTTCCCCCCTCTGGTCGGTTCATGAACCAGCTGCTCAATTGCAAGCCGTCCATTTTATGGTCATCGTTATGCCGACACCTTTAATCTCCCTAGCATGCCTCCTGCCGTGACACTGACCCAGTCGATGACCGGGGTAATTGCAATCACCCATTATTATTACTGCGCCTGTAACATTTTGTTAGTTTCCTTTGATTTCTTTGAGCATTTCATCATTCCATGTTGTTCATTCTGGCCTGGTGTCCGTAGTACACCCCCACTGGCCATCGCCTTCCTCCCTTTTTACCATGGAATTTCAATCCATAGAGATTCTACAGCAAATTTTGTTTCTGCAAAACTTTAATTCCTTTGCTGGACTCAACGTCCTCTCGAACATAGAGCCGCCAACCCCTCCACCAATTCGATCAGCTCGATCATGAATGATTATAGTTTGTACCCAGGTAATCACAGTGTCCCTACTGGTTGTCCTCCTTCCACCATGGTCCTCTGATATTCCAATCATATCTTAACCTCCTCATTTAGTGCTATATATTCTAAACTCTCGCATCTTATTTTTTTGAGACTTCTAGCATTTGCATATCAAGCCATTTTAGAGCATTTGCATATCTACTGCTCCGTAATCTCCTCAAAACCTTTTGCTTGCAACCCTTGTTACAAGCCGGGTGTTGCCAAAAGTCCAACCAAAGGAGAATCACGTGACTCAACTGTTGCAGGAGGTGTAAAGTGAGAAGCGAAGCATGGCACAATTAAGTTTAAAACCCTTGGGGTGTTGGGCAACACATTTGTCAGCAGAAAGGATAGTTAAAGTACTTTTGAACACTAACATTGTGTGACTCTGGTGCAACGGCAGCCAGCTGTCTCCCTACTTGTACCTGTTAATCCATAGTAATATGCACACTGAATACAACTCCCGGCTATTATGTGCCCAAAAAATCATTTTTTTTTTTCAACTAATAAACCAAAATAATACAACATATTAACACAGAACAGTGTATTTTAGAAATATAGGGCAGGAGTAGTATAATGGGTACACAACTACTTGTCAACTGATTGACAGGTGAGATAAGGATGTCAGGAGGCCAATCAGCGTTCACTTCCGGGGTATGTCCCGCCTTAGGCCACACACCCTCCCAGAGAAGTGCAATGGGGAGTTAGCCCCTGCCCACCCCCCCGCCCCCAAAATGTTGACAGGGTACCCAATCAGCGCCCACACGTCCGGTGTATGTCCCGCCTTAGCCAATGCCCCCTCCCATCCATGAAGTGGAATGGCGAGTTAGCCCTGCCCAGCCCCGCCCAGCGTCCCGCCCCCAAAATGTTGACAGGTACCAATCAGCGCCCACTTCCGGTGTAATGTCCCGCCTTAGGCCATGTCCCTTACCATAGAAGTGAATGGTAAGTTAGCCCCGCCCAGTCCCGCCCCCAGGCGTTCGTGGCCCACACCGCCCCACACTTGACACACAAAGAACCCCTGCCCCCGCCCAACGGATTGACAATCATCCAATCAGCGTACACTTCTGGGGGGTGGTCACACCCACGGCCACGCCCCACAATATTTATTTATTTTAGTTATTATATAGTACTCTGTATATATCCGCACTATTAGGCATCAGTCGCGAGCTCACAAAAAACAGTGAGATAATACACAATTCAACAGTAGTACTTGGTGTTTACAGAAAACAGGAGAGTATAAACTCGGATAACAGGGTATATAATTCATAAACATAGTCATAATATCATCATGGCTTTCAGTTTTGTGTTGGTGTATGTGGTTTCGGTGGGGTATCTGTATTGTATGTGTAATGAGTGGAAGGTCTGTGGGTTGGTTGAGATGGTTCTTTATTGTTTACCTTTTGATAAGATACAAAGGAAGAGGTAGTGTTTACAAAGCTTTGCGAAACTGCAAAAGGTCTGGTATTGCTCATGATGTTTTGAGGGAGGCTATTAGTATCAACTACCTTGGTGCACAGAATAATAAAAAGGCCCTGTTTCTGAGAGTAGTTTTTGGTACACTGTGATATTGATTTAGGGAAATAACAGAGTATTGAGTGTTACTGTGACCTTCGTGTCTCTATTGAGGGGTGGTTGTTTGGATCAAGTTTCTGATATTGATGAAGATGAGAGTTTCTTTGAAGGCTTTGAATGTAATTAGTAAAATTTTGGAAAGTGATGTCTACTTTGAATTGCGGAGCCAATGAAGATGTTTTAGACTAGGTGAGATTATGGTCTTTCCGGGTATAGCTCATGCGCAGCATTCAATAGCCATTTGAAGTGGGTGTAAGGTGGTTTGTGGAAGACCTTGTAAAATTGAGTTCGTCCATAATCAAAATGATGGTATGATTAGCGCCTGATAGATGGTTCTAAAATCGTCTGGCTCTAGCAAGGATCGAAGGTGTCTAATGTGCGCGTATGTTGTGATATTACTGCCTCTTACAATATTACTAATATGTGCTTTTTCATATCTAATTTCTGGTCTAAAGTGACACCCGGGAGGTAATCTGATGGTGGTCTTTGGTTCTGGAGTAGTTAGCATCATTTTTTTCACTTTCAAAAAGGATGGAGCAGTGAAATTTTGGTTACGTGTAAATAAAATAACACCCTCCGTTTTCTTGTGTTGGATACCTTAGATTTTTGGTGGATCTGTAGCCAGTTGGATACTTCATTTATGCAGTTAGTTAATGGATTGAGATCAGGGTTTTTCCTCAGTTGTAAAAGGAAAAATATAAAAGTACATCATCGGCGTATATCCTGCAGTTAACTCCAACAAGGATCGAATCAGGTTACAGATAGGCTGCATGTATGAGTATGGTAAACATAAAGGGCGGAAAGGAGGAGCCTTGAGGGACCCCTTGTTTTTGGCTGAAAACTGATAACTGATCTGATGAAGTATCTGTTGGATCGTTACTTGTTGCCATCTGTCAGAAAGGTTAGGATCTAACACCCCCAAGTGCTCTTATTATCAGTAATTCGCCTTCCCTTTGAGACGCTCAAGGAGGCGTTCCATACCGTCTAAACAGAATCAAAAGCGGCTTCTGCATATCAAGAACAACTAAGGACGAACCCTTGGCGGATGTTATCAATTCCTGAATAATAAGCTGCTGAACAGAGAGTAGTTAGAAAAGCGGTTTTTCCACACCGGGAATTTCTCTGAAACCGTGCTGGCATGAGTCCAGTGGGGCGTTTAAGAGCTATTATGGATCCTGAATTTGTTTTTGTACTTCTTTTTCCAAAATTTTTTGGCTAGTAATGGAATACTTGAAATAGGTCTATATGATTCTGGTTTTAAAGAGGGTCAAGTTTGTTGATTGTTTTTAGTAATGGCCTTATGGATGTTTGCTTAAGGGTACGACGGGAATACAGTTCCTGTTGTAAATTGATTGAATCATGCAGTCGGATCACCCATTGTGATTGGACTGAGATCAGCTCGTAGATCTTTTGATCCAGAACGCAAGGGCAAGGATCAGTATGAGCGGTGGTCATGTTTTTATATTGCAATGCAATGGGTGTCTTCGATTTGTCGTTTAGATGGTATTGAAGAAGATAGTTGAGTAGAGTTTGGAAATCTACTGGAACTGGAACTATGTTAGGAGCAGCGTTCATTGTCAATTTGGCAGAGTTTTGGATTGTAGATAGTTAGCAAATATTTGAGGGTGGATTTCATTATTTAAGTTGTGAAGGCAGGTTCATTTGTCAAAACGCTTAACTATGGCCAAACAGGGCATGAGGTTTGTTCAGAGATCTTTTTAAAAGTGACTGCATGGTGACGTCTCATTGGTTCAGTAACACTGCCATGCGAATGAGATTTGAGATGTTGGATATATACAGCTCTGTGCAACTGCAGAGTGTGAGTGGTCGCCATCGTCATTTCAAGTTTCCTTAGGTTCTGTGCGCCGAGGCCTGCTAGCGCAGATGAAGTACCATATAGCAGAGCTGGTCGCTTGCTTTGGTAGTTTTGTTGGTCAGAACGGAACATGTGGGCACTCGAAACTGAAAGTAGTCTAGTTCCAATTAGAAACTAAATCAACAATGGCTGCACTCTGGTACATGTTGGTTAGTGGAAGTGTTGATTTTTAGGATTAGGTCTTTGTCAAATGGGCTTGAATCTTCTCAGGAGTGTGTTACTAGGGATGGGTCGTTATTCCTCTTTCATCTTTGGTTACATCTAGCCTTGAATATAATTAGTTTGTGATGGACCATGGAAACGGGTTGATTGCTAGAATCTAAGATAGAGGCTAAATTGGCGGTTGTTTCCTTGTAAATATTAGATCTAATATACCACCTTTAATATGGGTTGGATAGGTAATTAATTGATTTATACCCCAAAACTGTGTAGAGCTTCAAAAGAAAAGCTGTTACATGGGAGTCTTTGGGAGAGAAGGGAGATTAAAGTTCTCCTGAGCACCCAACTTGCTATGTGGGGCGTTTTTGTGTATTGGAGGCCAAAGTCAATTATCATAGATAGAGAGAACTCAGAATTAGCCAATCAGCACCCACTTCCGGGGTTTGTGCTACGCCCACAGCCTCCCACCCTCCTCCACGCCCCCTGCCTACATCATCGGAAATGGACATCTCACCGGAAAACAGGGCGTCATCAGAAGAGGGACTGTCCCTTTTTTGCTGACATCAGCGGAAACAGTATGGCTGACTCCGGAAATGTGGAAATGTGTTTTTGCTTCTGCTTAATACTGAAAAACAAAAATGCTTTTCTCTCTGTCTCTCTCTCCCACACAGACTCAGTTGTTTCTTTCTCACACAAAAACTGATTCTTAGCACAGAGAGACAGGCAAGCTAGAATCTTTTTCTTTCCAAAAGGCAATTAGCACATCTTTGTTAGGAGGGATCAGGGCTGCCTCCCACCCTCCTCCACGCCCCCTGCCTACATCATCGGAAATGGACTGTCCCTTTGTGCTGACATCAGCGGGGAGCAGTGTGACTGACTCCGGAAATGTGGGGTTTTTTTTTGGCTTCTGGTTAATGTTTACACCTGCAAAAAAAAAAAAGCAAGCGAACCCTGGAAAAAATAAAATGCTTTTCTCTCTCCCACTGCACCAGTTCTTATTTCTCACAAAAAGATTCACAGCACAGAGAGACACAATTTTCTTTACAAATGCAATTACAAATGCAATTGTTAGAAAAAAACTAGTTGCTGGTCCTCACTGTGTGATAGGAATTATTCTGGACAGACCTGTAGAGTTCAGACTGAAATACAGAGAGACCTGAGTTCAAATCCCCCTAATACAGCTATTTTTTTTGAGAGAGCCGAGTTCAAATCCAAATACAGCTATTTTTTTAGTGGCTTTGAAAAAACCAATACAGAGAGACAAGCCTGGACATGTCTCTCTAGGGTGTGGTAACACGTGATTGGTTGAAACAAGAGGTCCTGTTCTGAGCATGCTCCAGGTGTTCGAGCATGCTCCTGCTGTAAGGGGAGCATTTTAACACAGAGACTTTCAAAAGGAAAAAATGGCTCTTTTTGGAACACCAAGAAGAATTTTCCAGCAGGGCACACAACATTAATTACTAAAAACCATTCTGAAGATGTTGGCAAAATAAAAAGAACAGTCCAAAGCACGGCAATCATGAAGGAAACCTTATTGAATAGCATTTACTATAACCCCAAAGCAGCAGGGCGCTTTGGGGGCATAAATCCTCTACTTCAAGCTGCTAAAAAGCAGGATAAAACAGTCAACAGAAATGATCTATTTAGATTGGCTACCGGACAAGATGCTTATACTTTACACAGACCTGCTAGGGTCCGGTTTTAAAAGAAACAAGACGATCGTGTCAGATGTGGATGCGCAATGGCAGGCTGATTTAGTTGATATGGCAGCCTTGTCCCATTATAACAATGGCTATAAATACATATTAACAGTGGTAGACATCCTGTCAAAATATGCATGGGCTGCAAGTTTAAAAATCGAAAACCGGTCATGAAGTTGCTTAAAGCCTTTGAAAAATATTTAATCTAGGTCGTACACCTGAAAAAAATACAGACAGACAAGGGTAAAGAATTTTTAAATAGGTCCCTGAAGAATTGATTAAAACAAAGAGGGGTTCATCATTTTGTAACCAATAACGATGTTTAAAGCAGCGGTGGTAGAAAGGTTTAACAGGACTTTGAAATCCAAAATGTGGCGTTATTTTACTACACACAACACCTTTAGGTATCAAGACGTATTGCAGGCTTTTGTGCCACAGTTATAATCATTAGTTTTCACAGAACAATAAGACGAGGACTGTAGATTTGACACACACAAATTCTCTGCAGATATGGAAAAGTTTCTAAGTTGATAGCATCAAGCGTAAGCATACCGAGAATCACTTAACTTAATGAGATCATGTAAGTCTTTCATTAACTAAAGGATAATTTGAAAAAGGTTACGAGCAAACGTGGACTGACGAGGTATTTATAATACCGGACATTTTAAACAGGGGCCAGAAAGCAACATACAAGATACAGGATTATGACGGTGAAGCCATACAAGGTTCTTTTTATCCTGAAGAATTGCTAAAAGTCACGCAGCAACAGGGACAGAATATACCGAATCGAAAAAGGTTCTAAAGGTAAAAGGATGTGGCAGGAACCGATTCTACCTCGTGAAATGGAGGGGATGGCCTGTTAAATTTAACAGTTGGGTTAAAGCATCAGAGATTCAAGACATCTGATTTCTTTCTTTCTTTTGAAGCAGCATTAAAATACAATTGAAAATGAATGATGGTGGCTTTTATATCACCCTGCCTAGCAATGCCTCCGCAGATGTGTTTTCCCAAAATACCAGCTCTAATTTTACCATACAACTAGCAAGGCCTTTGGACTTACAAGGACAGTGGGAAGTGGGGCTCGTGGAAATACAATACCCCAACACCTGGGAGAATATTAAGGAAGACCATAAGTTATGTTATCGTTTTCCGCAGCAGGAAATATACCAGCACCTTATAGTCAGGAAAGGACATTATGCGACCATGCAGCGTTTAGTGGAATCCATGAATCAGGGACATTAGCAACATCTATAAATCGGCGGTACCACTAATCATTTATGAGCCCCATGCGCGAAGAATCCGGATAAAATCGGAAGATATGGTCTACTATTTATGCGTATGGTGATTTGGCAACCATTTTGGGAATAGAAGCATACGTTAATACACAAAACGTTCCCATTTTCCAACGGATATCACGGCCGGTTTTAATACCCTCTACCTGTACACAGATATTGTAGAGCACCAGTTAGTAGGTGACCATTTTGTGCCACTGCTGCGCTGTGTTCCAACTAAAGGGGTTAGGGATGAGTTTATCACGTTAACTTATGATAAGCCGCACTATGTCCCTGTGAACAAACAGCATATTGATACCATCACATTTGAAATAAAGACGGATCAGGACAAGTACGTCTCATTTCGTTACGGGAAGGTGATCCTTAAGCTTCATCTGCGACCCTGGAGGGTGACTGTTTTTTAAAATGGTTGTGGCTAAAGACTACGGAGACCCCAAAGCATACAGGCATTATTATACAACCCAAGCCGGCTATGGGCTTTCAGGATATCATGAGTACGGTCATGTATGGGGCCGGTGTAGGTGGTGTTTTTCGCAGCCTCTTTAGAAAAGCTATGCCGTTTTTGAGAAGGGGTTTTGAAATTATTAAACCACACGTGAAAGGCGCCGCAAAAAAAACATAGCCAAAGGATGTCATGAGCCATGTCACAACGGCCGTTCTAAATAAAATGAACCAGGCTACAGAACAGGCAGGATCAGGACTGGCTGTGATTAGAAGAGCTGTTAAAAGAAAGAGAACCGAATCTCGGGAGTTACCACAAGGACCGCCCAAACCTTTTAAAAGAAAGAAACCCGTGGGTGGCAGGTCTCAGAAGCTTAACCGCCGGTCTAAGAAGAGAAGCGCTAGCTCTAGGCAGCGAGATATATTCTAAAAAGCACCATGGCTTTTGTACACCACGGCTCTGAAGAGTGTGTTAAATCGGAACTGGACCTGTTTCAACTAGCACCGACTCAAACAAGTATCGAAAAAAAGTATTTATGTGGAAATTCCGCCATTATCGGCTTTGTCGGAAACAGCCCCTTTGGACTTCTATATCGCAGGTCATGGTGAAGACTACATTGATTTAAATAGTACACTTTTGCACCTGACCTGTAAAATTGTGGCAGAAGATGGCTCGAACATCGAACCGGCAGCCAAAGTAGCGCTGGTGAACTACCCAATCGCAGCTCTGTTTAGCCAGCTGGATGTTACACTGGGTGACCAACTCATTAGCCAGAGCAACAACTGCTACCCCTACAGAGCCCTCATAGAGCTGCTTCTCAATTATGGCGAAGGATCCCTCAAATCACAGTTTACAAGCGGTCTGTTTTATAAAGACACAGCCGGGCAGCATGAGGTGAGAGAGATAGGATCTCACAACATCGGCTTTACTGAAAGGGCTCAATTTACGGTCTCTAGCAACAAGGTAGAGCTATTGGGGCAATTACATAGCGATCTATTTTTTCAAGAAAAGCTATTGATTAATGGCGTGGATCTCAAAATCAAATTGACCCGCAACAAAACGCTTTCTGTTTAATGAGCGGTGATGCCGAAAAAAGTTATAAAATCCTTATCCTAAATGCTGCGCTCTTTGTAAAGAGAGTTAAAGTTTCCCCCGGAGTGCGCCTGGGACATGCGGAAGCTCTGCTGAAAGCTAATGTCAAGTATGCTATTGACCGTGTGGGGCTGAAGGTGTTTAGCATACCAGCCGGTGCCCGTGTGACTAACCAGGAAAATCTCTTTTTGGGGGCAGCTACCAAAACTCATTGTGCTGGGATTTGTGGATAATGATGCTTTCAGCGGTAATTATGCTAAAAACCCCTTCAATTTTAAACATTATGATATTAATTTTGCCGCTCTATATGTGGATGGTGAACAAGTACCCGGGAAACCTCTTCAACCTGACTTTCAAAACGGATGTTGTGTAAGAGAATATATGCAACTGATACAAGCAAGTGGTAAACATCTGAAAGATACAGCGTTGCTGATTGACCGTCAGGAGTTTTACAAAGGTTATACCCTGTTGGCGTTTGACCTTTCACCGGATCAGGAGTGTGCAGACCATTACTCGCTGATTAAAACTGGTAACCTGCGGGCTGAAATACGTTTTGCCAGTGCCTTACCCCATACAGTTAACATGATTGTTTATGGGGTTTTTGACAATGTGATAGAAATTAATCATAGAAGGAATGTTCTTTTTGATCATTCGTGAAAATGAACACCCTGCAGATCTTCCGTATTTTAAAGAAGGACCCCTGTGTTGCAGATTTCTTTTTAGATGTGCTACCCAGCGATTGGTTAGCGGATGTACAAATATCAAGGAAGCCAGTGTGTTTGGTGGTAAATACACACCCTCATAACCTACCTGGAGAACACTGGTTAGCCATCTATATATGTGGAGATGGAACAGGGGAATTTTTTGATTCTTATGGACAACCACCTGATAGCTTATTCTTTCCTACCAGCATTATGAGCTTTTTCAACAAGCATTGTAAAACTGTTTTATACCACAACAGACAATTACAGCACCCAATGTCTACGGCTTGTGGATATCACTGTGTATTTTTCTTGCACCACCGCTGTAAAGGGGTGCCTTTTGAAAATATTTTAGAAATGTATTCTGAAGATTTAATGCAAAATGATGATATGGTGTTACATTTTGTAAAACGCAACAAACAAACTTTGTGTAGATCTTTTAGAAATCCGTTCCATAATCAGCAAGTGTGTGTTTCCTATCGTGAATGTTTTGATGCTTCTAAATAAAAAGTAACCCCTCTAAGGAGGTTTTTTGAAAAGAAACCACTGTCTAGTCTTTTATTTTGTTTTTTAAACATTTTATTGAAAATACATTTTTTACACACTCAACCACCGGTATCTGTGGGATAATTTACGTTTTTTGTGAGGGAGTAGCTCTTTGCTCTTTATCGGACCCGTGTACATTTTAGTAGCCTTCACAGATGGGTTCTCTTTGAGGCGTGCCAGTACATCTCTGTTGGCTGCATTACCCATTACCGTAGAGGGCATATTTAATTCGGCTAGGGTTTGCATGAACTCCTCCCAGCCCCTGGGTATTCTTCGTTGTGAAAGAGCTTGGGGCTGCGTAGCCCCACGAACGAGGTCGAGTAGGTTAGAGCCATTGACGGGGTTTCCCCGGTATACAAATGTTCCATTTCCCTCCCAGGATGCCACATTCTTGTTTTTTAACAGTTTATTAAGCAGCAACTCAGCATTTTTCCTATAGCGCATATTGATGCTGTTTAACACTTCTTGTATTACAGGGTCTGGAGGTATAATATTTTCTAGAGGTGTTGCCGTTGATGTCTCATCTTGTGCCTGTAGATACAAGTTTATTTTTTCTTTTTCCATATCCCTCTGTCTGTTAAGCACGAGATAGCGCTGTAGCACTTCTGAGTAACATTTAGCCTTTTCGTGTTCAGACATACCGACGCTTTGCAGGATGTTTTTCATTTCTTCATCTAACTTATGGATGGTCGTGGTTCTAATATTTTCATCCCGATCTGGCGGGTTTCTCAAACGCTCAAGTTGTTGACTAGGGACTATGTACATTTTTTCAGCGTGATGCATTAGAGGTTTGTCAGAAGCCCCGTTATCAACGGTAATGCAAAACTTAACAGGGGCCCGATAAAGCCACCCGACTGTCTCACCAATTGCTTCTTTTTTTTAATGGGTAGTCTTTTATCGCACAGACTCTTTATGGCATGATGCTTCCCTTTTAAAACCTTTATCTGTTGTTGTGAAAGAGGAATGTTACCTTTTAGGGTGTTGAGAGCGATTTCAACTATAGCTGCTACCAAATCATTAGAAGCTGTATTCAGGATGGCTCTTCTGTGCTGCGGAGAGGCTTGAACCAAAAGTTTTAAAAGGGGCAGGTTTCTCTTTACACGGTGAGACATGTTGTCTGAGACACACAGGCATGTATGAAGGGGTTGGTTACATATTCATTTCTTTTTATGTGAGTTTTGTGGTTTTTCACAGTATACCGTGGTCCAATCTGGCGGGAAGATATCCGTCCTCAGTCTGTAAGCCTCAGGCGTTGTGTTATTTAAATCCACGACGAGATACCCAAACGGCTTTCTGGTTGCATCTTCAAAGACTTCTAAAAAGAATTTTGATTTTCCAGGGTACATCTGCCTGGCTAGAATGGCAATCTGTAACTTATCTCTAGGATTCTTAAAGAGCACCATGTATTTGGTGTTTAAAGTTATAGTTCGGCTTGCTTTACCTTGGCAGAAAACATTTTGAACAATATATATGATGCTCAGGTTTCTGTGATGCACATACTTGGTAAAGGCTTTCTCTATTTCATCACTTTTACAGGCAGAATCCATTAGGTCATCAACAATAACCAAGTTTACTTTATTGGTTGGAAACAGCCGTTCATCATTAAAAGTATCAGGCAAAGTGTCCATAAATGTAATAAAAGGATATTTATTTAACATTTCTTTATACAGAGGTTGCCAGCAACTGTAACACCACACAATATTGTTAGGCATGACAGTCAATACACGACCAGCATGTTCTAACATCTTTTTAACAAAGAAGCTCTTGCCTGAATTGGACGGCCCCGCTAAAATACAAGAAAAAGGATGTGACCAGCGCACATCCACCACGCTAGTATCCATAGGGTAATGTGCTAAAGCCATCCTCCAACTTCACCCTTTTGTCATACACAACCTTTTGTGTTTTTTTAATCACACCAGTCTCTATTGTCCAACCCTTTTTGTTTCTTATAATACCAGGTTGTTGTACTCCTATCTTTTTCTGGGATAAATCTGCTGTCCCAGGCTTGTAGTCCAAAACTAGATCTTTCAAACTAGTGAAATTGATTTTCTGGCAGTTTTCTACGTTTAACGTAATCCCTTTTACTTTCATACAGGTCTTCCCGCTTGACAGCTTGTAGCCGTATGTTTTAGGCCCCGCTGATACAAACTCTGTGATATGTTCATCTGAGGGTATCTCGCTTGTGAGCTCACCTAAATAATCGCCCAAAGATGGGTTCCAATCACCCTCTCGACTTAGAAATATCACAGAATCTGTATCATGGTACAGACAGCGCTCTTGCAAACTATCTAGAAGGTTGTACAACTCCAGGCGTGCATAAGCCGTTGTAAAACAGGCAATGAAAACGTTGGTGCTACCTGACAATATACACTGGTCTTTTGAGTGCCTCCAAGACACACAGGCTGTTTCATCATCAATAAAATCGCATGATGAAACCTCGAATTCAGGAGAAAACAGATATTTAAAGAGATCATCAGGTTCTTTCACAATGCTTGTGGTAGGCAGGTTTGTTCTTTGACCAAATTTACCCCACAGGGAATTTAAGAAAAGTTTTGTATTTGACGCTTAGCATGGTTTACATTAATCTGGTCTGTACGCAAACACACCCCCTCTTTTCTAAAGAAATCAGCTATGTACACATTTTGTTTTTCAGTATCATTGCACCATCGAGGGTAGCCAGAAGCCTCTTGTTTTTGACGGAGGTGCATTTTGATGTATTCGGAAAAGAGATGATCAGATTTTTGCTCGAAATGCCAGATTTCATAGATTTCAACAACCACATACCCTTTTGCAATGGCTAAATTCATCTCCACCGTACACCAAGTCCCCACAAAAGCTCTCTCCTCATCCGTGTGGGCACACATTTCCTGTTGCCGTGTGTCAGCACACGTGTGACACAGCGGAAACATAAGCTTACCGCCCAACCGTATGGGTAACACTGGGAAAAAGAGCTTTCGTGGGGGATATACTTTTGCTTTTATAAAACCAAAGTACTTTGTAGGGGGGCCAAATTTGTCATAAATGATTTTTGGATGGCCTATTGGATATTCCTTTGTTTTATTGACAAAAGGGTATAGGCTGGTAAAATCATAGTAGTGTATTTTTTTCCCCAGGCCTTGTTTTGTGGTACAGACAAATGGCATTTGTTCTACCCCCGAAAAGGGCATCTCGTGGAATCAGAGGTTGCGGTAATGCGGAGTCAGCCAGGAAATCTGCGCAGCCCCCATCATTTTCTTTTACCATCCGCTTCCACTCGTGCTCCCATAGACTTATGACCTTGAACCCACGGCTTTCCAGGAATGCAGCTTTTAGCTGTGTTTTGTAATAAAGAAAACCATAGGTCGTGGCTGCTATAGGATTCTGGTCTTTATCGTTATAACAGCTCAGACAGCCGTGGTGAAAACAACCATTAAATTCAAAAGCTGTTTCTACCCCACCGATCACGGCATAGCCATCAAGAAAATAAGCCCCCACCTTTTTTTCACCACCACCTTTCAGAGCATGTGTGATCTGTATATTTTCTTTGGCCTCCACATACATCATCCATTGAATAGAGGGGTATGAATATCTCTTTGTCTGCCGGTGATAGTTATCTGGTGGGATGAGTGCCACAGTCTTGGGTTCTAAAAACATGAATCTGAACATAGCCATACATACAGATGCAAGGGTTATATATTGGAAAGGGTCTAAACACCTTGTTTGAATTTCTGAGATGTCACCCTGCTCTACAAACACTTCTTTCTCTGTCATTTTCATGATTTCAGCTCGGTAGAGAACACAGGCCTGTCGCAAAATAGATACATCCTGCTGGCAGTAATAAGCCAGCTCTTTTTGCAAATTAAAAGTTTTATGCCGATTGTCCTTGTACCATTGTAAAAATTCATCTTTTTCTTCAGGCAACATGTTACTCACACCGTAATGTTCAACACCCGGCATGGGACCCACATAATTTTGATTTTCCAGCGTATTAAAAAAGTGTGGAAAGTACCCCTTGCTGCCTATAAAACCCATGGCTTGTGGAAGTTTGCTAAGTTTCATAGGCAGGAAATTTAGAGAGTCTATAAAACGGATAGTCAGAGGTTCAACGGTAATTTGTAAAAGTTTAGCACCTTGAACCAACAGCCTCGTGTCCATCTTTTCCTTAAGCAGTTGTTTAAGAACAAAATATCCGTCATAACCTTTGGAATTATGGGCTATGAAGGTGTAACCTTTAAATTTTTTGTCACAAAAAATCTGTATAAAGGCAGAAATACATTCGAGACCCTTGAATTCCCAGTTTCTTTCATCATTTAAGTCCGTCGCATATATGTAATTAGGGACATGCCAGCCTGTTTCTTGCATACATTCACAGTCATAAAAAATATACTTTTCAGATGTTTCAGTTTTACCAATAGGGGTCATAAAACATAAGTGGACGCCATCCCCGGTTAGGGGCTCGCGACATAGTTTACAATGACGGCCCTTGCACTTATGTTTCTTGTCCACATAAGACTCACATTTCTGGCACAGTATCTTAGATAAACACGCCACTACTTCTTTTTTCAGAGCCAGATCCGCGTGTCTATCTAAACACTCTTTAGAACGGCAAAAGAGTTTGCAATTAGGGCATCTCTGTTGTACACCAACATTATTCGTACACGTTAGTGTCAAACAAAGACGGCACCATAATGTGCAATTATGATCGTGACTGTACGGTTTCTGACAGTAACTACAGAAGTTGCGCTCCCCATAGAATTTTTTGACATCGGTTATACCATAGAAATGGTCATCGTGTAGCAACAAGAACACAGTCTTAGGGAACACAGGTCTGTCTGATGTCTTAAAACAAACCCATGATTTTGTGTAAAGCACAACGCGTATGTTTATCTTTAAATGCTGTTCAAATATTGCTACATCATCGAGCATGACTTTTCTATGTACCGGCCACCCCAATTCGTTATGTAGTTTTTTAGCACCTTCTAACAATTCGACATCTGTCATTTTTACCTGTGACATGAGGGCTGTGAGGCTACCTGCAAAACACAGGCTATTATCAGTGTTGTTCAAGTCTATCAAATACATCCTTTTCTTATGAATAATATGGCTAAACGGTATGGTCTTTAAGACCCTACGAGCACCCCCACCCCGATTTCTTATGACAAGTACAACAACCCGGAATATATCACAAACCTGGATTTCTCTGTGACTCTGAAGGAGTTTAGCGATCTGATTTAAGAAATCGTCAGCGTCTAATGCCTCGGGGTTTAACTTACCAGAATATAAGGAATTGTGGAAAAGAGATGAGTGTAGATGCACCTGTACATAATCACCGGGTGAAACCCGGCTGCTAACCTCATCCAGAATATGTTGAATACCTTGCCGAATGGCGAATTGAGCCTCAGATAATGATGTTATCCTGTCTAAATTAATAAACCGAAATTCCTCTGAATAAATTACACCATTAAACTTGTCCAATTTACGATCCCACCTTTTCACAAACTGAACATAGCTAACTGGTTCTGATTCTTCAGCGAGGCCTAATGCATGATTGTTTGCGCTGTCCTCTGAAACACTGTGATCAAAGACACGGCTTTCACCACGCCCTCCGTATTCTGTACCGGCGTGTGTAGATTCACCGTCAGAAAAACTATCGCTGCGTGATCTTTTCCTGTTAGACTTCTCTCCCATAGCCGCTGATTTTCTAACATTTTCTCGGTCTGAAAAAGAAAACGTGGGGGCTAATACTTTTACAGAGACCTTAAAATCTAGGTGCTGGATAAAACTGGAATACTCACGATTCTGTTTGTCTTTTGGCTTTCTGTAAGGTACCGTCTGTTGGTTAGACTGGCCATCTTGTTTTGTAGCATCTTCTTGGTCTAAAATAAAAAAGATTACAGGTTGAGGCTGTCCTCTGAAACACATTATAAAGAACATAGCTGTTAGAAAATTAAAACAACACAGGACATACCTTTTAAATTTCTTTGCCGCCTTCTTTTTGTAAGAGAAAGTTTATTTGTAACCCCCTTTTTCTGCTCCTATTTTTTAAAGACAATCATAAGAGACAGAAACATTACATAGCCAACAATATTTTTAAAAAAGACTCATATCTACTCACCATGTCTGAAGAAAAAGTTGCAGATGATACAAGCTATAGAGACTGTGTGATCTTTTCTGGCTGCTGAAATATACTGGATCTCATAAGCTTATCATACGACCTGGCTAATTCACAATGCCTTTTTTTCGCAGACAGCACAGTGTAATAGATGCTATATATCTGTGTATGTGGCTAATACACATTCCCACCCATTTCCCAGACGTCTTAAGTGGATTTTAGTTACACGACAGTTCTGCACATTCTTATCTTATGGCCTATTGTTTAGGACACACCTGGAGGCCCCATTTTTTTTCCAGACAAACCATTGTAGGTTTAATTAACTAATCATTCCTAAAACACACCACACATAGGTTCAAAATATTTTATTTCAAATAAAATGTTTTCATCTTGTGAAATTCATTTGAGCATTACAAGTTTTAAAAAAAATAAAAGGCATACATATAATTTTTGTTCATCTGTATGTTCAACTAATAGATTCTGGAAATACATACATTTTCATAAAAAGTCAATTTTTACAGAACTTGGTGTTTTTAAAGAACGATCTATAATCTCTGTCACAGATTAAGCCTTCCACTATTTCTTTTTCGCTGTCTGCCACAGAATTAAGCAAAATATTGAGCAGTTGTCCTGGGTTTCTACTGTTGTTAAAATCTCTGACGAGTTCAAACAAAAAATTCAAATTTTCATAAACTAGGACAGTTGCTTTCATTTTATGACCCGCAATCATGGCAACATTTAAAATAGGTCCTAGACACAACCTGTTACAAGCTTTATGGATTTTCTGATGTATTTCATTGCGTTCCCACTTTAAACAGTCATGGTGTCTTTGGCCTGGAGCATGTATTACACACGCTGCACAGTCTCTATGCATAATGCCCTGCCAGCATTTCTTGATAATACAGGCCACCGTTGTTTGTATAACAGATTTAAATCTGTTTATTTCATCAGGTTTTGTACAATCCCTTTGACTGGCTATGACATCAAATGCCTCCCTTTGATATGTACAGAGAAAGCACAAACAGCGTAGATTGGCAGTCTGTATGTGCCCCTGTAGGAGCAGAGATTCGTCACTTCCCTACAAAAAAAAACAACAAAATAATGTCAGTGTGAACTGCTGTTTCTTCTATAACACTTTTCTAAATAAAAAAACTTCTCTTACCTCTGATGATCCTAGGTCTTCCAATAAACAGTTTGTTTCTGCATCTACAGTGGCGTGATATAATTCTATATCCTCCAGGTCCATTGTGTTGTCAGATGTTAAGCCAAGTTCTGTGCCAGAATCGTAGGGTTCTTGAGAGTTGAAAAATATTTGGGCATCTGGATAATCCACAAAAGCTGCTATTTCTGGCGGAGGATCTGCCAGACTCTCCTGTAGTTCAAATGGATTTTCAATCGGTGGATACCCCTCTGCAACAGCATCATGATCCTTAAGGAAGTAATTAATGTTGTGTGCCCTGCTGGAAATTCTGCTTGGTGTTCCAAAAAGAGCCATTTTTTCCTTTCTGAAAGTCTGTGTTAAAATGCTCCCCTTACAGCAGGAGCATGCTCAGAACACCTGGAGCATGCTCAGAACAGACCTCTTGTTTCAACCAATCACGTGTTACCACACCCTAGAGAGACATGTCCAGGCTTGTCTCTCTGTATTGGTTTTTTCAAAGCCACTAAAAAATAGCTGTATTTGGATTTGAACTCGGCTCTCTCAAAAAAAATAGCTGTATTAGGGGGATTTGAACTCAGGTCTCTCTGTATTTCAGTCTGAACTCTACAGGTCTGTCAGAATACTTCTATCACATGGACCGCACTAGTTTTTCTAACAATTGCATTTGTAATTGCATTTGTAAAGAAAATTGTGTCTCTCTGTGCTGTGAATCTTTTTGTGAGAAATAAGAACTGGTGCAGTGGGAGAGAGAAAAGCATTTTATTTTTCCAGGGTTCCTGCTTTTTTTTTTTGCAGGTGTAAACATTAACCAGAAGCAAAAAAAAAACACATTTCCGGAGTCAGTCACACTGCTCCCCGCTGATGTCAGCACAAAGGGACAGTCCATTTCCGATGATGTAGGCAGGGGGCGTGGTTGAGGGTGAGAGGGTGATCCCTCTAACAAAGATGTGCTAATTGCATTTTGGAAAGAAAAAAGATTCTAGCTTGCCTGTCTCTCTGTGCTAGGAATCAGTTTTTGTGTGAGAAAGAAACAACTGAGTCTGTGTGGGAGAGAGAGACAGAGAGAAAAGCATTTTTGTTTTTCAGTATTAAGCAGAAGCAAAAACACATTTCCGGAGTCAGCCATACTGTTTCCGCTGATGTCAGCAAAAAAGGGACAGTCCCTCTTCTGATGACGCCCTGTTTCCGGTGATGTCATTTCCGATGATGTAGGCAGGGGGCGTGGAGGAGGGTGGGAGGCTGTGGGCGTAGCACAAACCCCGGAAGTGGGTGCTGATTGGCTAATGTCATATTGTGGGGCGTAGCATGGGTGTGACACACCCCCGGAAGTGTATGCTGATTGGATGATGTCATCCTTGGGGCGGGGGCAGGGGTGTGTCAAGTGGGGGGCGGTGGCCATGCCTGGGGGCGGGACTGGGCGGGGCTAACTCACCATTCACTTCTATGGGAGGGGGCGTGGCCTAAGGCGGGACATACACCGGAAGTGGGCGCTGATTGGTGCCTGTCAACATTTTGGGGGCGGGAGTGGGCGGGGCTGGGCGGGGCTAACTCACCATTCACTTCTATGGGAGGGGCGTGGCCTAAGGCGGGACATACACCGGAAGTGGGCGCTGATTGGTACCTGTCAACATTTTGGGGGTGGGAGTGGGCGGGGCTAACTCACCATTCACTTCTATGGGAGGGGGCGTGGCCTAAGGCGGGACATAGACCGGAAGTGAACGCTGATTGGCTCCTGTCATCCTTATCTCACCTGTCAATCAGTTTGACGAGTAGTGTACCCATTATACTACTGACCACTGAAACTGTGCAGTAGCACGGTTTGTAGCTGTTATATGATTGATGCACACACTGTCAGTGCGTTATACTAAGCTGATGTGATGGATCAGTCAAGTCTTCATTTAGTGATCAGCTGCAGACTGCTGTTCTGCATGTGCAGTGCATCATAGGTACTGGAGGAATTAACCTATACCAGCACACACAGCAGACAGTTTAAGCAGAGATCTGCAGGTTCTTTGACTCCAGATATTGCAGGCTAGATAAGTGTGGAGGTGTAGCATACTGGTTAATGCAAATGCCTACATCAACAGGGGACAATGGCTCAATTCCCACTTGATCATTTTGTGCCTGTGTGTTACTCAGGTCATTACTCTGCCTGTAACAGTCCAGGCTCTACTGTGACTTGCAGACACTCATCCTTCTTTGTTATGCATTCTGGCCACATTTTGGGTCAGCAAACATGCTATTCCCCTTCATGGCCTTCTGAGAGCATGGCTTTATTGACTCTGCTGCAGCCCATTGCAAGGGGACAGACATGTTCACCCTGCATATATGAGGCCCCTGCTTCAAGGCATAATGTGATAGTCATAGCATGGCTTAGGGGGGGGGGGGGGAAATACCAGGGTTTGAAGCCCACTCCAACTCTTTACGTGGCATTTCGGAATGTGCTTCTGTCAAATTTTATGTCTGCCACAACCTTCATGGATTGACAACACCTCCTTGTGACCTTGAGCTGATCACTTAACACACTAATGGCAGGTCCATACAGTCCCTGTTTATTATCAGATATTACCAGTTGACGGTAAGATGTAACCTGATGTGACTGCGCTGCTACAGAGAAATAGTAACAGGCAGTTACATACATACAGCTGTAACTTACTTGAGCAACATGAGTCATGTATGATATCATTACTGTTACTGTACAGCTTTGGGTACATTACATCTCTGCAGTACATGTGGACATATCCCACCCCTCAGAAAGCCACCTGCAGGTATCACCTCGTGTCCATACGTGCCCCATTTGCGCAGTTTGAATGCCACCTGTGCAGCTGTTATCGGCACATTTGTCTGAGCTGTTGTATGGTATCTGTGTGGCTGGGACAGATATGAATTCCACATGTCTGGTATCAGGCCTTCCAAGTGGCACTGGCACACATTTTCAAGCACAATACAAATAGGTTGGGGATGGCACCTATGGCACATCAGTGCTGCCAGCCCATACAACCCTCTCCTCAGCTGCCATCCTTCCTTTAGCCCATCCATCTGCCTCTATCAGCTGTGTGCAGTCATGTCTTCTTGTGCAAGCTGCTACACCATGGTCTACACTGGTACTCTTTTCCTCATTTCAGATTTCACGCATGCCTCTCCTGTGCCTGATCTGCACGTCACCATTCCTACTCTGTCCTCCTGTTGCTGCATACATCCTGCTGCTTCTGTTTACGCTGGGATACATGTCTTCCCCATCCTATGCCACACGCTGACATTGCACCATTTTACATTGGCACCCCCCAGTGCGTTGGTACAGCTGCCTCCCACATACTCGTACACTTTACTGGCTGCCACATAGGGTGCCCACGGATATGGCAGGTTCATCAACTCCCACCTTCCATCCATCAACTTTACATTGACTTTCCTTGGTGCTCATTTATCCAGTGTTAGACTTACAGCCATTTTTGGAGGTTAAGGTGCATGCCCGATATCCTGTTAACATATGTTAGATGGCCCATAGCGCTCTTTATGCTGGAATGCCTCCTACCCGCCCAGCACCTTTACGCATTAAACACTTCTTATCGCTGTCATTAATGCCTGTTACCTTAACACATTTTAGTAAACAAGCACTTAGAGTGGCTCTTTTAACCTGGTGTAAACAAATAAAAATAAAGTTTTACCTGAGGGGTTGTGGGTTGAAGAGGTGTCCAAGGCTGTTTTGGGGATTTTTTGCTTGGTTTTGTTCTCTGGAGGAAGCTTCAGGCAACAGTGAGCAGTCAGGTGTTTTTTATTTCCTTCCCCACAGCTGTGGGGAAGGAAGAGAAAGGCTGCGAGTTCTAAAATAAAAATAAAAAAATACATGAAGGACATCGGAGCTGCATAGCAGCCAAAAACTATATAGCGGTTGCAGAGAAGCAGGAAAGAGAGCTGAGGGTTTAAAAAGAAAACAAAAAATAAACAGAAGCGCTCAGGAATTCGGGGGGGGGGGGGGAGCATCTGAGAGTAAACTGCAACTGTTATTTTTTAATTGTAAGGAGGATCCAGTGAATGGCTGCAGGGCAGACCTCTGGGGCATGTGAATGCTGCTGCTGACATCGGGGCCTGGCCTGCAGGCATGTAGAGGCATTGGGGGCTGTGCAAAGACTGTGATCAGGGACCTGCAACTGTCCCCTATCACAGAAGGAAAAGGCAGACAGCATCCTGAAAGACCACAGTTAATGCAGCTTTCCCTGTTGGTGGGGGGACCCAAGAATGGCTGCAGTCACTCTGGAGCCCTTGGTAAAGGCCCGACGGACAGGAAGAGATTAAAAAAGACCCAAATTAAGGCCCAGAAGGGGAGAAATGGACTGGGAGGACAAATCTTAAAAAACAAAACAAAACATGGAGCCTTGTAATATTACAATGGCCCAAAGTAAGGCATCGGGCCATTGAGCTGGCATTGAGGAAGGCAAGAAGTCCAGAGAACATCTCTAGGTAGGCTACAGCCTACCAGAGATTGACAGCAAGGGATGGAGCTGGCCTTAAAGGGGCCCGAGCTCCTGTTAAAATGGTCAAAATGGAAAAAACAAGAAAAAAATAAATTTAAGTTCAGAGAAGAGAAGGGAGGGGGTCAAGAGGCAAAAGGAAAAGAACTCAGTAGAGTTGTAGTTCATTTTAAAAGCGGTATTCTCCAGTGAATTTAAAAAAAAAATCACACAACCAAAATTAAGGAGGGGGTCCAGGAGGTCTGAGGGGAGGAGCAGGAGTATAAGGAAAAGCTCCAATGAGCCTTTTAATGGACTTTTGAGCTTTGTTCAATAGTGTTTTGTTAAAAATGAAATAAGAAGTAAAACTGGTAATTTGAAGGTGAGAAGGGGTTCAGGGGAAGTGAGAGGGCATTATAAAGTAATACAAAGTGGTTTTTAAAGTGGTTTTGAGTAATAGTTTAATGGCAGTTTGTATACATTTTAAAGAAAGAAATTTAAGGCTTTTATTTAAATTTTGAAAGTATAGCAAGTGTACCCCTATTAAATGAAATAGGATGATGTAAAAATGAATGATTATGATGCTGTTTTGCTTGCCAAAAGTAGTTTATTGATTTTAAAAGTGCCTGAATGGGAGCTGAGGAGTAGGGATTCCAACTGCTACTTTGCTGCTGTTTGGCACAGCTGTTTGCAGAGCTGCTACAGAGGTAGTATGGTAAAAAATCTTTCTCTGACTGCACTGAAGGGAAATGACAAGTTGTAAAATTCCTATTGCGTTGGGAAGTAAGGGAAAATTGTTGGGATGTCTGAAAAAGGGATTTTAATGTTTAGAGTCAGGACTCCCCAAGATTATTTAATTACATTATTGACTGTAAGGACACTGATTTTTGATTATTGGAATGTTAGTGAGAGTGGCAGTTGGTGGTTGGTCTTGGATGAAAGAGAGTGTGTGCTGATATGTCTGGTGTATCAAATAATACACTCAACATGAAACAATGGTGTGGTCTTAACTTTTGTGATTACTAGTATATTTTCTCTTCAAAGGTCTCAGACAACCTATTTCCACTACTCCATGGACACACATATGTGCCCTAATAGTGTGCGAGTTGACGTCAGTGACCTCTATAGCATTAATAACTGACGATTTTATTACATAAGTAACTGACGGTTTTATAACTTTAGAACTGAGAAGGAAGTACTTAGCTCCTCTCAAAGTACTGCTCCTTCTTCATTGTCCTTTTTTACCCTACGCCACTATTCAGGTGCCCATGTGTTTCTCTACAACGAGGTTCTTCAGGGGATCTGTTCTCCGTCCTTACATTCTAAAAGAAATAACAATAACTTTCTTAATCTCAACCTCTACCCTAAAAACATTCTACACATAGTACAGCTACTATTTAAAAGATTCAAACCTTTACATTGGTGCTGCACACGTATCCAACATCTGAAACCTCATGCTGCTAAACCGGTTTCAAAAAGCTTCTTTCAAAGAAAATCTTGAAGAACGCTGCGCATGCGGAGGACATCGCTCAATCTTCCTTTTTTTTTTTTTTTTTATTAGATTTTCAGTGAAATACAATATCACAACAATTAAAGCAAATCGACAAAGATACAATGTCACATCATAAAACACATTATAACAGATTTAGTCCACATCAAGAGAGGTATACAGAGATAATATTACAAAGAAATATTAAATTGCAGAAAACCGGGCCAATACAGGCCCATAAACTAAAAGGATCAATACATACCCAGATCAAACCCTTACCGTTTACTTACTCGATCAACAACAAATTTCTCTAGATGCGAGACATCAACAAAAGCAAAAGAATCACCCTCATAATTTACCATACATTTACAAGGAAAACGTAAAAAAAAGGTTGCTCCCAACGCTAAAACCCTAGGTTTCAGTTGTAAAAACTGACGTCTACGCAATTGCGTCTCGCGGGAGACATCAGGAAAAACGTTTATACTTTGCCCACAGAATTTGGCCATCTTAACTTTAAAAAATGCACGCAAAATACGTTGCTTGCACTCTATAGAAGGTAATATGACCATTAATGTGGATCTAGTGGAAATCATGTCCGGAGAGTCCTCAAGAAAGGCAGTCAAGTCAGACATAGGGGGAATTATCTCATCCATACCACCCTCAGCAGTGTTAATACGTTTAGTACTAGACATGAGATAATAAGCATGAGAAACATTAACAGAATCTGTAAACTTTAAGATTTCCTTAAAGTACTTATCGAGGAGAATTCTAGCGGACAACAATGACGAATGAGGGAAATTTAAGAAACGGAGATTGCAAGCTCGGGAGGAGTTCTCCAAGGCTTCCAATTTAGAGTATAATATCAAGGAATCCTTAACTGCAGCAGCACTGGCCGCTGAAAGTAAATTAACCTGGGAGTTCACCTTACCGACAGCTTTCCCACTTAAGGTAACTTTCTCATCGAGCTGCCGAAAAGCAACGGCAGCTTCTTGAGAAAAAACACATAGGGCATTTAACGTTACAGATACTTTCTTATCAATAGATTGGAGAGCACCCCATATGTCTTTTAAGGTAATCTCTTCATTAGAAGATTTAGTAAAAGGGTCGAGCAAGCTGTCAAAGACAGCTAGCTGGACTGGCAAAGGAACTTTAACATTGATTTTTGTTATACTTGCGGTTTCTGAGGACTCATCAGGCAGACACAGCATTGGAGACGGCAACGGCAAGGGAGGGGGGGTTCTCCCACCAGAACTCAGGGAGACCCCATCTGGAGAGGACTGCGCAAGCGGGGCAGGGGCGAAATGTTTGTCCAGAGGACCGGTCAGCTTGTCGCCACCGCCGCCGGTCTCTAGACCTTTATTCGTCCCCTTTGACTTCCGCTTCCCCATAACAACTGCGGGGAAGGAAAGTGCCCCGCAGACGCCGCAGTGGCGCCAAAGGGGCGCTCAAGGGGCCAGAAACGACCCCCTTAGATCACGCCCCTTTGAGCCACGCCCCGCGGACACGCTCCGCGGTCAAAAAACTAGAAAAATTAAATAGGGAAAAAGGACCCCGCCGGAGAGTAGGGTGCCCCGAGCGCGCCTGCCCAGTCCTTGGGAGCACAGTCTCCTGCACACGCCGACGGACCAGCAGCAACAGTCCTCGAGCAGATCTCAGCTCTCACTCCTTTCAGCATCTCTCTGTTACTCCGAAGAGCCACTCAGAGGTAGGTGGAATTTAAAGGTCCCTGGACCCCGCCGGAGAGTAGGGTGCCCCGAGCGCGCCTGCCCAGTCCTTGGGAGCACAGTCTCCTGCACACGCCGACGGACCAGCAGCAACAGTCCTCGAGCAGATCTCAGCTCTCACTCCTTTCAGCATCTCTCTGTTACTCCGAAGAGCCACTCAGAGGTAGGTGGAATTTAAAGGTCCCTGGACCCCGCCGGAGAGTAGGGTGCCCCGAGCGCGCCTGCCCAGTCCTTGGGAGCACAGTCTCCTGCACACGCCGACGGACCAGCAGCAACAGTCCTCGAGCAGATCTCAGCTCTCACTCCTTTCAGCGTCTCTCTGTTACTCCGAAGAGCCACTCAGAGGTAGGTGGAATTTAAAGGTCCCTGGACCCCGCCGGAGAGTAGGGTGCCCCGAGCGCGCCTGCCCAGTCCTTGGGAGCACAGTCTCCTGCACACGCCGACGGACCAGCAGCAACAGTCCTCGAGCAGATCTCAGCTCTCACTCCTTTCAGCGTCTCTCTGTTACTCCGAAGAGCCACTCAGAGGTAGGTGGAATTTAAAGGTCCCTGGACCCCGCCGGAGAGTAGGGTGCCCCGAGCGCGCCTGCCCAGTCCTTGGGAGCACAGTCTCCTGCACACGCCGACGGACCAGCAGCAACAGTCCTCGAGCAGATCTCAGCTCTCACTCCTTTCAGCGTCTCTCTGTTACTCCCTCAATCTTCCTTTTAAACTGTTCCTCCCCCTCATCCATTCACACTGATTCCTCAGTCTCTCTCATAAAGCAACTACCTATTGCCCCTGCTCCCTTCACAATCAGTGATTCCGCTTGTGTTTAATCAAACGCAAGCTGCCCACTCTAAACTCACATTTAAACCATTCGGTACAACAGTATCCAAAGTAAATATCCATTATTGTTCTTTAAGAATTAATGTTTGATCCAACGTCTTACCTAACACTCCTGTCAGTACTTGATCTATAACCCAACATCTTAACTGTTCAAATACATGTCCTTTACTCATGCAATGCTGCAGCAAAGGTGCTTCCTTCACCTTACATTTTAGTCTACTTTTATGTTCACCCATCCTAATTTTTAATGGTCGGGTGGTTTTCCCTATGTATAGCAGCTTACACGGACACTTTATAATATAAACCACGTTTGATGAATCACACGTGGTATTATGTTTTAGTTTATAAACTACTCCCTGATGTTTAAAACTGGTCACTTCCATGGTAATATCACATATAATGCAAGTTTCACATTTTTTATGTCCACCCTGATCCACTTTCAAGGGGTCATAACTTACGGGTCTCAGAACGGTTGAGCTCAGTTGTTCTTTCAAGTTCTTATGTCTACGCCACACACACCACAATCTTTTATTTTCTAAACCTGGCACGATATTTAAAACATTACTGTGCTTCTTCAGCATGTATCCCTGAACTCAGTGGTGAATACATAGTGATTAAGGTGTGTCGTTCATTGGAAGAGACATCTATATGTCCGTCCTTCCGAAACTTCAATAACAAGTCCCTATCATTATACAGAGCTCGTATATACGCTCGATGGATAACTCTCCGGGGGTATCCTCTGTTTCTGAAATTATTAACAAGTTGTTTTCACATTTCTTTAAACATATTCCTATCCGAGCAATTGCCTCGAAAGCGTAAAAATTGAGTCAGCGGCAGGCTGGACTTTAACTGTAAGGGATGTGCACTATTGAAATGCAAAAAGGCATTTGGAGCAGTAGCCTTCTGATACACTGATGTTTCCCAACATGTTAACCCTCTTGTAACCAAAACATCTAAATAGGTTATCTGATCTTTATGATATTCATGTGTGAATTTAAGATTGATATCACATTGATTAATCCATGTCAAGAAAGAAATAAGCTCTTCTTCGGTTCCTTGCCACATCATGAATATATCATCTATGTATCTATGCCATGCTACTATGTTGGCCTGAAATGGAGACTGGACCAGCCACCGTTGTTCAAAACCTCCCATCTACAATTGGCCACTGAGGGTGCGCATGTGGCCCCCATGGCCACTCCCGCAATTTGCTGATAGAAAATCCCTTCAAACACAAAAAAGTTGTTATAAATTGCTAACTTTGTGAGGCTCAGTAGAAAATCTATTACATTTTCAGAGAGATCCCCCCGGGCATGCAATGCTCGTGCCACCGTATCATAAGCTGAAACCTGTGGAATGCTGGTATTCAGTGACAATACATCCAGAGTGACTAAAAGAATATATCACTCTCTACCACCCATCGTGTCAAACCAGTTAAGATATTTAAAAAATGAGTGGTATCCCTTGCATATGCCGAGATTTCAATTAGTATAGGCCTGTTGTATCCTGTTGAATCTTATCATGTTTTACGTTGTAATGCTTTCCAGTCACCCCCTGAAGAAACCAATTTGGAGAAATGCAATTGGAGCGCCATTGGTAGCGTCGGGGAAGACACTAGTGAAAGCTAAGCTAAGCACTGTTTACTGCTTAATTTTGAAATCGAAAAAGAGAAATTTACTGAAAAATTAATTGCATTTCAAGTGGCTAGACAAATAGGGTCATTGATGCAAGAATGGGCTAATTCCAACTGCTTTTAAACAAACGTTTGGTAGCCTGGAGTCTGAGACCCTGTCGGACATTTTTTCAATTTCAATTTCATTTAATGAATATGATAACAAGATCGTATTGGTAAACAACACTTTCAAACTTAATTCCAAAGTGACATATTTATTTCAACATAGTAGCATGGCATAGATACATAGATGATATATTCATGATGTGGCAAGGAACCGAAGAAGAGCTTATTTCTTTCTTGACATGGATTAATCAATGTGATATCAATCTTAAATTCACACATGAATATCATAAAGATCAGATAATCTATTTAGATGTTTTGGTTACAAGAGGGTTAACCTGTTGGGAAACATCAGTGAATCAGAAGGCTACTGCTCGAAATGCCTTTTTGCATTTCAATAGTGCACATCCCTTACAGTTAAAGTCCAGCCTTCCGCTGTCTCAATTTTTACGCTTTCGACGCAATTGCTCGGATAGGAATACGTTTAAAGAAATGTCAAAACAACTTGTTAATAATTTCAGAAACAGAGGATACCCCCAGAGAGTTATCCATCGAGCGTATATACGAGCTCTGTATAATGATAGGGACTTGTTATTGAAGTCTCGGAAGGACGGACATATAGATGTCTCTTCCAATGAACGACTCAACTTAATCACTATGTATTCACCATTGAGTTCAGGGATACAGAAAGTGCTGAAGAAGCACAGTAATGTTTTAAATATCATGCCAGGTTTAGAAAATAAAAGAAAATATTTTTTCACTCAACGTGTAATCAGACTCTGGAATTTGTTACCGGAGGATGTAGTAAAGGCAGTTAGTGTAGCTGGGTTTAAAAAAGGTTTGGACAAGTTCCTGGAGGAAAGGTCCATAAACCATTATTAAGAAGTGACCGAAGATATCAATGCTTGACCCAGTACAAGCATTGTGGAACTTGTGTCTCTTGGGGAAACTGCTAGGTACATATGACCTAGATTGGCCACTGTTGGAAACAGAATACTGGGCTTGATGGACCTTGGTCTGACCCAGTATGGCATATCTTATGTTCTTAAGTTGGTATGTGATGTGCTGATGTTTGACCTGACATTCATGTTTTATATGTGGGATCTGTCCTGCCAGTGAGACAGGGCATGATAAATGAACATCTACTGTGTGACCACGCAGAGAGGCCAACATAACAATTTCATGGGGTGTGCTTGTAAGCCACTCCTCATATGCTCCCATGCTTGACAGGCCATACAAAATCTTTCAGACATCCATGTGCTGCAGCTTAATGTTACACCACTATGAATGCCCACTCATGAAAGGGTTAGTAGTTCACAGACAGGTCTTGGTCATCATTTGGCAACTGAGCAGGCAGTGCAGTAATTTGTTCTCTGCACTGGGGTGTTATGATATTGCCAGCTCTTTCTGTATCAGTGGCATATTTTTCCCCCTAACTGCACATATCTTCTCAATATGTGAGGGTGGAGGGCACCCTAATCCCAGGGCCAGCCCATCCAGTAGGACAACTAGCCAGGTGGCAGGGTCCAACAGTCAGGGCAGACAGCATGTTGTTTGATTGCCATCTTCCTGCCATTGTGGCACAGCCGCTGTTTCAGTGCTGCAGGTGGCCACCTTGACATTGCACACATGCAGCTTGGTACACCTTGCCACTTCTGCCTCCCTCCACTAGGAGCTATGACCACACATGCTGCTGCTTTCAGCATAGGTAGGGAGGGGTACCCAGTGCTACACAATACCTGCTGCTAGCATGCTTGCATTCCACTCACAGTGGCAACTGCAGCATTGCACCAGACACACAGGGCCTGGACATTTCATCTGCAGCAGGCTGCATTCGCTGCAATCACCACCCCCACCTTTACACCATGCTGACATGGGATCATGGTGGCAGTAGGGGTGGTGCAATTCCTTTTTGTCTGTAGCAGCATGCATGTGTGCTGCCACTGTCACAGTGAGATCCTACCAGACATCACAGATGTATACCCTGGGCAGCTGCCTTGTCAGCCTAGTGGACTAGTCAGCCCCACCACATCACCGACATGGCACTCTCTTTGCAAATTTGGCAACATTATCATAGAGCCCTTTCTTAATACGGCATCATGATGTTGCTACCAATAGAGCACTACTTCGCCTGGAATTAGAGTTCATAGCACTGGGTGCTCTAACGTATGGTAACCCAGCCCTGTGGTAAGGGAGCACACACTATCCCTGCACACTATCTGCCTCATCAATGCCCACTCTCCACCTCCTTTACCCTTAACGCTGCTGGCCCGTCTTCTGATCGTTAATCCAGTGTTATTGGCACTTTCCAAGGTGTTAACCACTCACAGAAGCCAATAATGAGCATTAATGGCTCACTTGTTCCCTTACTGCCCTTTAGTAAACATACCGTTTAGTGTAAATTGTGAACCATCCTCTTAGAAGCCATCAACTTGAGGTAACATCATACTCACTGTGACATCAACATCCAGAAGGGGAAAAGTAAAGTTGACACTTCCCAGACTGGGTTGTTACATTCTGATTTTTCTGTTCTTTCCCTCACCAGCATGGTTCATGCCCAAAAACAAATGGAAGTGAGGATGCAACTAATTATGGTTCCCTGGTCAATTGCTTTGCTTAAAGGTATATCAGCTGAAAATTTATTTATTTATTTATTTATTTATTTTTCTTATATACCGCGCTATTCGACATCAGTGCGGTTTACATGGAACATAGAGGTTTTTACGGTGCAGAACTACACCGTAATTACAAATAACAGGGATCTCAACTTGGATAACCAGGGTAACTATTTACATATATATACATCACTTTGAGGAATAATTACAGGATAGTCATGGTACTTTCTTGTGAGTGAGGCACATTGGTGTTCCTTCCTCTGGGTAGCACTTGAGGAAAAGGTGGTGTTTCAATGCCTTCCTGAATTTAGTTAGCTCAGTGATTGCACGTATGTTGGGTGGTAGGGCATTCCAGCAGCTGGGTGCGTAGAGACTAAAAGCCCTGTTTGCAGTTGCCTGGGTGCATTGGGTCATTGTTTTGGGGATTGTCAATGTGTTTATTGCTGCAGATTGTCTGGCCCTGTTGGGAGGAGTAATGTGTGTAAGGTCCGTAAGTGATGAGGGGGAGAGCCCGTTGATGGCCTTGAATGTTAGTAGCAAGGTCTTGAAGGCGATCCTACTGTGGATTGGGAGCCAATGAAGCCTTTTCAGGATGGGTGTCACATGGTCACGCCTGGAGGCACCATCTAGAACTCTGGCCGCGGTATTCATGGAGAGTTGGCGTGGGTTCAGGGTGGATTGTGGGAGTCCTTGAAGGATCGAGTTGGCATAGTCGAGATGTGGAATGGTTACTGCCTGAAAGATTGTTCTGAAATTATCTGGTTGTAGCAGGGGGCGTAAATGTCTGAGTGTCCTGATCTTGTGATATGCTGCCCTTAACATGTTACCAATGTGGGTCTTCATGTCCAGTCGTTGGTCCAGTGTGACTCCCAAGTAACGGATTGTGGGCTTGGTTTGCAGCTCTGCCTCCCCGACTTTTAGGTAGGCTGGGGGGGAAAAATTTAGGTTTCTGGTAATGAACAGAACTCCCGTCTTCTTGTGCTGTATCCGGAGGTTTTGATTTTGGAGCCAGTTGGCTACTGTGTCAAAACAGTCTGTTAGTGGGGAGAGGTCCATCTGATCAGTCATGAAAGGCATGTATCAGTGGCATACCTTCATTCATTACATTTTACCATTCCTTTGAAAAAGAGCACACATCCCTAATATTTGGCCTCACGTATGGTCAAGGCTAATTAGCAAAATCTTAGCATAAGTAAGCTGGTGAATATAAAGTTCTGAATAATTAATTTTTGGGGCAAGATGTGTGAAGGTACATTTTAAAAGACCATTTATGTGGTTGCAGGGATGTCCAAGTGAAAAAATCTGCAAATCAATGCTAATCTTAGAAGAAAGAGTAGGCATGTGTACAGTAAGTCCGAAGGACTTGTGTTTTAAATCAAAGAAGAAAGCACAGGAATCCACAGCAATGGATATCCAAGAACAGTAAGGGACGCTATTTCACAAATATACAAATGGGAAAAATATAAGTGCCAGTATTTCAGAACAGACAAGTGTAAATGTCAGCACTTGCATGTGTATACTAATCATTTTACAAACCTAGAAAGTAGTAGCTCTTAATCCAAGGCTGGTCCATTCATTAGGCGAGCTAGATGGCCGCCTAGGGTGGCTGGCCCAGGTGAGCGGCAGTGGCAGCACAGGTGGGCGGTAGCAGCAGCAGCGGTAGCAGTACACATGGGCAACTGCACTGCCCCACCCCAGCTGCTGCTGTTTGGAGGGGGGGGGGAAGCGGGCAGCGGCAGTATTTCCAAAAGTGGCGGCAAAAATCTACCACTTTTGGAAATACTGCTGCTGCCCACCTCCCCCTCCCAAGACAGAATTGGTGGCAGCTGGAGAAGGGGGCAGCGGTGGCAGCAGCTGAGGCAGGTGGTGTTAGCAGGGGGAGCGGCGAGTCTGGGGTTTCTGCCTAGGGTGGCAGAAACCCTTGTGCCGGCCCTGTCTTAATCAATGACAGAGGTTCATTGTTTACCTCATTTCAATTTGAAAGGAGAAATAAATATTGGGTGTTGAGGGGGAAGGTATACCTTAACCCCTCCTGTAAAGGGATGCTGAAATGAGCACTTTTCAAATATCTATTCGTGCCAGGGAGCAGGTATAAATCCAGACATGGATAATTTCCATCTTCCACATGCATCCCCTATATGAAATGAGGAATATACGTGTGGCTTTTTGTTCCTCCTAGACCATGTCCCCGCCATGCCCCATATAACATAGAGGTACTCGTGGAAGTGGCTTGCATATTTTTTGGTCACCATATCAATGCATTCCACACAATGAAAGTTTCTACGATAACCTCCTTATTGTTTATTGTTTGCTCTGTTAATTATTTTATTGGTATTCATATTGATTTTAATATTTATTATGTTATAATCTTATATCATTTTTAGCATTTGCTAATTTGCTATGGGCCCAATTCTGTTCCACGAATAGTAGGAATGGACATCCCAATGGGATGTCCAACCCCGCTATTCGTGCCTGCCCCGTCGGCATCTAACCTCCCCACCGGTTGTACAGGGAAGTTAGATGGGGGCGGGGAAGGGGTAGATTGGGGGAAGGGATAGGGCGGGCAGTGGGCGGTCGCTGGCCTTGGATGTACAGGGCCGATTCTAATGTCGGCCCTGTACGTCTGGGGCCAGCAACTTGTGCGGAGAAGGAATAACTTCCCTGGACATTTTTTATTGATGGGCACGGGGTGCAGATGTAGCAGGGGTCCCAAAGACATTCCCTGCAGCCCGACCCTGGCCTTAGGTGACCGGATCGGGGGTCGGGCTGCGGGGTAAGCCTTTGTTAAGCCGGCGGCCGGGATCGCAGCTTTACAATGGGGCAGCTGTACCATGGTAACCGGTTGCCAAGGCGGTGCAGCTCCATTGTAAAGCCCTGACTGAGTTAGTTGGGCTTTTCCTGTACATGCAGGCCAGGCTGAATCACAGCCCCAGCCTGCATATACAGGGCTGTTTTCGATTCTGGTCCCTTGGGGCAAGACATGCCCGGCAGGATTAGAATCGCAACCCCCCCTCTGTACGTCTGGTTGAAACTGAACGTACAGAGGGGCTGTACGTCTGGGAGAGAAAGAGCCTGAATGCTATAACCTTTTTGTAAACTGCCTTGCTCTATCCTCAAGATAAGGTTACTTAAATTTATCAAATGCTAATATTGTAAGTTTATTGTGCATGTTTTCAGCCAAAATTCCTCTGATATTCTGTATTTTGATGATACTTTCACCTCATTGGAGAGTTTCCTGCAAATTGGGAAAACAGTATATAAGTTTTTTAAAGGAGACATGCTAAGGTCTTTTTTTAAAATATTTTTCTCCTCTTTCCCCACATTTAGTCAGTTTCTTTTGATATTTCCTCCAGGAACTGTCTGCAGAAACTGTCAACGAGCTAACGGGTTTTGTGCCGGTGAGAGCAATATTCTAAAGCAGTATCTTGAAAGTGCCATTGAATATTCCCTCTGACTTCCTCAGCACTGTCCAGATCTATAGGTGGAGCTGGGGCAGAGTTGGAGATTATCTGGTTACCGGCATTTTAAGCACGTAATCTGGATAGCAATTTGCAAAATTGTCCTATGTGCTAGTTGAATTGGTTATCCAGATAGTGGCTGAATATCACATTTAACCAAATAGTCACTGTCCTGACTGCTGAATCTGGATATTTACAGCCCGCTGATATCTGAATACCGGTGCTGAATATCTAGATTTTAGTCAATCACTGCAGCTGGTGTTTTAAAAAGAGTGACTGCTGCAGTTGAATATATCGACTCTTTGGGTACTAAAATGCTTGTATGCAAATGATTGAAGTCTAAAAAATGAGAAGGGAGAGTTAGAATATATAGCACTAAATGAGAGGTCAGATATGATTGGTATCTCAGAGACATGGTGGAAGGAGGACAACCAGTGGGACACTGTGATACTTGGGTAAAAAATAATTTATTTATTTATTTACATTCTCTTTTATACCGCGCTATTCTGCATCAGCGCGGTTTACATTGAACAAACTGAAATTACATTGAACAGGGTATTATAACTTGGAGAAAACTATTTTACAGGGAACATGGGCTATGGAGGGTTAAGTGGCTTGCCCAAGACCACAAGGAGCACCTGTGGGACTAGAAACCCCAGTCCTTCCAGCCCAAGGTTGCTGTCCTCTAATATCATAATGATAGAGCAGATCAAATTGGTGGAGGGGTTGGACTCTATGTTAGAGAGGGCATTGAATCACAAAGGATTAAAGTTTTGCAGGAAACAAAATTTGCTGTAGAATCTCTATGGATTGAAATTCCATGTTAAAAGGGGAAGACAATGGTAGTGGGGGTATACTATCGACCGCCTGGCCAGAATGAACAAATGGATGACGAAATGCTCAAAGAAATCAGAGACGTTAACAAACGTTGCAGCACAGTAATAATAATGTGTGATTTCATTTACCCCAGTATTGACTGGGTCAGTGTCACTATGAACTGTGGTGGTCAACTCACAGAGGGTTTTAACTGCACTTATGTTAGATATGTTGTCCCTCTAAATAAATAAGCTTCAGTCCGATTTATTGTATTACATTGCTATAATTTGAACATATTCCGGACAAAATTTTTCTTTTTGTTTTTCTTATTCTTCTTTTCTAAACTCTTATAGTTAGAACCTATGGTCTCATAATGGAATTGGCACTGCTCCGGGTGGATCCCCCATGAACTTTGTGCTCTTATAGCATCAACGACCATGCATGCGGTTCTTAATTTTCAATACCAAATATTGTAATTTACTTAATGATGAGACTTATCTTAATTTTTGATCCAGTTTCTTAAATCGTGCTTTGTAGAACAGAACTTGCAATGTCCCCAACGCCACCTCCCTGGTACCGTCTCCACGTTTCAGTTCTTCTTCAGGGGGTATGCAATCTGAAATCAGCACTATCTATGAACGAGTGCAACAATGTTACTACATATAAAGACTCCATCATAAAAATCGCTGTTGAGAAAATACTTTATAAACAGTATTCCTACCTTAACTGGACTTGACAACTTGTTAATAAAAGCTCTTGCGACCAGTGGCGTGTTATCAGTAGCTAACCAGCTTTCCCAAAAAACGCCACGCATGCGAGTTTGAATCTTACAGTGAAAGTTAAATAGTTTCGTGGCTCTGACGTCAGATTTCCCGACGTCAATGATAGATGGTATTTCGGAGCTGGCGTCCAGAATGAAATCAGAAGCACAGATGATTCATATGCAGGCACCCCAATCGATCATACTATTAAGACCCCCTGGAATGACTGATTGCAATTTATATATCCATCTCTGTTCCCGTGTTAATAGGGTCTGTTTTCTGGATCTGCCGAATCTGACAACCAGTACCCGATCCAATCCAAAACAACGCAAATCTTCAAACTCATGATGGTACTTAGGCAATGAGCTACTAGTGGGGCTTCTTTGACTTTACATCTAATTCTGCTCCGATGCTCGCCCATCCTGACTTTTAATTGTCGGGTGGTTTGCCCGACATACATCAAACCGCATGGACACCTAATGCCATATACTATGTAATCCAAAGTGCAAGAGGTCAGATGGTTCAAAACGTACGTCTTTCCTTGATATACAAAATCGTCAATGTCGTCAGTAATGCAACAAATCGTGCAATGACCGCACTTTCGGTGACCTCTAGTTGTTCCATCTTTAGGCTGTTCCACCCGCAATTTCACAGGACTCAACTTCTCTTTGAGGTTCTGTTGACATGTCCAAACACAACGTATGTGTTTGTTTTGTAAACCGGGAAGTGTACTCAATACATTTTGATGTTTCTTTATTATACGTTTTATGGATCCACTCAATGGGGAATACCTGGTGATCAAATTAATATTCTCTTCATCCATTACGGGAGTTATACTAACCCTACGGGGTTGTAATAGAAGCCCTCTATTGTTATATAATGCTCTCTTATAGGCCATTTTGACCACTGGAGTAGGGTATCCCCGTAATTGGAAATTCTTTGTCAGGTTTTTTGCTTGTATTTTATAATCTTCTAGACGTGAGCAATTTCTACGATATCTGATAAATTGTGACAAAAGCAGGCTATCTCTTAACTGTTTTGGATGTTTACTCTTGTAGTGAAGGATTGTATTTCTTTCTGTCGGTTTCTTATGAACTGTAGTTGTCCAACTTTGTGGACTTTTATGGACCTCCACATCTAAAAAAACCACACTCTGTTCATGGTACGTGTACGTGAATTGTATGTGGGGATCCACTCCATTTAGTGGGTCAGTGTCACAGCAGGACATGCTAGGGAGATAAAGTTTCTAGATGAAATAAATGACTGCTTTTTGGAGCAGCTGGTTCATGAACCAACCAGAGGGGAAGCCATTTTGGATCTAGTCCTTAGTGGAACAGCAGATCTGGTGCAAGAGATAAGGGTGTTGGGGCCACTTGGCAATAGTGATCATAGCATGATCGCGTTTGATTTCATTAATCGAGGAGGGATGGTAAGGAAATTCACAGTGCTACCTTTTAACTTTCAAAAGGAAGACAATGATAAAATGAGGAAAATAGTTAAGAAAACACTAAAAGGAGCAGTTACAAAGGTTAAAGACTTACATCAAGCTTGGGTGTTGTTTAAAAATACTATCTTGGAAGCCCAGAACAGATGTATTCCACGCTTTAACAAAAGTGGAAGGAAGTCCAAAAAACTGCCAGCATGATTTAAAGGCAAAGAGCAGCTGTTGTTGCCAAAAAAATGTCTTTCAAGAAATGGAAAAAAGAGCCAAATGATGAAAACTGGAAAAGCAAGTTAAATGCAAGGCATTGATAAGGCAGGCAAAGAGAGAATTTGAGAAGAAGCTTGCTGTGGAAGAAAAAATGGGCTATAAAGACTGTTTCAAGTACATTCGTAGCAAAAAACCTGTGAGAGAGTCAGTTGGATCATTAGATGATAGAGGGGTAAAGGGAGCACAAAGAGGGGGCATGGCCACAGCGGAGAGACTCAATGAATTCTTTGCTTTGGTCTTTATTGAAGAAGATCTAGGGATGTTACCCATGACTGAAGTGGTATTTAAAGGTGATACTGCGTGAGAATTGAAAGAAATATTGATACACCAGAAACTATTTGATAAATTGAAGAGTAGAAAATCACCTGGCCTGGATGGTATACATCCAAGGATGTTGAAAGAATTGAAATATGAGATTGCAGACCTGCTATTAGTAATCTGTGAACTATCATTAATCTATCTGTAATACCTGAAGATTGGAGGATGGCCAATGTAACGGCAATTTTTAAAAAGGATTCCAAGGTTGATCCGGGAAACTACAGACTGGTGAGCCTGATGTCAGTACAGGGAAAAATGGTAGAAACCATCATAAAGAACAAAATTACTGAACATGTTGATAGTCATGGCTTTAGACAAGGAAAATCTTGTCATACTAATCTGTTATGTTTTTTGGAAGATGTAAATAAACAGGTAGACAAAGTCAGTTGATATAGTGCATCTGGACTTTCAGAAAGCATTTGACAAGATCCCTCATCAGAGAGTTTTGGCAAAAATAAAAAGTCATGGGATAGGAGGCAGTGCACTATTGTGGATTAGGAACTGGTTAAGAGATAGAAATCAGAGGGTAGGGATAAATGGCCAATTTTCCCAATGGAGAAAGGTGAATAGTGGAGTACCCCATGGATCTGTGCTGGGTCTGCTGCTTTTTGACATATTCATAAATGACCTGGAAAAAGGAATAACGGAGTGAGGTTATCAAATTTGCAGATGACACGAAACTATTTAAAGCTGTTAAACCCCATGTGGATTGTGGAAAATTGCAAGAGGATCGTGATAAATTGGAAGACTGTGCATCCAAATGGCAGATGAAATTTAATGTGGACTAATGCAAAGTTATGCATCTAGGAAAAAACAACCCAAACTATGGTTGCATGATGAAAGGTTCCACATTAGGAACCACCACCCAGGAAAAAAGATTAAGGCGTCATTGTGGATAACATGTTAAAACTCTCCGCCCAGTGTGCAGTGACAACCATGAGAGCAAATAGAATGCTAGGTATCATAAGGAAAGGAATGAAAAATAAACAAAGGATATTATAATGCCAATGCCTCTGTATTGTTCCATGGTGTGACCGCACCTTGAATACTGTGTGCAATTCTGGCGTTATTAGAAAAGGTACAGAGAAAAGCCACCAAAATGGTAAAGAAGATGGAAGAATACCCCTATGAAGCAAGGCTTAAAAGGTTAGGGCTCTTCAACCTGGAAAAGAGATGGCTAAGGGAAGATATGATAGAGGTCTATAAATTAATGAATGGAATAGAACGGGTAAACATAGATCGATTGTTTACGTCATCAGAATATAGAAAGAATAGGGAACATGCAATAAAGCTACAGGGTAACCTATTTAAGACTAATAAGAGAAAATACTTTTTCACTCAACATGCAATCAAACTCTGGAATTTGTTACCGGAGGATGTAGTAAAAGCGGTTAGTGTAACTGTGTTTAAAATAGTTTGCACAAGTTCCTGGAGGAAAGGTCCATAAACCATTATTAAAAGGGACCCAGGATATCACTGCTTGACCCAATACAAGAACTGTGGAATCCGTGTCTTTTGGGGAAACTGCTAGGTACTTATGACTTAAATTGGTCACTGTTGGAAACAGGATACTGGACTTCATGGACCTTGGTCTGACCCAATATGGCATATCTTATGTTCTTATGTTTTTATTGTATGGTGGAAGGCAGAGGTCCATGTCCTTGATCTTCCCATTCATATCCTTCCATATTCCCTTGGCTTCTTCTCATAATTACATCCCTTTTACCTTTGAGATGGTATCTGCAACAATAGCAAATCCTCAAGAGAAATTCAGTATGGATCCTGTGAGGCAACGTGCATTCGCAGGCCAGGAAATGACCCCTTCTCTGCCTCCTAAAAGATTCTTGTTACCCATAAGAGGGGAGAGATCTTTGAGCATGTGCCACTTATGATGTTACAGCTACTGAACACAGCTGAAGACAGCAGCATGCAGTGGACTTGACTTGTGCCATAGCAACAGTAGCTATGAAAATCTATAACTGGACACTGTTGTCCATACTACCTTTACCTAAATCCAAGCCTGAGCTCCACCAATAAACTATGCGTTTCTCTTTCTCTCAAAAGTAACCAGGGCTGGTGCATGGATGCAGTATGTGGTGAACTTCATTCCCAGACCCCCCAGCTCCAGCCCCCACCCCTATCGCTGCCGCTGCTGCTGCCGTCTCTGGGATTGGCAACAGCGGCACACCTTTAAAATGGCACTGCGACACTTGCCTTTACCTGTTCCTGCTTTGTCCCCCTCCGATTCCACTTCTTTTTGCATGAGGGCAGAAGCGCTTCCACCCCTATGCAAAGTTTTCTTATTAACTCTTCCCTGATCTTGCTGATTAAATCCTGCTTATCTTGAAATTAATGGAGCAGGCTATTATTACTTTGTTGTGTTTTACCCTTTCTGTAAGCACTTTGTGAAGTCTTTCAGTTCTGATTTCTAAGTTCCTTCCACACCTATAGTTTTCGGGCCGTGATCTTCACATCTTCATTTAAGTCAGTATTCAGGATACTATAGATCCAGCTATTTCAGTGTCTCTGCATGTTCTCTAGTCTGCCTTTCTCTTAAATCATTAGTGGCCTACTCAAATATTTTGTCTCCTTTACAGAAGCAAATAATGACATCTCTGTGCTCCGGGACTTTTATTTCATTCCGTGTCACTTGCTCTTAATTATCTTGCTTCAAATCTGCTATGGCTTGTGATATGTATGCCCTAATTAGTTTAAGCTCATTCATTAGGGCTATAATATCTGATTTCATGACTCTTCTGACACCATCTTAGCTTTCTCACCCTCAATTACTGCATGTCTGTTTAGTGTCCCTCTTAGGACTGAAGTGACCTCCCCTACATTTTGACAATGTTTATGTTGGTGTATGTCCATATTTTGCAGCTATTTAATAGCCTATAGTCAAATGCTAAAATTAATATTATACTAATAGCAGTTAATTCATCTAGAGATTCAGGTATTTTAGTAGCACCCTATTTATATTTTTGGTAGTTATCAGAAGAACAGGGCAACCATCTGATTTCCTATAGGCAAACCTTCCCTGACAACAAGTGTATTGTAGATTGGGAACTGGTTATAAGAGAGAAGATAAAGCAGGGCTAAAAGGCCAGTTTTCTCAATGTTAAAGACATACCTCCTTCTGGAGGTTTCTTCTTTAAAGAAACAAATCCTGACATGGATACGTGTTACCAGCTGCAAACCCCAAGATGGATTAAAACAAGCAAACCTTTAAGAATGTCCAGGAAGTGCTAGACTGATTTTTTGGTCAGCAACAGAAGGGTTAACTCCTGCCTTGAACCAGCCCTCTGTGATTAGGTGAAACTTCCTTATTTTTTTTTAATTCAGTTAGTTGTTGATCCGGCTGACTTTGAGAGCAGAGGCAGGGGAGTTGGACTATAGATCTCATTCAGATTTCCAAAACATTTGGCCTTTTAAAGGGCCCAATATTCCAAGGCATTTACATGATTTTCAGGTCTGCAAACTGTGAAAATACTGCTGAGCATCAGTTTTAGTGCTGCCGACTATCCCCAGGTACCACCGCTACATGTACCAATGTTAAACGGTTGGCATCAGGCTTTCCGGAGGCATTCCAGGGCGGAGGGAAGGTGGCACCCATTGCTAACTGGGCAGCGAAGATATTGAGCTGCTATCCGGTTAGTGATACACGGCTAAAGCCAGGCGCAGGAAACCCTGGCCTAACTTTCCCCATGTATTGTTAGCCGGCAGTGGCTCAGTATCTATTAGGCCTGTTTAGCGAGCGGCAAATACAGCTAACCTGGATATTGGATATTCAATGCCCGAGCCAGATTTAATCTTGGCATTGAATATCCAGGTTTAGATTTCAGCGCCGGCAACCAGTCATGTTAGCAGCTCTAGCTGCTAACACTGAATATCCCCCCAAAAAACATTACAAGCATTTATCTGCCCCCAACTCTGGATCAGAGATAAGAAGACAAAGATCCAGCATTTGCTGTCAGCACTACAACTCAAAGGCTCCGATGGGAAAAGTTGAGCACAACATTGCCAGAGATCAGGTGCACTGCCATCCAAAGGTATTCTATGCAAATTTCTGTTGTACTTCCAAGGAACCAGAAGTTGGACCATAAGACATCCATATGGAAAGGCCTTATAATATCTGGTTTAGAAAAATCTGTTTTTTTTTATTGTAGAAAAGCACCAAGGACACAGGAGAGGATTGGGTCTGTATCGTGATCCAGTAAGAGCTTGTGTTACAGGTGTGTACCACACTTAACTGCAATAAGAGTTGTTTTTTTTTTAACTAATTGTCTATTCTTGTCAGGTGAAATAATTATTGTCAGAAAATTATTCCAACTCTAATTTACATATTCAGTAGATCTATTTTATTTGCTAATTTATAGTAGAAGAGTTTTGTTATTGAATGTTTTAATTTCTGCCTTTGCTTTTAGCCCTCGTAAATACCTGTATCTGTTTTTCTTGGTGACCTGTTTTTTTGTATATGCTAGGAAAGAAAAAAAAATATGTAAACACTTTGAGCGGCATTTTCTGGTGGCCATTTCCCCCCTATACGGCCGATCAGGATTGGGCTGTACAGAGACAGACCTGATTCGGATTACGCGGGAGCTAGATGTGCCCACGGGATCAGAATCGGATCTACGTTCTGGATGAGCAGGCCATGCGCTGATTCCGATTGGCCATATGTCCAGCCCACATACCCGGCTAACTCAGCCAGGCTCCTGAATGGAGCCGCATTGCCTTGGTGTCCTGTCGCCATGGCACCATGGTTCCATTCAGAAGCTGCGATTCCCTACCACAAAAAACAAATTTCTTTCCTTGCAACCCAACCCCCGATCTGGCCTTTCATGGCCAGGGTCGGGCTGTGTGAAACCCCCCTGCACCCTCTCACCCTCCTTACCGGGCCCAGCCATGTTGTTTTGCTCCATCCAGGGGGACTCATTCTACCTCCAAGAATCGGCCCTGTACCTCTGAGGTTGCTCTCCACCTACCGCCCGCCCTTGCTCTGCCTCTGTCCTGCCCCCTCCCTTCCATGAACAGAGCTCCCCATACAAATCTCAAGTTCAGACAGGGAGCTCTGTCCCTGGCAGGCTGCCCAGTCATTTAGCAGGTCTGGACACCTGGTTCGGACATCCAGACCCACTAAACAGTGTTCAGGATGACCCCATTTGGACCTCTAAGGTGCATAGCCATAGCCTCCAAATTTGAACACAGGATATTCAATCTGGGGCCATATCCGGGCACTGGAATTGAATATCCTGGTTCTCTGCCATGCTCCGCAATGAGCCGTATGGCATGGAACCTAACCAGTTTTTCCACGCCTGTCTTTACCAGCGGGTCACTAACTGGGCAGGCTCATTAGCAAAGGGTGCCACCTCTGCTCCACCCCAGAATGCCCACGACACGCCGTGATTCTACACAGATAGCATCATGGCATGTAGTGGCAGAACCGGGGGAAATTCAGTGGCACTGAATTTCCAGGAGCTAGATGGCATATCTGTCTAGACATCTAGGGCACAATATTTAAAGGCATTTACATGGTTTACAGAGCTGTAAACTGTGTAAATACCCCTAAGCATGATGTTCAGTGGCACTAACACGATTAGTGCCACTGAATATCCCCAAGTAATGCCGCTATACGCCCTGATTGGGGTGTGTTAGGAGTTTTGTGGGGATAGTACCTAGGGATAACTGTGCAGCAGTGATATTCAGCCCCTGTCTGGTTATCCCTCTGCAGTGAAAGTTAGGCTCTGCAAAAACTGTCCTAACCTTCGCCGCTGGAGCTAACCAGGCAGCAACTAAATATTTCCGCTGCACAGTTAGCTTCTGTGCCACGTGTAGCTTTGCGGTGACCCCAGATATTCAATGCTGGTGGCGCATAGCCATCACAAATGAACATCGGGCCCCTAGTTTCCTACTCACCTAGCCATACTCTACATTCATTAAATGCCCAACTTCTAGTAGTTCCAACCACTCGCACAGCCAGACTTGAATCTACAAATTCCTCTACTCCTATATCCTGGCTTCACAACTATGGAATTCTCTTCCATTATACATCTGAGATTGGTTTGCAGCTTGTCATGCTGTGAGGGCTTGTGTGCATCAGTGATGCTGAGAGCTAAACTATCGGTAGTTTAACTACTGGCAGGGTCTCCCAAGATGGACAGGTCTCAGCTGAGATGCCAGACCAAGACAAACCACCCATCTGGGCAGCAGCAGAATGGGATAGTGTTGATGGCGGAGGATCACATTTCTGTGACAACGGCAACAACACCAAACTTAAACTGCGCGGAAGAAAGGCCCGGCAATCTACTTCTGTATCTTGCCATGAAAACCCAATGGATAGTTACAACAAAACAAATTGTGCTGTAGTGCTGGAAGATGAGACCCCCAGGTCAAAAGGCACTCAACTAGCTACTGGGGAAGAGCTGAAGACTTTTCAGAGTAAAGCCAGCATTTATGATGTGGTTGGATCAAAGCCCTCGGGACATCTGACTGCTGATGTAGCTGCGCATGAAATGAGAATCAGAAGCTGTAAAGATGTCTTACACATTGGAACATGGAACGTACAAAGCATGAACCAAGGGAAGTTGGAGGTGGTCAAGAATGAAATGAAACGTGTACAACTTGATCTTTTGGGTGTCAGCGAACTGAAATGGACTGGCATCGGGCACTTTGCATCAGATGATTACATGGTCTACTATGCTGGAAATGAAAGACAAAGAAGAAATAGTGTTGCATTTATAATAAAGAAGAAACTTGCAAGAACTGTAATGAAATACAATGCAGTCAGCGAACGTTTAATCTCTATTCGTCTACGAGGAATGCCTATCAACACAACTATAATTCAAGTATATGCCCCAACAACAGCTGCAGAAGAGAATGAAATTGAAGAGTTCTATGAACAAGTACAAGCTGAAATTGACAGAACATGCAAACAGGATATCCTGATAGTCATGGGTGATTGGAACGCAAAGGTTGGCAACAAAGAAGAAGACAAAGTAGTTGGAAAATATGGACTTGGCAACAGAAATGAAGCTGGAGAAAGACTGATAGAATTCTGCAAGACCAACGATCTATTCATCTCGAACACCTTCTTCCAGCAACACAAGCGGCGACTGTACACATGGACTTCACCCACTGGATTGTATAAAAATCTAATTGACTACATCTGTGGAAGTCAACGATGGAAAAGCTCTATAACATCAACAAAGACAAAACCTGGAGCTGACTGTGGTACAGATCATCAACTACTAGTATGCAAACTCAAGCTAAAGCTGAAAAAGAGCAAACCACTCATGAATGCAGCAAAATATGACCTTGGAATTACCACTGGAATTTAAAGACTGCCTGCAAAATCGATTTGCTGCTTTAGATACAAATGATAGAGTTTCAGAATAGTTATGGAATGACATCAAGAAGGTTGTGTTGGAAGAAAGCGAGAAGTCTCTACAAAAGGTAAAAAAGAAAAAACGGCCAAAATGGATGACGGAAGAAACTCTGAAAATTGCCCAGAAACGCAGAGAAGCTAAAGCCAGAGGAGAAAGAAAGACAATCACAGAACTCAACAGAGATTTCCAACGTGCAGCAAGACAGGACAAGGAAAAGTACTACAATGACGCATGCAAGGAAATAGAAGCAGAAACTATTAGAGAAAGAACAAGATCAGCTTTCCTAAAGCTACGAGAGTTAAGATTAAAGTTCCAGCCTCGAATTGGAATGTTACAAGATGCTCAAGGTTCTATGTTGAATGATGCTGAGAAGATCAAGAAAAGATGGAAGGAATATACAGAGTTTTTTTTTTTAAATTTATTTATAGAATTTTCATCAATATTACAACGTAATATGAAAAGAAAAAACTTCAATACAAAAATTACAAACAAGAAATCAATACTACAAAGAAAAAAGCACAAGCCCACATCATGGGAGAGCATACCCAGCATACAATATAAAATAAACATAATTAAAGAATACCAAAGAAGAAAAATAAGCGAGACATTACCCAATCTCTTGATCCCTTTTAAATCTAACTAGCCAGGTAGAACCTAAATATCAATCCCCACTACAGGGCTTCAAAAACTCCTCTAACTGAAGTGGCTCATAAAACACGTAGGAAGATTTCCCTATGGTAATCAAACACTTGCAAGGGAATTTTAAAAAGAATGTAGCACCACTTGCAAGGACTCTTGACTTAAAAGCCAAAAAGCTTTTCCTCCGAGTCTGAGTTTGTTTAGATACATCAGGAAATATATTAACTTTTTGCCCACAAAATAATTCATTCTTTTTAGTAAAGAAACATTTCAAAATCTCATTCCTAACATTTTCAGAATGAAAAGAGACCAATAAGGTTGCTCTCACTGAAATTTCATCCAATGAGGATTCTATAAACTGAGAAATATTCAAGGACTCCACTGAACCAAGTACATCCAAATCTCCTTCCCCTTTAACTTCCTTTTTAGAGCTAGGTATATAATAAATGTTATTAAAAGCAATCGTTGAAGAATCTTGATATCCCAATATTTCCTTCAAATATTTACGAAACAAAATATCAGCAAATAATGTGTTTTAGGAAAATTGAGACATCTAAGATTCTTTGCTCTAAGACTATTCTCAAGTTGTTCATGTTTTTATATGATAAAGATCAAGTGGACCAACAGCCGTTTCAACCTGTACCTTATGATCTGGAACCATTGGTGATGAAAAAAGAAGTTGAAGCAGCATTGAAAGTCTTATCAAAGAACAAAGCACCAGGCATTGATTGCATTCCCATAGAAGTATTACAGCAATCTGATGCAGCTGTTATCGTACTTACAAGGCTCTGCCAAGAAATATGGAAGACAGCATCATGGCCAACTGACTGGAAAAGATCTGTGTTTATACCAATACTAAAGAAAGGTGATCCAACTGACTGTGGAAATTATCGCAAAATCGCTCTGATCCCACATGCCAGCAAGATTCTACTGAAGATTATTCAAAAGAGACTACAATCATACCTGGAACAAGAACTACCTGAAGTGCAAGCAGGGTTCAGAAAAGTGCAAGGAACGAGAGACATCATTGCGGATGTGAGATGGATCCTTGAAAAGACTAAAGAATACCAAAAGGATATCTATTTGTGCTTTATCGACTATAGCAAAGCTTTTGACTGTGTAAACCATGAGAAACTCTGGGCCACATTAAGAAGCGTGGGTATACCAGAACACCTGATGGTTCTCTTGCACAATCTGTACATTGATCAAGAAGCAACAGTTCGAACGGAACAAGGAGAAACAGAATGGTTTAAAATAAGCAAAGGTGTAAGACAAGGCTGCATACTTTCCCCCTACCTGTTTAATTTATATGCAGAACAAATCATCAGAGAAGCAGGATTGTATGAAGACAACAGAGGTGTGAAGATTGGTGGAAGACTCATCAACAACCTTCACTATGCTGATGATACCACATTACTGGCGGAAAGTGAAGATGATCTGAAACATTTGCTTCTCACAATCAAAGTACATAGTCTCAAAATGGGCCTGCACCTTAATGTAAAGAAGACAAAGATCATGACAACTGGCATAATCAACAGGTTCATCGTCGAAGGAGAAAAAATTGAAATCATGAATAACTTTAACCTACTTGGATCAACTATCAATAAAGAAGCAACAAGCAGTCAAGAAATCAGACGACGCATTGCTCTTGGCAGAATGGCTATGAAAGACCTAGATAAGATTCTCAAGAGCAGAGATGTCTCTCTCCATACAAAGATTCGACTTGTTCAAGCCATGGTATTTTCAATAACATCATATAGATGTGAAAGCTGGACAGTGAAAAAGATAGACAGGAAGAAAATTGATGCCTTTGAATTATGGTGCTGGCAGCGAATACTGTGTATACCATGGACTGCCCGAAGAACAAACCAGTCTGTACTAGAGGAGATCAAACCTAAGCGTTAGAAGCTCAGATGACAAGACTTCGACTTTCATACTTTGGACACATCACGCAGAGAGAGAGATCATTAGAGAAAGACATCATGCTTGGCAAGATAGAAGGTCAACGCAAAAGAGGAAGGCCAGCAATGAGATGGATCAATACAATAACAGCAGCTACGGGTACCAGTCTGTCAACAATGAGCCGCCTGACTGAAGACTGAACACAATTTAGGATAGCTATCCAGAGGGTCGCCATGAGTCGACTCTGACTCGACGGCATTTAACAACAACATAGGTCTGAGAAGAATCCTCCATAACAAAAAAAACGAAACCAAAAGAAATGAAATTTTTTGACCTGCACATCCTTGTTCACTGACTTTTTACAACAGCAAAGCAGGACCCTATCAGACATAAAAAAATACTAAGCCCTTCAGAAACTGTTTCTGCAGACACTACTTTTATATTCTCAGTGGAAAAAGTGCTTGAAAATAATCAAAAGGTTCAAAGAGAGAACCACATTTATAAACAGTCAAGGACTTTTTCAGGTAAACTGCAAGTGCCTAGTGAGGAAGATGATTATGAAAACTAGATGGAGCAAGCCACCCAGATAGTACAAGAGTGGGATTGCTCTATATGGAAAAAAGAAGGCAGCTAGGTGAGAACCTAAGGGACCCCATCCTAGAGATTTTTGGAGCCCTGAAATCTGAAAGACCCCAAGCCATACCAGAGGAGCGCCTTGAAGAATTAGAAAGTACATTTGGCACCACAGAAAGTGGGCTGATCTATATTTCAGTTTGACAAATGAAAGAAGCAGGGAAGCTTTCAGATTTTCTGTGGCAGCAGGAAGCACTGCTCAGGATAATAGCAAGGAAGGATGGTCTTGCCCCATTTCAAAAAAACTCAGTCATGCTGAAGCAGCTAGCAAGAAGTACCCCACATCCTGACAGAATGATGGTGCATCTGAGGCTACAATAGAGAAAAGCAAACCTCCCTGGATTTCTGCAGCTGCTGAAAGAGATCCATGATGAAGAAGAACAAGAAGTTGCAAGTCTGGCCCTGGTAGGCACAAGGAAGACCTTTTAACTACCAGCAAGAACCACAGCTAAAGTAAATGAAACTGCTTGTTTAACTGAATCAATTAAACACTTACAAAGGGAGATTGTCTTCCTCAGAGCCTCGAATTATAATGTAGCTACCATGGGAGCCGAGTGGACAATGATGTTTACTCCAGGAGGATTTTCAGACCATAGTGGTTGGGATGTGCTGGGAGATCATCGAAAATAAGGAAGTGCTGGCGCGCAGTATCTCAAAGGCACCCAAGAGACCAAGTTCCAGGAAACCCAGACAGAGCAAGGGAGCTCAAGCTTCCTTGGCAAACGGCTCTAGGGCCAAGAAGAAGGAGAGCAGGCCTAACTACTGTTATCGGTGTGAAGGAAGACACCGTCAGGGAAATCACCCTGCCTACCATGACTGGAAGAGAAAGGTACAGCAAAGGAATACACCTTTTAAGCCACTGAGAAACTGCAGGGGGACCCGTAAAGGAGCACCTGAGGTAATGCACAATAAAGAACTGCAGTACCAAGCAGGTGGCAACCCACCTCCGCCCCGTTTATTTCTAAAGGATTATTTGAGCCAGCATGTGTAGCATCAGTGAAAGTGGAAGGACACCCAGTGAAAGTGATATTAGACAGTGGGTCACAGATCACCATCAACTTTGACCACTGGTATGAAGTCTACCTGAGGCATCTGCCTCTACATTCCATAGAGGGCTTGACCATATGGGACCTCAGCAAAACTAACTGTCCATATCAAGGATATGTAATAGTGGAAGTGGAGTTCCCTGATAATGTCATAGGGATTGAGGAGACAGTACCAGTGGTGGCACTGGGGTGTCTTGAAGAGAAAGGAAGGAGACCATACCCCAGTCATCATAGCTGCCAATCCCAGCTTCTCTGGACAGTGGACCCAGAAATGCCAGGAGGTGGTAGGTGTTGACTATACTAATGTCTTAACCATCCATTCTCTTTGCCAGGAGACCCTGTTTGCCACCCTTGGCCCTGGGGGGGGGGGGGGTGGTGGTGGTGCATGGGCCACCTGGGGGTCCATGGGGGCTGCACCTGACTGAAACAGACAGAGATATCCAAGGTGTTTCTGCAGAAACTACCTATCTCACACATTAACACTGCTTTGGACCTGTGCCATGGCCTCTTTCAGCCATGGACGGTGCTGTGGACCTGGTGCTGGGTGCCTCACTTCACCCTCAGGGTGAGGACTGTACCCACACAATGTGACGGTGTGTAGCTACTCTGTGCCAGTACAACACACGGTCAGTACCCCCTACAAGACCGAGGTGCTGTGGGGGTGTACATGGTCACTTCCCCCTACCAGGCCGAGGTGCTGTGGGGGTGCATTCCCCATGGTGTGTATCTGTGGACAGCTGATTTGCATGTGCAGTGCATCATGGGTGTGACTGGCACAATCCAACCCTGGGAAAATCCAGCACCTGCTCACAGGCTCTGATAAACCATAGGCCATCACACGTACATCTGTTAGCATAATGCATAGGTGCAAGACACCCTAAAGAGTCTGTAATATAAAGTGCCCATGCTGGTAAAAACACACGTACCCACGCACGATTGTACGCACGCACCAACACATGCACCAACGCACGCGGCTACGCCCGTACCAACGCACGCAGCCACGCACGTGGCTAGGCACACTCTGAGGGTGTGTTTCTGACACCACTACTCCACGTAAAGAAAAACATGCCTCCTCATTCCCTATGTAATGTACAGGGTGTTGCCTGGGCCAGCCTTCTGCGTTAGGCACACTGGGGACTCGAAACCATGCTGCCTGTAACAGCGGTCAGTACAGTAACCATTGTGCTACAGCTCTGTTTCCGTGCTTTGTGTCTGTATGCCTTCTTACGATTAACGTGCAGTAACGCGCCACGGCACCCTGTAACGCTCGTTAGTTTTTGGAACGCGCATTAGTGGTAACGATGTACCACCCATGTCCTTATTTGGGGTTTCTGTCACTACCGCGGCTCCTAACGCGAATTGCACTAACGCAGTTTAGTAAACATACCCCTAAATGATTCTCAGTACTAGATCTAAGGAATGGCTACTACCAGATACACATGAAAGAAAATGACAAGGGGAAGACAGCCTTCATCTGCCCATTGTGGTTCTACCAATTTGAATGGATGCCCCAAGAGATCAATAGAGCCCCAAGTGCATTCCAAAAGCTCGCAGAAAGGACAGTGGGAGACATGCATCTCTTTAAAGTATTAATAGACCTGGATGACCTCATTGTATTTGGAAGAACACTAGAGGAACATGAAGCCAGACTGATGAAAGAGCTCAATAAATTGGAAGCCCAAGGACTTATGCTGTCTCTGGACAAATGTCAAATCTTTCTGTCTCAAGTGAAGTACACATGAAAGCACATTTTACAAAGAATGTCCAAGTGCAACCTGGGACGTACAAGCCAGAATGTAAAAAAAAATAGAGGCACACCCAAGTTTGGGCATGATTTCATAAATGTGGGCATGCCCAATAAGGACATCTGCAGAGCTATCTACATAAAGATCCCCAGAATAGTATTCAATACCAGGGACATCTAAGAGAAAGCAGCTGTGGTTCAAACAAAACAGAAATTTCCCTATCGTGCTACAAATATCATTGCAATTGTGGAGAGTACAGGGATAGCAGAGTACCATCTTTTCTACACTCTCCAGATGTTTTAGGGCCCAAACACTTTCCTGATACCTATTCATGCTTGGAACAGGTCTAAACTCGGACACAGGCTCAAATGTCCCTGATGGTTCTGAAATTGATCGATGACATCTACATCTGTTGGGCAAAACCCAGGACATGAAACAACATGGCTGGTATGGTCTGAGACAGTGGTACATCACACCTAGGGTCTGCCTACAGTGATGCACATGCAGTACGCACTGCACTGCATACCCAGTACACTAGCTGCACAACAGAACACAGCTTCAGAATACATCCCTGGTCCAAAGGTCAAGCCACAAGTGATGTCAAGATGCCCTTTCTTCCACTGTACCTTCAACCCCGAAACAACAGTCTCTCCCAGAGGTCCGCTGCACCACAGTGTGGCACTAACCTCTGAGACAGCACATGTGCAGGGCATGCAGTCCCTTGTCACCTGCTGTAAACTGCAAGATAGGTTCATCTGCACATACACCTAACTCAAACCATCACTGACCATCATGCACTCCTTGGGGGGTCCATGCACACATCTCCCACCATCATAGATGACAAGCAGGTACTGGACAATGCTCCAGTGATCACAGTCGCTGCTATGGCAGCAATTGGTACCCCGGGTGCTGATATCGGTTAGCCCCTCCATTACCCATAATGCACCGCACAAACTGAGCACATATATACAAGTGATGGCCATATGGAGAATACAGCAATCCATTACTTCAGTACTGTACTATGCAGGGAAAATGTGTGCTTCCTGCACATGATAGCTTTAATATGTGCAAATGACTTGTTTCTGCAGTCACCCTTATTGTGAACAAGGGCATACATCACCTGGTCCCCAGAGCAAGCTATATAACAAATGGACTCTCCAGGTTCTTGATCAAATCTCTGTCATTGTGCTATAGTTGCAGTGTGTGATGCTAGTCACTTGGTATTCTGTAGAATTGTAGCATGCTGGAGTGGACAGTCCTTTCTGGGATTTGTGTCTTGCTTCTGTTGGCCATAGACTCTTCTTATAACATCTCATGTCTGTTCCTAAAGTTGCTGTGGTTGTTTCCAATGAACATGAATGCAGTGAGTATTGTTTAGGCAAGAAAGTGTGGTGCTAGCACTAAGCAGAAGGACCTACCAGGACCATAGTTATCAGCAGGTTAACAACAACCCAGGAACAGCCTCTAGACTCGCTTTATGGGAATTCCAATCAACTAGATAAATCACAGACAGCCTGTATACATTGGGCACCACCTTCCTGTGTCAGCCGCTCACATACCATCTGCAGCCAATCTGCTAGTCACCACACACTGCATGTACACATATCAACCATGAACACACAGGCCTTGTATAAACAGCATGGACAGTCAGCAGTCTGTAATGATTGGATTGGATGATTGATTGGATTGGATGATTGATTGATTGATTGATTGATTTATATATATATATATATATATATATATATATATATATATATATATATATATATATATATATAAACAACCCACATATCACTACATCTTAAGCTGTAAAGCACCATGTGCATACATAGCCATGACATTGTCACATCTCAGTCAGAGTGAGAGTGTCCTCTCAGCATGAAGAGATGTGTGTACCCAGGCCATGCCCATGGCAGACCCATGCTAAGATGGCTCAGTCATTGACCTATCCTCCATCACATATATATCCTATGCAAACCACTCTGTTTTACGCAATACCCAGAACCCTCTGCTCCTCATTATGTACCCTTTGATCTTGGACATGGGGACAGCTCATACAATGCAAAACAGTGGAAATTGGGCAAGTGACAGGCTGAGAGTTCATGCTGGCCAACAGTGGGCTAAGTCTGTCACATATACAAATACAGTAGCCACTACATAGCTCTAGACAATGAGAATTACACCTAGTTCCATGCCTGTACTCATATGTAATATCATGTCCCAAGCCATGGATGCTCCAACCTGGCCAGTGCCACACATGCACTCTCCCATACTGCAGAAGTATTGCCCCCCAATCTCAAGAGTACGTGGATTCATGGCAGGTTGGACATGGGGTTGGATGTTGGAACAGTTGCTGGAGACACATACGCCACCATACCCTGCTTCTTGGTACTCTAACACCATCCTTGTGACTGTCATACTCTGTACCCCTGGGGAGCCAGTGAGGCTGTCATGCAGGCTCTCTGATGTAACACATGAAGACAATGAGTAGGACCGCATAGGTTCTGGCCATGTGAACATAGACTTTGGCCAGCAATGCCACCTACGAAGGTCACATACTAAACATGTATGGTACTGTTCCCCGCACCCATTACCCCTCCCCCCATCCTAACATGTACCTCCATGCACTGCCTTCCCATATGGTGGTGAGTGATGCAGAGACCAACATGCGCCATTCAGAGGTCAGAGTCTGTAAACGGGGGTGCTTGTTGTGAAAGTTCCACAATCTTGGCAAGGACATGAATTTACTTGACTTGCAAAGGATTGTGGGTCTTGTAGTTCAATCACAAAAAACTAGCCGTTTAACAAGAATAAAGAATTGTAGTTGCTTGAGTGTAAAGCAGAAAACAGATTTTATTCATGGGGTGTTATTCCCTCGCACAGATATGCTTGGTAACATCAACAGGATAATTTTCTCCAGGAGTTTTATTCAGGAAACAAAACAAATAAGGCAACTGAATTACTTATGCAACAACTTAGTAAAGACTTTGATGGAACAGAAAAAGTCTTTTTTTTTTCTAGCCCCTGCTAATAAACTTTCTTAGCAGTGCTGGAATGAAAAATAAACCCAAAAGGAAAATTCTCTTTATCAAAAAAACAGCTTTCTTCCTTTCACACAGAGAAGAAGCTTTTTCTCAAAGTCCCACGTGCACTTGTGCCTTGCTCTAATCACAGGTGCTTAACCAGCTGCAAATTATTGCTAGTCCACTCTCCACGTTGCTCCAACTTTCCCCAAAGCTTTCTCTCAAAGAAACTTTTCTGGGAAGCTAAAAATCAATACAGTTCCTTTTGGTGTTTGATCCTTAACTGAGGATTACTTTAGAACAGCAGCTTAGAAAGAGAACAATCCATACATTCAACTTCCTCATTTGATATTTCCCCTTGCTCTTGAAATATCATAGGATCACTTTCAAACACTGGCTCAGAGGATTTCTCTAACTGATCTCTACCAGGATAGAAACTGTTTCCCTGCTGTCTTCCTTGTGAAAAGCTAGGGAACAGATCAGAGTTCATACCTGAGATCACGTTGTCATTAGGTTTCCTCTCTGGGTATTTTGGCCAGTAGGTAGCAAAGCTTCTGTGCCCAGCTCTCCAGTCAGAATCTCTGGACTTTAGGTCTCTTTTCCCATACCTTCCTAAATAGGTATTAGAGCTCCTTCTTTCTGTAGATGCAGCCATCTCCCTTACAGGTGCTGTCCGAGGGTTCCTGGCTGTATATCTGCAAGCCTCTGGCTTCTTCCAGTCCAATGAAGAATGCTTACCCCAGGCATCTCTCCCAGCATACTTTATTTATTTATTTAGCTGCATTTATATCCCGCTTTTCACCGGGTCAAAGCGGTTGGGGGATACATTTAACATGAGGGGATATGAGACACATACACTAATACTTACAGGGAACATGGGCTATGGAGGGTTAAGTGGCTTGCCCAAGACCACAAGGAGCACCTGCGGGACTAGAAACCCCAGTCCTTCTGGCCCAAGGTTGCTGTCCTCTAGTGGGATTTGAACCACCGACCTTCCGGCCTGTAGTACCTTGCCCCCAACCACTAGGCCACTCCTCCCTCCCATACGTACTGCCTTGGGCTCCTTTATTAGACCTTCTGGACTTCTTGCTGTTCTTCCTTCTGTTCACGATCAGTCTCTCCTTCTCCAGCTCCCGTTGCTGTCCTTGTCACCATTTCTCTCCTTGCTCTCCTTGCTGTCTTTCTGATAAATTTCTTCTAGCTTTAAAGTGCCTAGATGGCCGCTCCACCCTAGCACACTGCAGGTGTTCTGAATTAAGCCCTGCCCTAGGAGATGTGTGATTAGGAATTACATCATTGCTTCTCTGATTAGGCACACGTTTCCCTACTTCAGCTCTCCTAGAGGCTTTCTGTAAACCAGTGCATTCTGGGTCTGGTAGTCTTTTAGGTAAACACTCTGTTTTAGTGCTTTTACCAGCCAGCACAGGTTGCTTATTCATAGCCAATTCACCTCTTGTATTATTTCTTCCTGAACTATGATAAGCTTCCTTATCACAAGTCCCACTGTCCCAATCAGGCACACAGGTGCATTTACATTCTGATTTGGGGTAATAGGTAATGTACAGCTGGATGCTTTTCCCAGTGATCAGTAGACAGTGTTGAGGTGGTGTTTCTTGTGTGAGAATTTGCATGATACCTACCTCCCTGTATGTGCATAATGTTGCTGGATGGTAGCTAATTCTCTTTGTAACTTACAGTACTCTGTTGTGTCTCTACCATTTTATTAGTGGTACTAATAAGTACCATTAAATGCAGTAAACATTTATTTAACATGGCATTCCATCTTTCCACAAATTTAAAGTTGTCCATATGTAATTGAGGTTCTTTAATGACACAAAATCCCTGGGAGATTCACTTAACAGCACAATTCTCTATCTGGGACTCGGAAATTTCTGCAAAGTCATAACATCTGCCCACTCAATGCTTGATGTACTCCTTTACAAACTGTTTGCATCAGTCTTCCACTGGCTAGTATGCCTATAATCAGTTATATACTGCACGACACCTCTTCCTTATATACTGGTATCCTGTAGGATAGAGAGATAAAGTGGGTTGTCTCTTATGTACCTGGCTGGTCTTTATGTTCTAGCCCACAAGGTCTTTTAAGTGTTCCACCAGTTTCAGTGGCTCATAACAAGATTATACAGTCCATACCTTATGCATGTATTTTATGTGACTCTTTGAATTACATTTGTTTTAAAAATAGTTTTATTGAGATTTAATGGTATAGAGGCAGTGTTCCCATTTAATAAGGTCATATTTGATTGCTTTTTTCCCTTTTCCAAACTGCATGAATGTTTTGCTGGCCACCATACCCACAAATGGTTGTTTATATGTGGGAAGCAAACCACCATTTTCTGACTGTATATGGGGATCTGAGTAAGCTGTGTGCAGATTTCTAAATCTTTCTGGTCAATATACAAAAGCAAATACCTGGGTAATGGTGGTTTTTATCTAGATATTGGTTCTAGCTGGCCCTATCCATGGATTTTCGGTGGCACTATGGGGGCCATTCCAAACAGCAATTGTCTAAAGCCATGTTGGCTGTCTCCCATTAGGTTGTGACTATCTACATGCTGAGTAATTTTATTCTTTATGATGGGTTCTACCATTTTTCCCGGTACTGACATCAGGCTCACCGGTCTGTAGTTTCCAGGATCACCCCTGGAACCTTTTTTAAAAATTGGGGTTACATTGGCGATCCTCCAATCTTCAGGTATTAGAGATGATTTTAATGATAGTTCACAGATTACTGATAGCAGTTCTGCAATCTCATATTTCAGTTCTTTCAACACCCTTGGATGTATACCATCCGGCCCAGGTGATTTGCTACTCTTCAGTTTATCTAATAGTTGTAAGACATCTTCCTGATGTATCGATATTTCCTTCAATTCTTCCGCACCTTTAAATACCACTTCAGTCATGGGTAACATCCCTACATCTTCCTCAGTAAAGACCGAAGCAAAGAATTCATTCAGTCTCTCCGCTATCGCCTTGTCGCCTCTTAGTGCTCCTTTAACCCCTTTATCATCTAATGGACCAACTGACTCTCTCACAGGTTTTTTGCTACGAATGTACTTGAAAAGGTCTTTATTTCGCGTTTTTGCTTCCGCAGCAAGCTTCTTCTCAAATTCTCTCTTTGCCTGCCTTATCAATGCCTTGTATTTGACTTGCCAGTGCTTGTGCTGTTTCCAGGTTTCGTCGTTTGGCTCTTTTTTCCATTTCCTGAAAGATGCTTTTTTGGCAACAACAGCCTCTCTGACCTCACCTTTAAACCATGCTGGCAGTTTTTTGGACTTCCTTCCACTTTTCTTAAAGCGTGGAATACAGCTGGTCTGGGCTTCCAAGATAGTATTTTTCAACAACACCCAAGCTTGATGTACGTCTTTAACCTTCGCAACTGCTCCTTTTAGTTTTTTCTTAACTGTTTTCCTCATTTTATCATAGTCTCCCTTTCGAAAGTTAAAAGGTAGTACTGTGGATTTCCTTACTATCCCTCCTCCACTAATTAAATCAAAGGCGATCATGCTATGATCACTATTGCCAAGTGGCCCCAACACCCTTATCTCTTGCACTAGATCTGGTGTTCCACTAAGGACTAGGTCTAATATGGCTTCCCCTCTGGTCGGTTCATGAACCAGCTGCTCCAAGAAGCAGTCATTTATTTCATCTAGGAACTTTATCTCCCTAGCATGTCCTGACGTGACACTGACCCAGTCGATACCGGGGTAATTGAAATCACCCATTATTATTACTGCGCTGTAACGTTTGTTAGCTTCCTTGATTTCTTTGAGCATTTCATCATCCATTTGGTCATTCTGGCCAGGTGCTCGATAGTATACCCCCACTGCCATTGCCTTCCCCCTTTTATATGGAATTTCAATCCATATAGATTCTACAGCAGATTTTGTTTCCTGCAAAACTTTAATCCTTTCTGAGTCAATGCCCTCTCTAACATAGAGCGCAACCCCTCCACCAATTTGATCAGCTCTATCATTACGATATAGTTTGTACCCAGGTATCACAGTGTCCCACTGGTTGTCCTCCTTCCACCATGTCTCTGATCTTCCAATCATATCTAACCTTTCATTTAGTGCTATATATTCTAACTCTCCCATCTTATTCTTTAGACTCTAGCATTTGCATACAAGCATTTTAGAGAATGTATTTTACTCATGTTAATTTGGCTATTGTTAGACATGGGTAAATTGGGATCTTTAAGCTCTGTCTGCTCCATACTTGAGGGCATTTGGGCTACTTTACTCTTTTGTGGAACCTCTCTGCTTTTGGCAGTATCCTTCAAGGATATATTCTTCCGAACCATCTGCTCTTGGGCGACTGTCGGCTTTCCCCTAATATCTAGTTTAAAAGCTGCTCTATCTCCTTTTTAAAGGTTAATGCCAGCAGCCTGGTTCCATCCCGGTTAAGGTGAAGCCCATCCCTTCGGAAGAGCCCCTCCTTTCCCCAGAATGTTCCCCAGTTCCTAACAAATCCAAAACCCTCATCTCTGCACCATTGTCTCATCAACGCATTGAGACTCCGGAGCTCTGCCTGCCTTTTGGGTCCTGCGCGTGGAACAGGAAGCATTTCGGAGAATGCTACCCTGGAAGTTCTGGATTTCAACTTCCTACCTAAAAGCCTAAATTTTGCCTCCAGAACCTCCCTACCACATTTTCCTATGTCATTGGTACCGACATGTACCAAGACAGTAGACTCCTCCCCAGCACTATCTAAGACCTTATCTAGGTGGCGCGTGAGGTCCGCTACCTTCGCACCAGGCAGGCATGTTACCAGGCGATCCTCACGTCCACCAGCCACCCAGCTATCTACATGCCTAATTGTTGAATCACCAACTATAACGGTTGTCCTAACCCTTCCCTCATGGGCACATGACCCTGGAGAAAGTTCCTCGGTGCGAGAGGGTTTTACATCACCTGGAGGACAGGTCCTAGTTACAGGATCACTTCCTGACACACCAGGGTGATGCTCTCCTGTCACGTGACCTCTCTCCTCCATGGCAACAGGGGTGCTGCCTTACTGGAGGTGGGACTTCAGGACTATATCCCTGTAGGTCTCGTCTATGTACCTCTCTGTCTGTCTTATGTTTTCCAAGTCTGCTACTTTAGCCTCTAGAGAACGGACTTGTTCCCTGAGAGAAAAGAGTTCCTTGCACCTAGTGCACACGTAAGACCTCTCACCAACTGGGAGAAAATCATACATGTGACACTCAATGCAAAAGACTGGAAAGTCCCCATCCTGCTGCTGGACTGCTGTCTGCATCTTAGTTTTAAGTTTGTGTCTAGATCTTTAAGTTCTTACTTACTAGGGGTTGCTATGGGTATTTATACCAATAAAACTGTACCTAATACGTTTAATATACCTTGTTCACCTGAAGCTTAGTTAATCTCAGGTCCTTATTGTATGACTGATTTGGGTAATGAGCTTCACCTGAAAACACCTCCTGTCTTTTAAGATGTGTAAGTACCTATAAAGCTATGATTATCCCAGGGGTGGGAGGGAAATAACACTTATTAAAAGAGGGCTGCTACACAGTACCCTGTCTTGTGCTGCTGAGGTAAGCTAAATTCTGATTTGATTTAAATTATAGCTCTTAGCTGCTGCTAGGCTCTAACTTCTTATGAAATTTAAACTACAAGCTCTCTGCTGGGTACTAAATTTAACCAGAAAGCTCTCTTCTCTGTGTTAAATTTAAACTAAAAGTACTGTGCTGTTACTTGGCCCTGAGTGACTATTAAATTTAAACTACAAGCTCTCTGCTGGGTATGAAATGTAAGCAGAAAGCTCTACTCTGTGTTTTAAATTCAAACTTTAATTGCTGCTACTAGGCCCTAACTGATCCAACAAAAAACAGTGGGTTCACAGATTAAGTAGCTTTAATACAAAGAATTCTTTTTAGAAAATTACCAGAAGTATATACTCACAGTTGCAGATTTCTCTTCAGAAGTAACAGTCCCCCTTTCTAGTATTTATATAATTTTTTTCTATTGATGTCTTTTAAAAGTTCACTTGGTTTTTTTTGGTTTGGATTTTGTTTGTTCGGCTGACTAGGTTTTACATTTTTTTCAGATGGCTGAATATTATAAGTTTTGAGTTTAATTAATAGTATTTTTAGTTAATTAGTGATAAATATTTTGTTCAGATTATTTTTTTTCTTTTTTGTGATGGATGATAGTCGTACCTTGTCCCATTCTTTAGTAAACATAAGGGCAAGGATGGAAGGCTGGCTGGAGAGAGACAATCATGTTTTTCGGCTATTTGGTTTCTTTGGGAATCTTTTGCTAAAGTGCAATAAGCATTTAATGCACATTTTAGCATGGGATCGTAGTAACTATTGCATTGGTATGTTATCAGGTGCTAATTCCTTTATTACTGTAATTACTCATTGTGGGGGATGAGTTGAGCATGGGTGAACTTAATGTCACCTCAGTAGTTGGTGTTTAGTGCACCTGTGATAACTGTGAATTATTTTAATATGTGGTAACTGCAGGGAAAATACTTGGCATACTGCCAACAGTTGCAATATGACTTTTGCACGCACTGTGTGTTAATTTTTACTCAAAATGCACCAGTATGTGCAAAAACCTACCACATTTTAATAAAGTGACCCTTTTAACCTTTCCCAGCATTCGTGGCTTCACAGAAACAACCGCCAGCGTGAAGGAAAAGGATCTTCACGCTGGCAGTTGTACAGAGGGAGCCGGGGCCTCGCGCGGGCTTCTCCGGCTCCCTCTGAAGCCCCTCAGACAGCCGCGGTGCTGGTCGGGGGGGGGGGGGGGGAAGAGGCCAAGGACTGCAAGGGCTGTGATGGGGGGGGGCTAGGACTACAAATGGGCTGGGGGGGGGGGAGACCTGGACTGGAAAAGGGCTATGGGGGGGGGGGGAACTTGGACTGGAAAAGGCCGATGGGGGGGGACTTGGACTGGAAATGTTGCTGTGATGGGTGGGGGGGGGAGGACCTGGACTGGAAATGGGCTATGAGGGGGGAACTTGGACTGGAAAAGGGCTATGGGGGGGGGGACTTGGAATGGAAATGTTTCTGTGATGGGGGGGGGGGGGACCTGGACTGGAAATGGGCTGTGAGGAGGGGAACTTGGACTGGAAAAGGGCTACGGGGGGGGGGGGACGTGGACTGTAAAAGTTGTTGTGATGGGGGGGGGGGGGTACCTGGACTGGAAATAGGCTATGGTGGAGGGAGGGGGAACTTGGACTGCAAATAGCCTGTGATTATGGGGCTAGGACTGCAAATGGGCTGTGATGGTACGGGGGGGGGGCTAGGACTGGAAATAGGCTGTGATGGGGGGGCTAGGGCTAGAAAGAGGCTGTGATGGGGGACTTGGACTGGAAATGGGCTGTGATTGGGGGGGGGGCTAGGACTGGAAATGGCCTGTGATGTGAGGGCTAGCACTGGAAATGGGCTGATGAAGAGCTGGAATAGGACTGGAAATGGGCTGATGGGGGCTACAATAGGACTGGAAATGGGCTGATGTGGGGCATGGGAGAATGGGACAAGAAGGGAGTGGATGCTGGGTGGGTCTAGAACTATAAGGGAACTGATTTTGGGGGAGGACTAGAATGGATGGGGAATGAGAATGGAAGGGGAAAAGATATTTTGTGTGGTAGAAAAGTCTATGATGGGCCGGGTATTGGGAGAGTAAGAGGGGCTTGAGAATGGAAGGGTGAAATTTAAATGGATGATAAAGGAATAAGGAAAGAATTGGGGGAAAGAGCTAAAGGGAAACAATCAGTATGTTAAAGCAGAAATAGAGAGAGAATGGAAAACATCTAAAAGAGAAGAAAGGACAAATGGATAGCTCGCAGAAGACACGAAGAAACCAGAATAAAGTGACTGGAGCAATTGCAACTGAAAAATAAAATGCCCAAACAGAAGGTAGAAAAATACTTTTTATTTTGAATTTATTAACTGGAATATGTCTGGTCTGGAAGTGTGTATTGCTAACATCTTTGCGTTTTTGTTTAGTGCAAGAGGAAATTACTTTATAGTTTTATTTCTCCAGTGTTGTACATTTCATGTTTGGCTTTTGGGGTTCCCAGTTTAATTATTATCTGACCAAGGAAGTTAGCCTACACGTATCCTCGGTAATTTTTGTGGGTGGGGCTGGGGGCGGGGCAGGGGTGGGACTAGGGGCGGAGAATGGTTGGAGCATGGCGAGCCACAGGTGTCGGGTTTTTCTTGGTGAAAAAGTTGGCAACCCTACTTCTGCTACAGTTTCAGACTATGTCACTGCCTGTCTTACCATTAGTGGCTTTCCATCTTGGTTCTGCTGGGTTCAAAGAGAAAATGTTCTCCCCTTTGTTGGCCCTTTCTGTTTCAGGTGCTGCTGTAGCCTAAGGTGTGGATCCCTCTCACTGAACTGCAGGCCAAAAGAAGCCTATATCTCTGTTGCAATGAGTTTGTCCCTTTCTTTGCTATCCTTCTCTCTTCCTTTCCTGTTCATTTATGGAGTTCCTTTCTTTTTCTTCATGTGATTTGAAGTTTTTCTGATTTTATTGTAACCCACTCTGTCTACCTTGCAAAGGACAGTCAATCACATATGAATAAACCATAAACCATGGCAATGCCTAATCTGCCTCCTCCAGGCCCTGCCACTAGCTGGTTTGCTCTCTTGCTTCAGTGTCCCTGCTAGTGCCACTCTAGTTGCTGCTGTCCACTGCGATCATCAGCCCCACCACTCTCATTTCCACTGGGGTTTTTATGCCCCCCCCCCCCCCCAAAAAAAGGAAAACAAAACAGCATGAAAATTGTATTTTAACTCTAGTGTGCTTTTGGGGTTGTCTGTGGTGCCTTGGCATGCAATGCCATTCTGGTTGTTGCTACATGGAGTGATCAGCTGCCCTGTCACTCTCTTGTCTTGAATGAATTTATTTATTTTGTTTTAGCATTTCTTATATACCACCTTTCATATCAAGGTGGATTACATTGAACAAGGCATTATAGCTTGGAGATAACTATTTTACAGGGAACATGGGCTATGGAGGGTTAAGTGGCTTGCCCAAGACCACAAGGAACACCTGTGGGACTAGAAACCCCAGTCCTTCCAATCCAAGGTTGCTGTCCTCTAGTGGGATTTGAACCCCCTGACCTTCTGGCCTGAGGTAACTTGCCCCAACCACTAGGCCACTCCTCCAGAAAGTCATTTGTTTGTTATAGGAGGGGTGCTCTTTCAGTATAATTGTTTTGTTTAATGTTCATAGTCTGTGTTTGGGGTCTAGAGGGCTGGACATCAATCAAAGGGGACACAAAGCTAAAGATCAATCTAGGAATAACCTTATTCAGGTCCTACTTAAATGACTAATACAAATAAATCTGGATTAGTGTAAGGATGTGGAGTGCCTATATAAATACAACAGACTGGTTTGTTTCAGGGAAGCATTGTCAAGGAGGGTAGTGGGGCACAACCTTGAAATACTTACTGCTGATACCAAAAAAGAGACAAAGGTAATACGTCATGTACTCATTCCATAACCATCATAATAATATGTATTTATCTATTTATTTAACTAGGCTTATATATTGCTTTTCTACCAGCCAAAGTGGTGTACATTCAGGTACTGTATACATCTATTTCCCTATATAAACCTTTTATTATCTTCCTTCTCAGTTCTCCAACCTGAAGATCTCTGGCCAGTTCACCTTTTCTTCAAAAGGAAACCCTTCCATCCTCTTTTTATTTTGCATAGCCCTTCTCTGTCTGTTTTCTAGTTCTTATATATTTTTTGAGGCAGTAATCCGAACTGCATACAAGACTCAAAAATGTGACCACATCATGCATCAATTCAGGAGCATTAGTATATTACTAGCTTTGTTTTCTGTTCCTTTCCAAAGAACTTCTAACATACTATTTGCTTCTTTGAATGATACTAGACACTGAGCGACTGGATTTCAATATATTGTCTACTGTGCCTCCAAAGTTGTTTTCCTGAGTAAAGCTCCTAATGTGAAACCCAGCATTATGTGCATACAGGGTACTGATAAACCCAGCTGCATTAACATCAACCATTAACAAGCTTATTAATGGCCAATGTTAATGAGATGGAAATGAGACATATGTTTCCACAGATGGCAAAGCAATAACTAACCCCCTCTATGGTATAGTTAAGTATGATATAGTTAAGTTTTCAAAGTTAATACTTTTGTGTTAACATTTTGCACATTTGAACACATTATTTTTTATGGCACTAATACTGTAAGTAATGAGCTGTTTTGCATACTTTTGCATCTTATTACCACAGTATATGTTGTACATTAACACTAGTTCAAGCAATCTTACATGGTACCATTCCTCCTTCATCCGGATGGCCACCAGATGACACTGATCACCCAAATAAGTGCGGACACTGGCACAGCATGCAAGCAGCACACCTCAGCTTCTAAGAGCCGCTTATAATCCAGCCTCAGATCGCCACTCAGAAACCAGTGCTCTAGAGATGAGCCTCCGATTGCCGCTCACACAGACATCGTGGTCGTGTTAAGGGCCTTCCCTCCATGCAGCCCAACAATTCAAGGGGGAAAACAAAAAAATCATTGAGCTCTGCCCTTCAGCCTCATCACTCAGCAACACAAGCATGCTATAAAGAAGCACGTCTATAGGTGTGCCCCACAGTGACAGAGGTGGCACACAGACATACTGCTGATGCAGAAAAGGCGATGCACAAGCAAGGGTGACCCAGGGTCCCTGGCACCCTAGGTAGAGACCAGGGCACTCCCCCCACTGCTGCCACTGAAGCCATCACCAGAGGAAGAGGCTGACCGCAGCAGCAGCTGTAGCTCCAAAGGGGCCTGCAAAAAGCAGCAACCCACAAAAATACTACTGCTATGGCAGAAAACCAGGTGATTTGCATTACAGAGTGCAGACAATACCTACCACACACTGGCAGTGATATGACTCTGCAGCAGGACGGATGAGTTCATCTCTAGCAATGAAAGCTCAGGGAACCAGGTGCTGTGCGCCCATCCTCACCTACAGGGTGACTGCTGAAACCGGTCAGTAGCATGGTTTGCAGCTGTTATGTGCCTGCAGCACACACTGTCAGTGCATATTACTGAGCTGCTATGATGGATCACTGCATTCTCCTTTTGGTGATCAGCTGCACAATGATGTTCTGTGTGTGCAGTGTATCTTGGGTAATGAAGGTGCTAACCTATACTGGCCCCACAGCAGATATTGCAAGCATAGTGGCAACTGTGATAACTGGGGTATAGCCCAGTACATGCATAACGTCTCTGATGGTGGAAAATGTGTGCATTTTCCCCCGGTCAGTACAGGATGGTCTGCAATGGACCGCATGGCTCTTTCCTGTGGTTTGTATTTGTTGTATGTCTGAGTGTCCCTATCCCACTGTGTGCTGCAGGTCACAAGAGACTGCATGCAATGCACATGTGCTGCCTCTGGGGTTTATGTCACACTGTGGTGCAGCAGACCCAGGCACATGACTGTTGTTTGCCATTGGGGGCACAGTGCAGAGATGGGCATCTTGACCTCCCCTGTGCCTTGACCTTTGCACAAGGGAGGTAGCCTGCAGCAGTGTGTCTGTTGTGCTGCTACAGTTCTGTGTGTCATGGGCATTACATACTGCATGTGCACCGATGGAGACAGCACCTAGGTGTGGTATACCATTGTCTTGGAATATGCCGGCCATGTCGTTTCATGTCCTGGCATCCACTCATTGCAGGCAGGGACCTGCAGTCTCTTTGATTCCAGACATTGTTGTGCCACATGGTGTGGAGGTATAGCCTAATGATTAGAGCAGTCTCTCCAAAAGTGAAGGGCAAGGGTTCAATTCCCATCTGGTCTGTTGGTGCCTGTACACTACTCAGTTCATATTCATGCCTGGAATGGTCCGGGATCTGCTTTGACTAGCTGGCACACATTCTTATGCTTTGTTATTTGTTCCACCCACAATTTGGGTCTGCAAACATGCAATTTACCATCTTGCACTTTTTGAGAGCATGGCTTTATTGTCTCTGCTGCAGTCCATTACAGGTGGGGCAGACATGTTCACCCTGCAGATATCTACCACCTCATTAGAGATATAGCATAATGGTCAGGGGCACTGGCTTAGGGACTAACCTACCAGGGTTTGTTTCCCACTAGCATTCCTTGTGTTGACTGGTTGGAATATTAAACTGATGATTTTTATGTATGGCACAGCCTTCATGGAAGGACTACAGCTCCTGGTGACCTTGGCTAGTCATTTAACCATCCATTGCCTCAGCAGACTATATGTTCTCACAGTCCCTGTTTTAATCATACATTGCAATGTTTTCGGTACAAAATTCAGTGCTTTGACTGTACTGATACAGCAGTGTAATACAAGGCAGTTAAATACATACAGATATCACCTACTTGTAATAAATGAATCACGTATTAAATCATGACTGTGACTGTACAGCTTTGGCTCCATCACATCTCTACATTACATGCAGACATATCCTACCCCTCAGATGGCCACCTTCAGGGTTCATCTCAAATCCTTACATGCCCCATTTGGTCAGTTTGAGTGACGTTTGTTCAGTTGGCATATGCACATTTGTCTGGAGAGTTGTATGGTGGTTGGGTGGCTAGGACTGGTGTGAGACCACCATGTCTGATATCAGGACTTCCAAGTGGCACTGGCACACATTTTTCCCACACAGTAAAAATGCATTGGGGATGGCACCTCAGGTACATCGGTGCTGCTAGCCCATACTATAGTCTCATCTATCGCCATCCTTCCTTCACTCCATCCATCAGCCTCTGCCAGCAATGTGCTGTCATGTATTTTCCTACAAGTTACTACACCATGCACACACACCTCTCCTATGCCTGATCTGCACGTCACCTGTGCCTGCTCCGTCATCTGTTTGCTGCACACATTGTGCTGTATCTGACTCTACTGGGAGACATGTCTTTCCCATCCTATGCCACATAGTGACATTATAGCATTTTATGTGGGCAACCCCCAGTGCATCGGTTCAGCTGCCTCCTACATGCTCATCTCACTTACTGGCACCACTTAGGATGCTCATGGATCTGTCAGGTCCATCAGCTCCCATCTGTCCTTCCATCCATCACCATTATATGACTTTTTTCTGGGGCTCCCTTATACAGTGTTACAATGACAGCCATTTTCAGGCATTAAGGTGCTTGTTGCCTCCTTAACACTTGGTGTCCTATTAGCGCACGTTAAGCAGGCCATTGTGCCCTTAGCGCTAGCATGCCTCTTGCCCTCCCAGAGCCTTTTTCACATGGAAAACCCCTTATCGCTGCCATTAATGCTTGCTATCCTCTGCTCCCTTAACACCCTTTAGTAAACATACCCCTAAGACAAGCATTTCCTATCACCGTATTTCTGGGTCTAGTATTCAAAGTCCTTTATTCAGCAGGCAGTCGACATTAGAACTAATGTGGCCAGCTCCATTCAATAAGATCTATATTTCCTAACATTTCCCCTTTAGGATTTCTTAGAGTGTTTTTCAGTCTTCCATGACTTCTTCCTCTACATCTGGTAACTTGGACTTTACAGAAACTGTTACTTCAGGTATCTCCACTTCTATGGATTCACATCTGGAAGTCTTGTTCTCTGGCTTTTATTCATCCATCTTGATTCATGATGGCTTCTCCAATAGCTCCATCAGTTAGCTGCATTCCTCTTCTCCCATAATTCCCTATGGGAATTCTTCTTGACCAGAGGAATAAAGGAAATACAATTCTACCTACCACTATTTTCTGTTTTGCCTTGTGGGAAACATCCTTCATGCCTCCTTGAAACTGAGAAGTTTCCCTTCAGGTTTTACACTCTTTAATGGAAAGATCTTGGAGTACTTAAGTCAACTATCTTGAACCCACAATAGGCTTTTTTATTTTTTCCAAGCCAATGAATGTTGGGAATACATAAGGATTTGAGAAATTCTCTCTGTCTGGCACAAAATAACTCTTTGAAAATTTAATGGAAGAGTGCCAAATTGGTATGGGGTAAAAGCCCATGAAAAGACAAATCAAGTTTGAAAATTGCCAGATTGGATTAGGGGTTCCAGAGACATAAAGTCCCCAGTGCATTTCTATGGCAGAAGCAGTTCCAGCTTGTGCAGTATAACAACATTGATAAACTGAAACTTATCAGTTAGAGACTTGTTCCTTTCCAGCTACCTTCACCATCTTTTCTACTTTCCCAGCTTTAGAGAGAAACACACACACACACGCACAGGTGTGCAGGGGAAACATTTCATTTCCTGTATCGTTTGCACATTTGTTTCCTTTAATTTTGTTTCATTTTAATGAATCCACATTTTGTTTTATACATTTTTATTTCAGTACAATTTTGTTAATTAAAGAGGTAGCTGTGGCTGCTGCCCAACTAAAAAACATAGCTGAAAGGTTACTAGAGGTTTCAGGCAAATTAAAAAAGCAACTGGCTTTTTTTTTCTTATAGTTTGAGGCTGGTCTCAAAGCAGTGATTTTTGGGGTATGTTTACTAAAGGGTGGTATGGGAGCAAGTGTGCCATCAACATGTGTTATTGGTACCCTTGAGCCCTTAACACTGTGGAAAGGGCCAATAATGCTGCATTAGCAAGCATTAGAGGTTCCTGGAGCATTAAGGGAAAACGAAGTGGAGAGTGGGCATTAATGGGGAGGAAAGTGGGCATTGATAGCATGTGCTCCCTTATCAGCTGCTTGTGCAATCACACGTTAGTGCCCTCAGCATTGGAAACCTTAATGCCAACTAAAACCGCACGGAAAAGGGTACTTTTGAGGTGAAAGAGCCTATTTGAATGTCTGCAATGTGCTGCACACACAGGGAATCCCAAGAAAGTGATAGTAATGATCCATTAGCAGCAACAGCATAGTGTCCTATTATAACAGGGCACTATGTTGATGGTGCAAATGTGGCAGAGGAGGTGTCAAGCGTATGATGCTATAGGGCTGGCAGGTCCACTAGGCTGACCAGGCAGATGCCTAAAGAGAACATTTCTGATGGCTGGTATGACTCTGCTGTGACAGCGACAGCACACATACATGCTGTCATAGCCAGAAGGGAGTTCTGTCACCCCCACTGCCATCATGCTGCCATGTCAGCATTATATGATGGTAGGGGTGGTGGCACAGTGGATGCAGCCTGCAGCTGGAGAGTTCTAAGGTCCGGCGCTGTGTGACAAGTGCAACTCTGCAGTTGCTACTGCCAGTGGGATGCCAAGCATATCAGCAGCAGGGACAGCAGAGCACATCCTCCTCCCCCTCCCAACCTCTAAAGCAGCAGCACCTGTGCCCACAGGCCCCGGTGGGGCAGGAGTGGCATGGTGTGACTAGCTGCATGTCTGCTATCTAAAGACCACAAGCAGCACTGTGGTAGTGGCTGGAGCATGCTTGCAGGGAGTGAGGGATTGGCTGGTATGCTGCCTATTGCCAGCTGTGGACCCTGGTATACAGCTAGTGTGCCTACTGGATGGGCTGGGCCTGTGATCAGGATGCCCGTACCTGCACATATTGAGTGGATATGTGCCTGTGGTGCGTAAAGAGTTCACTGAGCCAGGAATACTTTGTAATATGGGAACAGCCCATATTGTAGGAAAACATGAGCACCCTGCTCTATCACCTGCCAAATGATGGCCAAAATCTGTGAGTGCTCTGATGACCCCTCCATAACTCAGTACTCAGTCAGACAAAGCCATCTGAGCCACATGTGAATCTAGATTATGCATTGTGGTCATCAACATATGAGAGTAGTCAATGACTCGCCCACAAGCACACACCATGCCGTGCGTACATTGGTTATTCAGCTAGGACATCCATGGTCTGGAATGTGTATGTTCGGGTACCATGGCCTTCCCCTTTGATTGTACAGCTCCTATATGTATGAGATGTGTGTCGGGTGCGCCAGCAGCATAGCAAGACTGTGCAACATACAGTCCTCTCAAGACATCCCTCTCACACACCTACCTAACAGACCCCATCAGACAAGGATGGTACAGAGCCTGCAGATAGCTAAGCACAAATAGGCACACCCCAAGTCATGCCCTCATGCATCATAGGTAATGGAGGGACAAACCTATACTGGCACACAGAGCAGGAATAGTAGCCATAGTGGCAACTGTGATCACTGGGGCAATGTCCAGTACCTGCTTGTCATACATGCTACTGGGAGACATGTGCATGGCCCCCTGGGGAGAACAGAATGGTCTGCAATGGACTGCATGGTATGTAATGTGGTTTGCATTTGGTGTGTGTGCAGGTGTACCTATCCCGGCATGTGTAGCAGGTCACAGGGGACTGCACACCCTTCACATTGCTGCCTATTGGGTAAGTGCCACATTGCAGTACAGTAGACCCATGCGTGTGAGTGTTGTTTGCTGATGGGGGAACAGTGGAAGGATGGACACCTTGAACTCACATGTGCCTTGTCCTTTGGACAAGAGATGTAACCTGCAACAGTGTGCCTATTGTGTAGCTATAGTACTACATTTCAAGTGGATGCTGTACTGCATGTGTGATGCTGTAGGCAGGCTCTAGGTGTGGTGTACCATAGTTGCATAATGTGCTAACCACGTTGTTTCATGTGCTTTATTTCACCCATTGCAGGCAGGGACCTCATTCAGGGAGATATTTTCCATTTTGCTCAATTTTCTTCTAAGGAAGGTTGCCTTAGCACATTTGTCAAGGCTAAAAGTTATCTCAATATCATCTGTGAACCTTTATACTATATGGAGTTGTTTCACTAATTGAAATTGTAATGGTGTGAAGGAGTAGTCTAGTTGTTAGAGCACTGATTTTGGAATCAAGAACACATGGTTCAATTCCCACAAGCATGCCTTGGGCAAGTTGCTTAACTCTCTATTGCCTCAGAAGAATCCAAGTTATCACTGTCCCTGTTCAATGTATATTATCAAGTTTAAGTTACAATGTAAACTGCTTTGTCCAAAGTGGTATAAAATTAAAACATTAAATAAATAATTCACCAAAACTACAGGTTCATCTACAGACAGTAAGTGTGATATTATTTCTTGATTGCTACTGTCTTTAGAATTAAAGTTAAATCCTTATCCTAAAGAGCTGATGAGAGTACTGAGTGGGTTAAGCACCTTACAAAACAGAAATAATTACTGGGAGTTTCCCTGAAACATTCATTGGTCTTGAATTTAGGAATAACAAACTGCCCATCTTCATACTTCAAATAGAACATTCTTTGCAGCATTTTTATGTCAAACTTGATGTACTTAGTCAATATGGGAGTTTATTATGTATTATCCAAGAGTATGTGATGCTATCAAAAGGGCTTTTTTTTTACAATCTATTCATGTTATACTGAGATTTCTTCATTTCTTAGCACTGGCCATAATGACTTTATTCAGCAGTTACAGTACTTGTCTTTGGTTTCATAAGCTCCTATTATTTAGTCCTTAAAAAATAGAAATACTAGGGGACATGCAATGAAGCTACAATGTAGCACATTTAAAACTAATCTGTGAAAATATTTTTTCACTAAGCACATAATCAAACTCTAGAATTCATTACCGGATGATGCAGTAAAAGTTGTTACTATAGCTGGGTTCAAGACAGGTTTGGACAAGTTCCTGGAGGAAAAGTCCATAAACCATTATTAAAGAGGACTGTAATGTAAAGAGGACTCAGGAATTCAACTGCTTACCCCTGGGACAAGCAGCATGGAATGTGTATACCCTTCGGAACCCAACAGGTACTTGAGACTTTGAATGGCCACTGTTGGAAACAGGATACTGGGCTTGATGGACCCTTGGTCTGACCCAGTATGGCATATCTTATGTTCTTATATTCTTATATTCTGTCAGCCTGATGGGAAGGAGGGACTGCAGCAGTTGAGGACAGACTATAGCTTGGCAGATGAAACTTTTAAGGGCCAGGCCCTTTTAATAAAAATGCTAGCAACATGGTAAAAGTAGGACAATTGATAGCCAACTGCCAGAGGGAAGATAATAAGGGGCAGCAGTGGTGATCAGAATGGGAATCAAGAAGCTGGGACCCAGAAAAAGTATTAAAAAAGCAAAAATCGACTGTGGAGTATTAGCAGCACCGTAGCAGGGCTAGAATTAGCAGGAAGATTAAACTGTAATGTTGGCACCATGGGTAGAGGCAAAGAGGCATTTTCAAGTAATATTTAATACATTTTGAGCTCTTTTAACCCTATTAGACATTTTAAAAATGAGTTTGCATTAAAACCTATAGCCATCACCATATAAACTTTCAAAATATCAAACATTATAAGGAGGTAGTTATGGAATCCCAAACCATCATGGAAGCCAAAATTCAACACTTGGTTGGTGCAACCTAGGAGATGCTATAGAGACATCACAAGTGTTCTAGAATGAGCGTTATCACTTTGGCAACTCTGCTGCTTTCTAGTCAGAGACTACCAGTGATTCAGAGAAAGCAGATCTGGCTGAGAGGCTAGGCCCAAAAAGCCATGAAATTGGGACAAAGGTACAAGAAATGAATGGTTTTTTTACTGAGTGTGGGAGAAAAGATTGGAACAACAGTGTTTAATTGAAGTAGTCCAAAATGGTTTGAATGTATGGGAATCTTCAAGGAGGTGGAAGGGAACTGTGACTTCAGAAGTGGAAAGTGACTTAAAAGTAGCCCAGTAAGCTGGGAGAATTGAAACTTGGCTTTGAATTCAGAATCTGAGTGAAAGGGTATGCCCATGACAAAAGCAGGCCAATGAAGCTTACATTGTATACCAGCCATACATAATAAAAAAAGATTGGCTAATGATGCTGTATTAAATGTGTGAGAGAGTTGTGATTCAGAGTAGGATATGTGAGAGTGTGGAAAGAGAAAGAGAGTGTATTCAAGAAGGAACAAATGGTGTCCATAGATAAAGAATTTTCATAGGGTTCGATATTCAGCACTGACAGATAGTACTGCTAAAGTGGCTAGCCACCAGGGCTGAACCTTAAACCCAGATATTCAATGCTGGGGCCATATCTGGGCTCCAGCATTGAATATCTAGGTTGCCCAGATTGCCACAAAGCTAAGCAGCCAGTGTCAATTTTCAGCCACTGCCTGGTTAGTTTCTGCGGCAAAAGTTAGGTCAGTGTTTCCTGTGCCTGACTTTCACCATGTGGCACTAACCGGGCAGTGGCTCAATATCATGGCTGCCTGGTTAGTGACAGGTGACACCCTGGCTCATCCCAGTTCTAACAGGTTAGCATCAGGACGTTTAACAGTAGTTCCTGCAGATATTCAGCAGCACTAACTATGCCAATACTGCTAAATAATAAGGGCGCGGGCAGGGTCCCGGCGCCCGCGCGTAACCTGGTGCCCGGCCCGGCGCAGGGACCCTGCTCGCGTTTGAGGAAGGAGGAGGGCTGAAGTCGTGGCAGCGTAAAGACGCTGTGCGCATCTTTTGAATTGATTGGCTCTGCTCTATGTGGGGAGCGAGCGGAGCCAATCAGAGGGAGGTGATGACATGTGCTCCGGCGTGCGCGGTCTGGGCCGGAGCACATGTAGTGAGTTGGGGGAGTGAGCAGCAGCTGTATTCGGTAGCGGCGGAGGAGTTAAAAGTTTTAAGCGGTGTCGGGATCCCGGAGCGGCGGCGGTGCAGCGGCGGCAGATTGCACAGGGAGCCCGTTGGCAGGAGAGACCTCTGGTTAAGGGAGCAGGCGAGTTGGGCGAAAGGATTGATAAGCAAGTAGAAGGGAAAGCAGGTGGGGCTGTGGTGAGTTAGGGGAAAGCAGGACACTTGCGAAGGAAGAGTAAAAAAAAAAAAAAAGAGAAAACCAGTAAAGGAAGCATATATTGAAGTGTGTGCTAAGAAGGGGGGGCTGAAGGGCAGATAATGGCCGGTAAGCAGGCTAACAAAGGCCGGGGAGTTGGCAGGGCCGCTGTAGGCAGGCAGTTAGGAAGGCAGAGGGGGTGGGGGTCGGTCAGGGGGGGGAGATCTGGGCCGTGGGATAGAGCGGAAGATGTTGCTGCAAGGAGGGGGGGTGGGGAGTGCGCGGCATGCGGGGATGGAGCATGGAGGGCCCGCAGTTCCTGGGAGGAGAGCACGTGTGGGGGGGGCAACGTGCAGGTTAGGGGTGCTGGGGCCCAGAGGCTATTGGCTGGCCCCACGGTGGAGGTGGCGGAGCTCCCTGCAGGTGTAGTTGGGCAAAGGGGGGGGTGAGACAGGGGTGGCGGAAGAGGCGGTTGGGTTGAATGGATCAGAGCTAGGGCAGGGGTGGGGAATAAACCCATGGTGCCAATGAGGGAGGGGGCCAGGCCGGGGTTTGGGGCTGCGGGGGGGGGGGGGGAGTGTAGCGGCTGGGTAACCCCCGGTGTGAGTACGGCCTCTCCAAGGGGATATGGGCTGTCGGGGCATTGGGCAGTTTGGGAGCATTGGTTGGGTGGGGGGCAAGGCTCTTCGAGGTCGGAGTGGGTGGGAGCCTGGCAACCGACTTGGGCTCCAGGTTTCCCTTCCTTGGGTTTCCCGTTTTTGTCTCCACAGGTTCCCTATCTGTCTGCTCCTAGAAGTGCACCATCTGCAGGGGCGTCAGCTGGTGTGAGGACCATGGATTTGAGAGCCACTGCTGCTGGGGTAACATCGATGGACTGTGACCGGGCACAAGGAGCTGATGATCAGCAGCTAACGGAGGGTACTCGAGTTTGTGTAACGCTCTCGTCAGACGGGAGAGCGGACGAAGACAGGATGGGTGAGTTACTGCCGGCTGCGGGGGGCGAGTTTGGTGGGCTCGGGTTGCAGGCTGAGTGGTCGGGAAAGGCGCGCAGAAAAAGGAAGCACGCATGTTGACATCGACATAGTTCCCCGCCGTCCTCCTCATTGTCTTCGGAATCGTCGGAATCATCGGGGGGCGAGGTCGGGGTGCGGGGGTTCGCGTCAGGGCGAGGGTCTGTTGGTAGTCAAGTAGGTGCTGGCTCTTCTTCTTTGGTGGCCTTATCGGAATTATGGGAAGGGGTCCCTAAGAAGTTGAGGCGGAAGATTCGAAAGAGGAAGTATATTGATATTTTTCGTTTGCTAGAAGGGAGGAAGCGTTCGGGTGATAGTAAGAAAAAGTGTAAGGAGGACGAGAAGGCTGGTCGGCTTCGGAAGGTCTCGCGGAATGTGGTCAATTGGGTAAGATCGTTTTTGCGGTTGGCGAGCGTGTGGGGTCAGCATTTTCCTGAGCAATATGGGATGTTGTTGTCCTACGCGGATTCGATTTTGGAAGCATCACAGGTATACGAGGGGTGGTCGTGGCTTAATTATGATGAAAAGTTTAGAGATAAAATGGAGGAGAACAAGTTGTTGACTTGGGGTACACAGGACATTAACCGTTGGTTAACCCAGATGTCGGTCAAGGGTGGGGCAGGAGGGGGGGTGGGGGAAAGGTGGGGATGGGGGTTGCGGCAGGGACGGGTCGTTCCTTTCACGGTGGAGTCTCCCCAGTGCAGACAAGACTGGTCCCCAGTGGGGGTGGTGATGTGTGATGGAGGTTTAATAGATCCATGTGTCCCTTTCCGGACTGTAAATTCCATCACGTGTGCTCGGTCTGTGGTGGTCCCCACTCAGCAGCAAAATGTGTTAAGAAGGGGTCCGTTGCTCTGCCGGTGCCAGGGCCCAAGTAAGCGGGTGCTATGGGAATTGGCCCCTTCTCCTATACGGGTACCGTTGTTGTGTGGGTGGCTTCGCCGTTATCCAAGAAAAAGGGATAGGTTAATTTTGCAGTTGGGATTTCAGTTTGGTTTTGTTGCTCCGGTTCATGGCGTTGTGGCTGGTTCAACAGCGCGGAATTCCCCAAGTGTGCGGCGCTGGGCGTTGATAGTTCCGGAGAAGTTAGCGGTGGAGTTACGGTTGGGCAGAATAGCGGGTCCTTTTCGGCATCCTCCTTTTCAGAATTTTGTGGTGTCTCCATTAGGAATTATTCCTAAGAAGGAGCAGGGGAAGTTTCGGTTGATCCACAATTTGTCTTGTCCTGTGGGAGCATCCGTGAATGATTGTATCCCGCGTGAGTTGTGTACGGTTCATTACGCCTCTTTCGACAGGGCGGTGGAATTAGTTAGGAAGGCTGGGCAGGGTTCTTTGATGGTGAAAGTGGATATCAAATCGGCATTTCGCTTGTTGCCAGTGCATCCGTCTGCCTTCAGGTTGTTGGGTTTCCAATTCGAAGGGGAGTTTTATTTTGATAAGTGTATGCCGATGGGGTGTGCAGTATCTTGCTCCTACTTCGAGAAATTTAGCACTTTCTTGCACTGGATGGTGGTGCAGAGAGTGGGGATCTCGGCGGTAGTGCATTATCTTGATGATTTCTTATTTGTCGGCGCAGCTGGGTCGGCGCGTTGTAACGCTCTTTTGGAAGGTTTTGTCGGTCTAGCTAGTGAGTTGGGGGTGCCCTTAGCTGAGAGTAAGATGGTGGGCCCGACGACAAATCTCACCTTTTTGGGAGTTGAGTTGGATACGCAGAGCTTGGTGGCGAGGTTGCCGTCTGAAAAGGTGGAGAAATTGAGGATGCTGGTGGCTAATGCCTTGGCCTCTGCCAAGTTGACCTTGAGGGAGATGCAGGCGCTAATTGGATCGCTGAATTTTGCATGTAAGGCGATTCCAATGGGGCGGGTGTTCATTCGGCGGTTGGCGGCATCGACGGCAGGGGTGCGCATGCCTCATCACCGCATACAAGTGTCTAAAATGCTGCGGGAGGATTGTGGATTTGGGACGTCTTTTTGCGGGACTTCAATGGCACTTCTGTATTGTGTGAGCCGGAGATCTCCAGTGCGGATTTGCAGCTGTACACAGATGCGGCTGGAGGTGTCGGTCTGGGAATATACTTCAGCGGGGCATGGTGCACTGACAAATGGCTGCAGGCGTGGCGGGATGAGGGGTTGTTAAGTAATATCACCTTTTTAGAGCTCTTTCCCATATTGGTTGCGCTGGAGTTATGGCCGGACAAATTGGCCAACCGCAAGGTGGTTTGGTGGTGCGATAATGAGGCGGTAGTTGCGGTCGTTAATCGTTACTCTCCACGTTGTAGTAAGGTAGCGTCTTTAATGCGTCGAGTCATACTAGCATGCTTGCGGATGAATGTTGATTTAAAGGCGCAACATATACTGGGGGTTACTAATGAAATCGCTGATGCTCTTTCCCGTTTGCAGTGGGAGCGGTTTCGGCAGTTGGCACCGGAGGCGGACAAGGACGGGCTCGAGGTCCCTTGGAGCTTATGGAGCTGTGGCCTGCTGAGATGAGGAACCTATTAAAGAATTTGGTAGCTGAGCGCACGTGGGCGGCTTACCGGCGTGGGTGTGAGCGAGTTCTGGAATATTTGTACGGTAATGGATGGGCGGGGGGGGGAGGTGCCTGCCGGAGTATCCGTTGGGGGAGTATGTCGGGTGGGCGAAGGGACGAGGAGTGGTAAGATCGGCCGTGCGGAGTCATCTGGCGGGGTTTGAATTTTTTGCCAGGGCAGTGGGTTGGGGAGTCTCGGGACGCATGCGCCTGGCTCGGCGGTTACTGCAGGGGTGGGAGCGTTCGCAGCCGCGGCTGTGGGACCAGCGTCTGCCGATTACGCACGATTTGCTAACACGGCTGTGCCACGGGCTGCCGGGGGTGGCGTCGTCGCCATATGAGGCCGTTCTCTTTCGTGCGGTCTTCTGTTTGGCGTTCTTTGGGGCCTTTAGGGTCAGCGAATTGGCAGTCGATTCGGTGAAAGCTGGATTGGGTAATTGTTTGCGCCACCAGCATGTGTGGAGTGACCAGAGGCTCGTATGCGTGTTGCTGGCGAAATCCAAAACAGACCAGAAAGGGAAAGGATTGTGGGTGGTGCTCAAAGGGATTGGGGGGATTACCTGCCCAGTGTCCGCCATGGAGGATTACTTGGGTGTGCGCCCTAAGGGCGAAGAGGAGCTTTTTGTGCATGAGGATACCCGTGCGATGACACGATTTCAGGTGACTGCAGTGTTATGCTTGGTATTGCGTCAGATTGGGGAAGATCCGCGGTGGTTTTCTGCTCACTCTTTTCGCATTGGGGCGGCGACCAGCGCGGCTGCGGTGGGTTTGTCAGGGGAGCAGATCCAGAGTATTGGAAGATGGCGGTTGAAAGCTTTTAGAGGATATGTTCGACTGTGAAACGCATGACTAGGGTTGGGGGGGATATTAATGATGTTAATTTCTGTTGCAGATGGGGGGCGGATGGCGAGGGGCTGCTGGATGATAGGGCACTCCTTCGTGTTTTGGACTGGGCAGAGAGCGGCAGTGCGGCCTATCGGGCGGAATCTTGGACTGGATCCGGCAGTGGTGACTGTTTCATGGCTGGGTGAGCGGGGGCTGCGGTGGCCTCAGCTGATGCCTTTGCTTTGTCATCATCAGCGTATCAGGAACCAGCCAGCGATTGTTCTCGTGCATTTGGAGGGCAATGATCTGGCTGTGTGGTCCTGCAAGCAGCTGATCAGAGCCGCCAAGAGGGACTTTGCTGCACTGCTGCGTTTGTTTGTGGATGTTGTGTTAATATGGTCCAATATTATTCCGAGGCCGGCGTCCTGGGGGCAGAGGAGATGGTCCCTGGGACTGACTAAGATAAATAGGCAGATTGGGAGGTGGGTATGTGAGCAGGGGGAGTATCATGTGCAGCATGCTTGGGTCGAGGTAGCCTGTTCTAGGTTGTATAGGGCGGATGGTGTGCACCTATCTCCGGTTGGGATGGATTTGCTCCTAAAGACTGGCAGGAGGTGTTGGAGAGGGTGGTTCAGGGTGAGGCACACTGGTCGCAGCTTCCTATCGGGCTGGGGGGGCGGCACAGGTAAGGTTTTGGATCCTGTGCTGGTGGTGGGATCCCGGAGGTTTCCGGGGTCCGGAGCCTTAGGCGACTTGGGACGGGGGCGGGGTGCCCTCGACCCAGACTACCCCTGGAAGACTTTTGCTAGTAATATGGCAAAGTTGGATAGGGGTGATAGGAATGTTGCCGGTGGTGTGACCATGGCTGGAGCGGAGGCGAGGTCGCCTTGCTAATTGCATGGCTGGTGATGCATCACTCCGCTGGGGGTTTGTTTGAGCATTGTTACTGTTAATATTCAGTATGTTGTTTGGAAATAAAGCTTCGACCAGTTCTTACCACAAAAGGTTGTCCGTGCAATTTGTGGGGAAGGGTGAAACAGGAGTTGAATGGGTGGGGGAGGTTAAGTGCAAAGGGGGAAGCGCCGGGTCCAGCTACCCGGTTAATATCCCACAGAGTGGTATTTACACGGTTTGCAGGTCTGTAAACCAAATAAATGACTTTGCATATCTCCCTCCCCCTCCCTAATTTTTATTTTGCAACTTAGGAACAGTTGTAGAGAATAAGAACCTGCCAGTCAGGTAAGGAAAAACCTTGAATACAAGGAAGCAAAGAGAGAACCTTAGTTACTACAGTGACAATTTCAATGCCCTTCTTTGTAAGACAATTTTCTTTCCCTTTTCTTTTTGTATAGTTAGGTTAGCAGGAACCTAACCTTGAAGAAACATAAAGCACCCATGGGGGAAAGGGATCAGGAGTCCAGACCAGATGGAGGCCACCAAGGACAACTGCAACCACTCATTCCGCGAGGATTCTGAACTTACACATGCACCGACGTGTTGTTTTGTTTTGGGTTTTTTTGGGGAGGGACGTTTTTGTAGTCAGTGGAGGAAAAGATTAAACAGGATACATATTTAAGGAGAATGCAGCCACATTTATACAGAGGACATACTGATACTTACTTGATCCTGGAGTAGAGAGAGGGTGGGATAATCTGAAATACCTGTAAAGAAAAAGCACACAAAGTATCAACACTCCTGAGGTACAGAAAGTTATGGGAACAAAGTAACTTGCTGGGAAGTATAATATTAATCTGGAACTTATCTGACACAATGGTTCAAATTTGATGTGAGGAATAATCAGATGTGACCTGGAGAAAACCAAAAGAAAAAATATCTTGTTAGCACAGAATGTTTTATTACTGTTGAAAAGAAAACATGCTATCTTTTTGATAACAAAACTTACAAACGTCTTCACTATTGTTTTAGAATAATTTAAAAATGATTCATAAATCAACTATAATATTTAAAATTGTAAAAGAGTAAAATATTGCACATTATTGTTATATCTATTACATTGGAAGAAGTCATTTGTGAGCACTATAGCTGGAGAGTGCCTGACCACCTCCTAAGCCACTCATCCACGACTCCATTTATCTTTGGGGAGGGTCCCAGCTCAAGAGGACAATTTTATTATTCTTTCTAAACAAACAGAATGTTTGGGTTCTACTCCATTCAACCCCACCCTTCTGCTTCTTCCCTCCAAGTCAAAGACATGCACCGAGATAACACAGAAGCATAAATATGCATTCACAGAGGGACTGGAAGGAATTCCATGAGCCATGTTCCACATGCTTTACCTGGATAGGGTGGATAGCCTGGATAGGGTGGCCTGGCCTGGATGCATCTGCACACGTCATAGGGCAATGGCTCGGACATTGTAGTGCCTGGCCACCATCTGCATGGACAGGGTGGCCATAGCATGTCCTGCTGGGAGGTCACTCTCACCCTGACTGAGCAGTGACCATGGCAAGACTAGGTTCCCCCATAGTGCTATATAGCATTTCTCTCATGGGATATTTATGGGTTTTCTTTTGGTGCCCAATCACTGACTTATCTGCTTGGTGTGTATGCTGACATCCCCGTTCTGGGTACATGCATCTCTGCAAGGACCATGCACTATGGACTAGCTGGCAGACTGTCTGCAGCTAGTATGTGTCTTGCTGGAACACCTTGCAGGGTGCAGCGGCTGGAGGCTTGCTGCTGGAGAATGTCAGATAATGGTGGGGGGCAGCTGAGCATTTCTAGGCCGACCGTCTGTCTGCTATTGTGTTATGGATGTATACTGCTCTGTCTGTTCACCAGCAGGACTGGGGTTGATGGTCTCCTCTACTGCTACCATTGTAGGGGGGTAGACTGTGGATCTATTGGTGGCGGATCTTGTTTCCCACCCTGAGCCCCAGAGGGTGGGTTGTGTGGTGGTACATGTTTTGCCTATGGGTCCATACACCTCCCCCCCTTCACCTACAGCAGGTAACCATGGCACCAACACAGGATATGCACTTTTCTGGGTGCATCATCACCCATAAGGACTAGACATGACCGAGACATACAGCAGGACACAGATGTATCCTAGGTGTGTCGAACGGAACTACCTATCACACACTGCTGGGGATCTGCAGCATGGCGTATTTCAGCCATGAAAGGTGCTGTGGACCTGGTGCTGGGTGCCCAACCTCAATCTCAGGGTGGGCACAGTACCCGTACAATGTGACTGTCTGTGGCTACTCTGTGGCAGTGCCACACATGGTCTGTTCCCCCTACCAGGCCGAGGTGCTGTGGGGGTGCATACCCAATCTTGTGCCCATCTCTCGACTGCTGATTTGCATATGCAGTACATCATGGGTACGGGTGGGTTAACCCTATCCTGGTAACCACAGCAGACAGTTTGTGTGGTGACGTGCAGTCCTTCTGCAGCTAGCCAGGGCTTTGTTCACAGCCTTATAAGGTGTCCTATAGGGGACATTATAGGGTGCCTTGGTGGACAGTACACTTTATAATGTGCCCTATGGAGTGCGTTATGGGGTGCCTTATGCGGCACCTTAGGTTATGCCACCGTGAGGGTGTGTTTGCTGGCAGCACTAATTAAAATACATGTCAAATGCCTCAACAATCACTACTTAAATGTAAAGGGTGCTGCCTCAGCCATTAGGCCTACTGGGGAATCAAACCCATGACCCCTGTACCATCAGTCAGTGTTATAACCATTGTGCTACAGCTCTGTTGCTGTGCTTGTATGCCTGCGCGCCTTCTTAAGATTAACGCGCGGTAACGTGCCCTGTAGCGCTCGTTCATTTATGGCACCTGGTAACGAGCGTTATCGGTAACGATGTACCGCCCATGTCCTTATTTGGGGTTTCTGTCTCTACCGCGGCTCCTAACGCGAATCGCACTAACGCAGTTTAGTAAACATACCCCTATGTTGTGACTATTCTCAGATATCAAATACTATACTATACTATATACTATACTATACTATACTATACAAGTACTATATCAATTATAGTATACCTTTATCTACCTGTTTATTCATACATTTATAAAAATGTAACAGATTAGTGAGGAAAGACTTTCCTTGGTTAAATCCATATTGGCATTGTCCCATTACAATGACAATCTACAATGTTAAGTAATTTTGTTCATTATAATGGTTTTTATAGTTTTGCCTGATACTTACGTCAGACTCACAAGCCTGTAGTTCCCCGGGCCACTCCTGGAAACGTTTTTAAAAACTAGCGTTATGTTGGCAATTCTCCAATCTTCAGGTACTACAGATGAATTTAATAAGTCTACAGATTACTAATAGTAGGTTTGTAATCTGGGCATTCATTAAAAACTAAGGATATGCACACCAGTTGTTTGCTTAGTTTATATTTGGTTCTAAAATCCATTCAGTTCATCTTCAAATTCTGAATCCGTTTCTTTTGCTTCACTGGTTCCCATTGAAATCTATGGGACAAGCGATTTTATAATACAGTGTAAAGTGGAACGTTCCACCCATTTTCAATGAAACTTGCTTAAAATTTACTGGCAGTCATCCATAACAGAGGGAACAGCGCTTCATGTCATCAAGAGTGTCAAAAAGACCCCCAAAGGAACCAAAAGAGGGGGAAAGGACACTAACAGTGGCCTGAAGTCTAAAAACCACCTTAGACTGGCAAAGTGGCCCAAAGAGATGAATGAATTCCCCAAACTCCTTGAACAGGGCAAAGCAGCAACAAATTAGCAGGAACATCCCAAAGCACTCTGAAAGGAGTAAACCAGCACCATCATTGATAGGAAGATTCCAAGGCATTAGCAGAGTGATAAAGTGACAAATACATTGGCCATTTGACTCCAAGTCAGAATGAGTAGGTTAAGCCAGCAATGACATTGCCTAGAAGCCACAGGAACACCAGAAGCCCCAGCACAGCACTCAGATTGATTGAAAGGTCCTAAAATGCTCTGTGAGTGCCAACATAGCTCCAAGATAGGCTGGAAGGCTGCAAACTACCAGAGAAGGGTCAACTCAGTAGTAAAATAACTTGGAAGAGCCAAAGCGGCAGAAGTAGGGTAAGATCAGACAAACTGTATGCCAACAAGTTAAATTCCTGGCACAGAGGACTTTTGTCCCAGCATAGGAATCTGTCACAAAGATCCCACTGGTTTGAGATAAAAATTCATGGAATGTTTGCTTGGATAAGATTCTGTGGAATTTGGACAGGCAACAAAGGATGTGCTGTCATGAAGGCCCCAAAGGCAGAAGGAGTGGGTTGAAGGGTTGGCAGAACTGTTTTGAAGGCCCTAAAAAAACCAAAGTGGACCAGCAAGGAAGAAAGACAGGCTTGAAGGCTCTAAAATATCCAAAGAGGGTCAAAACATCAGCAAGATTAGCTGGAATGCCCAGGGACAAATTGTGAACACAGATTGGCCCAAGCATGAGGATCCTGTCTCCAACCTCTCCTCCACCCTCAGCCACTCTCTGTCTTCCTCTTCCTCCCTGCCAAACTTTGATTTTCCAGCCTCTGTTGTTTCCAGTCTTAAGCTGCTATTGCTTCATGTCTCTGCCTTAATTGATACTGTATAAACAACTACAGGAGCAGTATTTCTCCGAGTCTGTCCTCTTAAAGGCCAGAAGCTCATGAGCTATCAGCTATTGCTATACTGCTGGCCTACAAACCCTTGTTCCTTTAAGAGGACAGAGTTGGAGGGGACCTACTGTTTGTTTAAATCAGTAGCCCACTGGGGGATACTCGATCCCCTAATAGTGCAATCTGTCCATGGAAAGACCCTAAAACACCTAAAGAAGGCCAAAATAGCATCAATATTGGTTAAAATGCTCTAAAATACCTAAAACTAGGGTTAACATAGCATCTAGATAGGTTGGAAGGTCATAAAATACCAGAAGAGAACCTACACAGCTGCAAGATAGGCTGGAAGAACCCAGGCAGTGGACTTTGGTGAGGTGAGCCAAAATGTATGCTTTTAAGTTATGATCTTGGCATGGAGAATTTGTATCTCAAAATAGAAACCTGTAACAAGGAATCCCAAGGATGGTGGGGGGGGGGGGGGCCATTCATGGACTGCTTGGATAACATCCTATGACATTTATGAAATTTGCTGAGTGTAGAGAATATGTTGCCATGAAGGCCCCAAAGGGAATGGGAGTGAGTTGAATGGGTGGCAGCACTATCTGGAAGATCTTGTGGCTATGCTGGTCCATCTGACATGGACCAGGATAGCCACAGGATAGGCTAGCCCTAGTAAATTTTCAAAGAGACCAATTTAGAAAGATAGGGGGACAATTTCAAAATGATTACTATGGTTAGAGAGGAATATCCAGTGGCACATAGCTGCTTTGTACCACCAAATATCCCCCTCTAACACAACTAGATTCCCCAATGCTAATCACTTAGTATCAGGGCATTCTGGGGGTGATGCTGAAGATAATCGGTCAGTGGCAATATTTAGCCAGTTATTTTAAAGCTTCTAAAGTTAGGCAGAATAAAATCTGTCCTAACATTAGCCACTTTAGCTAACTGGGCAGTGGCTGAATATCACTATTCAGCTAACCCAGATATTCAATGCCGGTGGCTGGATATGACCCTGGTATTCAGTATCTGCGTCTTAGTTAAAGCGGCAAAGGCCAAATTCTTTAAAAGCTCTGGTCACTGCCACTCAATATCGGCCCTTTAACTCTAAAAGTTTGGAGCAAAAATCTTTTGAATATCAGTCTCTGATGATTTATAAATCATCCTAGAATACCAATTGTAGAAAAGACTCTCTTGATATGCAATCAATATGCATCCATCATCCTTAAGGAAAAAGAGGAAATAATAAGCATAATATTTTATAATTATTTCTCTTAATCCAGAGTCATTGTACAAACATTTACCACAAATTTTACTCACTTATAGTTTGGTATTATCTGTCTCAGAACGATTAAAAATAATGTTTATCACACTAATATTTGTCCATTTGAGCTTCAGATTTTTGACAAATATTAAACTTGGATACACTTTATTTTCTCTCTCTGGCCTTTTACTTTTGAAATGTGCAGAAGTAAAGGTTAACAAATAAATACAATATATAAGGTGATATCTCTTTATTGGGCAAACTTAATATATTTCTTGACTAGCTTTAGGGAGCTAACGCTCCCTTCCTCAGATGAGAACAAAATGATCAAAAAATGACATTACCGTACAATATAAATGAGCCTTTATTTCTGGGCACTTCAAAAGAGAAAGGTGGGAGAAAGAGGAAGTAGAAATGTGCCCAAATGCATATCTTGGAAAAATCTGAAACTGTAGATTCTTTCTTTTTATTTGTCAAATTATATTTTTTGGCATTCAAGAGGACTAACATTGCAACCACACTACTTTGCCTTTTGAAATAGTGACTAGTACAGTTCCTTTACCTTCCCTCTTGCAATACTATACCCTGGTCTATTTTGCTTGATCTTGAAGCTTAAAAAACATATTCTGATGGATATATGTGGTAAAATTAAACAAAGTTAAGCACTATTAAAATCAACATTTGATACAAGAAAAGTAAAGGTTTTCATAAAAGGCACGGAAATGGTACAAAGATAATCCAATATAATGGTAATTTACAGTAAAAGGAACGCATCAGGAAATCCATTTTAACTGATGCAATGTCTAATATATTGTAGCAAATGCATAATATCTATTAATAGGAAATCTGCTCTGGAAGTGATTTCAATTTGTCTACTTTGGCGGTTAAGGTTGCATGAATAGGAGGAATGGAGCCAGTTATAATAAAGTTCATGAAAAGGAATTTCCTGATATAGTGAACATTTCCTAAAATCCTATTTCCTTGTAATGTAGTTCAGTAGAGTAAATACCAAGCTATAGTGAATGAGTCTTATTATCGAGAACAATGAGAGGGCAGCAGAAATTATTTTAATGGACTCATCATTAGAAATGAATCTTCCACAGTTACTTTATTATGCAACTGGAAAGGAAAAGAGTAAACCTTTGTAAATATACGTTTCCTAAAAATCTGATACATGCATAAAATGATCCAGCATGATTCTGATTTCCTGGAATGTGTTTTAAGGTTTACAGTCATAAATAGCTAGAAACATTTTTTTTTACAGTTCCTCACCAGTTACTGTATTTGAATTTTCAGATAATCAAAAGAGCAGGTAGGTAAAGCCAGTCCTGGTGTGCCATACACTGTTCAGGTTTTCATGCTGTTCCTCATGGCAGGGCATGAGATACATTTGCAGACCGTGGGTGTGGCGCATAGACATGCACCACAGGCATCTTGCTCATAGGCAGTGGGGAGACGGAATGGGTGTTTGGCACTCCAGGGCTGCATTTGGGGGGCTCTGCTATAGCTATTGGGTAGGTTTATGGTGTCTGTGCTCTGTGGGGTGGGATGTCGGTGTTATGGGCATGTTTCGGTCATCCGCAAATAAGTTTCAGTCTGTATTAGGGTGGGTAAAATATGCAGTGTGGGTTGGCAGGATCCACAGCTGGGACTTGAACCTGGGATTTGAACCTGTGATCTTCTGCTTTCGGATACAGTGCTTTTGTGCACTGTGCCACCATGTTCTCACATAGCTGGTGTATTCCCTGGTGGTGCCTTGACATGTGCTGCCTGCGGCCCTCGGTATCCCCTTCTCCAGCATCTGTCCAGCTGCCATTCCAACATGCACGCCATGCTGTTGCGGGACATGTGCCCGCCATAGGCACCCGGTCTGGTGGTTGAGGACACCGTGAACAGCGTTGTTTCACTGTGGATCCATTCCCCTTGTATGGGGACGGTGTTTAGTCCCTTCCACATTTTCTCTCTGTGCTATAAGGCTTACTCAGGGGGGGGGGCGCATTGATACCACTGTTTCCCAACTTGGTTCTTGTTTTTATCCGTTTATTTGGGTCATTGTCAGTGTTTCTGTGCTCTTATGTTGTGTGCACATGTTTCACACTTATCACTTTTTTTGGGTTTCCCTGCCTGTGCTATACATTGCTGACAGCTAAATGGTTTCTCACCCCTTCAACGGCAGGTTTTCATTCGCGTTGGAATTGTGCTGTGAATTTCAGCGCGTTAATGTGAGGGGAGCCTCTCCACGCCCACTCTCCGCCCATTGACCCCTTCTCTCCTCCCACTCTCCACCTTCTGCGCTGTTTTAACACGCCGCGGGGCTTTACGATCGTTAACTATGGTTAACGCGCGTAGTATTTATTTATTTATTTTATTTATTTATTTACATTCTCTTATATACCGCGCTATTCTGCATCAGTGCGGTTTACATTGAACAAACTGAAATTACATTGAACAGGGCATTATAACTTGGAGATAACTATTTTACAGGGAACATGGGCTATGGAGGGTTAAGTGGCTTGCCCAAGACCACAAGGAGCACCTGTGAGACTAGAAACCCCAGTCCTTCCGGCCCAAGGTTGCTGTCCTCTAGTGGGATTTGAACCACCGACCTTCCGGCCTGAAGTACCTTTGCCCCAACCACTAGGCCACTCCTCCACTCCAAGTAGTATGACGTTAACGGTCGTTGGCGCGTGATTACACGCGTTATACTGCACTTACGATCGTTAACATCATACAACGCGCGTTATTCACGTTTAACGCACTTTAGTAAACATACCCCTTAGTGTCCATAAAAAATGTTAAAGCAAGCTGATTACTATTTTTCCTTAAAATGTTTTTCTGTACCATACTTTGAAAAGACTAACAGTCTTCTTCAGACTCCCAAGCATGAAAGTCATATCCCTAAACAGCCAACTGGAATTGCAAAAGATTAGTTTGGGCTGTCCTGCTTCTGCTTTGCTAAAACAACTCCCAGAGCTCCAATGGGGTCGCAAAATTAGTTGTCCTTGTCTCCGTAAAAAATCCATGTCTTCTCTTTGCTGAATCAGAGGATGTGTTTTAATTTCTTGACAGAGTCTGTGTTGTTCTGGCTTTCTCTCGCTCTAACTTCACTTCCAATCAAAGTACTGGCAGGAGGACATGAAGCTGGAGTGAGAGAAAACTGAAAATAACACGGCCACTCTTCTGCCAGACCAGGGAAAAAGATCCATGCTGTTTCCTTTACTCCTAGGTTTTCAGGATTTCTTTCTCAAATTCTACTTTCCTCCAGAGTGAGGTGAAAGAAAGAACTCTCACACAAAGCCATCTGCATTGTCAGCAGAAACTAACATAATGGCTCAGCACAAGTAGCATGAGTGCAACTAATGCCATCTCAAGCACGGTAATTGCAGGAGGATGTACCTGCCCCTTCCTGCAGATAGCCTACAGCCCTGCACTGGTAGCGCAGCCCACACATGTTTCCAGTGCAGAGCTTAGTAAGCATGCCACTGAATGTGCCAAACAACAAGAGGGGCTTGGCAACCCCAACATAACTCTTCTGAAACTGCACACTGCCCCAGCATAGTGTTAATGTAAATATACAATGTGCAAAACACAAAGGACAAAACACAAAACACAAACACAAAAGATGCCCTCACATTGTGGAACTAAAAGAAAAAGCAAGAATCACAGCATAGTTTATAACACCAAATTATAAAATTATAACTCATTTAATTTGTTGTTATAAACTATGTTGATTCTTGCTTTTACTTTTTGAACATATATTCTATAATTTTTCCTGGCTATACTTTATTCAGGAAGGACAGGGTAGGAAGAAGGGGAGGAGGAGTGGCACTATATGTAAAAATTAATATTAAAGTTATAGAATTACAGGGCTTAAAATGGAGCGGGGAGGCACTGTGGGTTAAACTAGAAAGAGGGAATGGGAAATCCATTTTCAATGGTGCGATATACAGATCTCTTTCACAGGGAAAAGAAGTGAACAGAGATTTAATAGAAGACATATGCAGTATTGCCATGAAAGGAAAAGTGCTACTGATAGATGATTTCAATATGCTGGATATTGTTTGACACATCTCTGCTGCGGTGTCATCTAGAAGTAAGGAGATCCTGGATCCTCTACAGGGAGAACTATTATGACAAATGGTAAAAGAATGCACACGTGAATGGGCCATACTGGACTTGATATTTCCCAATGGAGAAAGTATTTCTGATGTTATAATGGGAGATCATCTCGCATCCAGTGAAAATCAGATGGTGTGGCTCAGTATTAGCACTAGAGCTGATAAAGTCCATTCAAAAGTGAGGGTCTTAGACTTTAGAAAAACTAACTTTGCCAAGATGGAATAATACCTCAAGGAGTCATGGGATGGAAACAGCTGGGAGATGTAAAAAAGCAATGGGCAAAACTGAAAGGGGATATTTTAAGGGCAACAAACGTTTTTGTTAGAAAAGTAAATACAGTAATTTCTGGGGTTCTGCTTCTTCTCCACCGCACAGCGGTTTTCCTTTTTTAATGTGGGGCGCTTCATTGTATTATATTAGCTTATTTTCTTTCATGTCATGTGTACAGTCAGATACAGATAATATGAGGGGCATAGTGAAATTATGTGCGCTATCATGCTCAGAATTTTTAACTTTTCTGAATGGCCTTATGTAAAATCTTATCGCTCAACGTAAAAGGCATCAATAGTCCAATCAAAAGAAAGAAAATCCTTAGCTATCTCAGCCATGAGCATGCTGATTTAGTGTTTCTTCAGGAAACGCATCTAAACTCTGCTGAAACACTGAAACTCAATGCTAAGCCTTACACGGTGGCTGCCTATTCTCCCGCCGTTTCCAAACGGTGTGGGGTAGCCATTTTGGTTAAGAAGTCTTTGCAAGCTACTGTAATGGATACTAGCTCTGATAAGGAGGGTAGATGGGCCCGTGTACACCTTAAGGTTGGAGATAGTGAATTCACGTGTATTTGTATTTATGCCCCGAATGTGGACAACCCTGCTTATTATGCAAGTATTGCGCAGTTGGCACAGGCCTCTGCCAATACTCCATTAATACTTGGTGGTGATTTTAATCAAGTGTTAGACCCGTTGATAGATAGACAACCGCCTAGAACGAGTAGTCCACCCAAGAGTCTTGCTACCCTTACAGCTCTGATGCAAGATCTTGCGCTAGTAGATATATGGAGGCTGCTTCACCCCTCCGACTTAGAGTTCACCTTTTTCTCTGCCCCCCACCACTCACAATCTAGGATAGATTTCTTTCTCATTTCCAAAGCACTGATTTCTCAAGTGGACACGGCTAGGACTCATCCTCTCCATATCTCAGATCATGCTGCCATATCTTTATCACTACATGTCACTGCGCGTGACGATTCTCCCCGAGCTTGGTTTTTTGATAGATCCCTATTGGCTCAAAAGGATTTTCAGGTTGATATAAAGGCCGCTATTCAAGATTATTTTCACTTTAACTCACCCCATGACACAGCGAGCTGGGCTTGGTGGGAGGGCTTTAAGGCATCTATCCGCGCAACTATCACTAGCTATCAAATTCGGCAGGGGAAACAAAGAAAGCAGCACTTACTGATTCTAGAGCAGCAGATACAAGCTGGGGAGCGTCTCCTCACGTCCCGTACTGACCCATGTATTTTACTCCGCTTACAGCGCTTGCGTTTTCAATACAATCAGCTTCTGTCTACTGCTGCTGCTAAAAATATTGAATCACAACAAGGGATATATTACCGGGAAAATAACCGTGCTGGCAAATTGTTAGCAAATGCCCTAAAAGGTCAAAAAGAAGCCAAGCGTGTTACCGCCCTCCGTAATCCGTCGGGGGGGGGCTTGGTCACTAAAGATACAGAAATCTTAGAACTCTTTCGTGATTTTTATACTCGGCTTTATAAATCTGAATGTGATTTTGAGCCAGAAGTATTTGAACGCTTACTTTCAGGGGTACAAAGACCGACCCTATCTGACGAAGATAGAGTGGCCATGGACAAACCCTTCACTTTATCAGAAATTCACTCTGCTATCAAGAAATGTGCCACTGGTCGAGCTGCAGGCCCAGACGGTCTCCCTGCTGAGTTTTACAAAACCTTTCACGCTGACTTAGCTCCAGTTTTGAAACTTTATTTTTCTGCTCTGGCCGAGGAGAGTTCCCCTTCTGGGTCCTTTTCAATGGCAAATGTAGTAGTTTTTGAGAAAGAGGGGAGAGACCCGCAACTAACAGCTAATTACCGTCCAATTTCCCTTCTAAACGCGGACTATAAAATATTTGCCACCATTCTCTCCACCCGGCTCTCTGATAAGATGTCTACCTTAATACACCCAGATCAATGCGGTTTCATTCCTGGTAGATCAACTGCTGACAATGCTCGGACTCTATGTCATGTACTGACTGCCGCAGTTAATCTTGATCGCCCATTTGTTGGCCTCTCCCTTGATGCTGAGAAGGCCTTTGATCGCTTAGAATGGCCCTTCCTGTTTGCAGTCCTCCGCTGGTACGGATTTGGAGAAGGTTTTCTCCGTTATCTCCGCACCATGTATGCACAGCCTACAGCCAGTATATGTGCTAATGCTTTAAAGTCTCAGCCATTTCCCCTTCAACGCGGTTCTCGCCAGGGATGCCCACTGTCTCCACTTCTTTTCGATCTTGCACTCGAACCCTTAGCTTTACTAATCCGGCAATCGGAGGAGATTCATGGAGTCCCCTTCTCTCATAGGGAAATCAAAATTTCAGCATATGCTGATGACCTTATGCTCTTTGTTTCTATAGACTCAGTACCGGTTGTCCTAGAGCAAATTGGTAAATACTCACAACTTTCCGGTTATAAGATAAATTGGACCAAGTCGGTAGCCTTCCCACTAAATTCTTTGCTTCATCAGGCAGATATGCAACCCTTCCCCTTTTTATGGCAACCTCGCATGGTCAAATACCTTGGGGTTCACTATTGCTCTCCTTTGGAAGACACTATCTCTTTTAATGCCAAAGACTTAACTTCTAAAGTCCGGGCGCTCACTCATCGTTGGACTCCTTTAACACTTACCTGGTGGGGTCGCCTAGAAACCATAAAAATGATGATAGTTCCGAAAGTGAATTATATTTTAGAAATGTTGCCCTGTCTTTTACCTCGACGTACATATAAAGATATAGAGGGCCTTCTGACTAGATTCCTATGGCAAAATAAGACACCTAGGATAGCGAAACATAAGCTGCAAGCAGATAAGGAAAATGGGGGTGTCAGATTCCCTGATTTCATGAAATACCATCAATCTTTTCTTCTCAAACAAGGCGCTCGTTGGCTGGAAGATCTTGTACCGAGTAGACCCGTGTGGCTAGACATAGAGGAGGACCTTTGCAAGCCGATTCCTCTTACTTTTCTCCCTGGTATGACTCTCCCATCAGACTCCCACTATCCACCAATGCTTTTAGACACTTTAGGTGCCTTTAATACTCTTATGCAATCTTTAGACTCCCGACTCTGTCCGTTAGACAGACTTCCGCTTTGGTACAATACTCGATTTCGAATACAAAATAAACCGATGGCGTGGAGCCCCTGGTACACTAGGGGCATTTGGATTCCTAACCAATTGTTCCATGATGGTCGATGGAAAACTTTTAGTGAATTGCAAATTGAATTTGGTCTCCCAGCCAAACACTACTTTCAGTTGGTGCAACTTCAGCATTGTCTTCGAAGTGCTAAGGTGCTCCCGCCATCGGCATCCCCTACACAAGGTTGGTCGGAGACTATCCGATCTATCGGTAGTTCATCGGGTGTAGCATCTAATTTTTACAAAACCTTATGTAATGCTATGATTAGAGATACCCCTATAGCGCAGAAAGCATGGGAGCGAGAATTGCATGTAACTTTGACCCCGGAGCAATGGAGCCTTGTCTGGAGTAGAGTGACACGGGTTTCTCGATCCGCCTCACTCACTCAGACACTCTTCTTTCTAGCCCACCGGTGTTTTTACACTCCTGACAGATTAGCCAAATGGAACACCACTCAGGGCAATAGCTGTTGGACATGCCATGCGGCCATAGGTACACTACCTCATGTCATGTATGAATGTCCCGCACTACAGTATTACTGGCGTCGGGTCTGGGGTCGTATCCAGTCTATTTTGCACTTTCAAGAGCCCCTTTCTTGGAGGATTGTGGGACTTCGCTCAGCTGCGGGGATCCCCTCTCTTCCAGAAACAGCTCACTTTCTCTTGGACTTTATGCTTGGCGTAGCTATTTCCCTAATTACGAAATACTGGAAAAATAGCTCCCATCTGAGCCCCAATGAATGGTGGAATCATGTCTGTCTCTACAGTAAATATGAACAAATACCTCGTATGTTTGCTGCTTCCGTTCAGACTCCTCATCATCTGTCTAAATGGAAGATGCTCAATGACTATGTTCGCTCTGCTAAATGCTCTCATCTGACTGTTTAAATTTGTATATATATCTGTCTCATGATCATACTGTATCGTAGATACTCTTTTGTTCGTTTTGATGTACAATCACTGTTGTTTTGAAGCGCTCACATGCTGACATAATCGGCTAGAGAAGAAGCATGGGGGTGGGGGGTAACTGGGTTTGCTTTTCCTTATTGTATACTTGTTTTGTCTCCTTTAGTGCATTGTTTCTTTTGTTTGTTGCAAAATGAAAATAAAAGTTTAAAAAAAAAAGAAAAGTAAATACAAGGAAAAGGAAAAGAGGTTCTGAAAAGAAGTAACTGAAAAGGTGAAGAAAAAGAGGGTAGCCTTCATATCATACAAGAGAACAGATCAGTTGTACATAGTGTATATAGTTACCCCTGTTAACCCAAGTTGTAAAACCTGTTATATGTAATCTACACCGCATGTAATCTACACCTCACTTTTCTAACTGTACATAGTTAATTGTACATAGTTCTCCAAAGTTTAAAAGTTTAAAAGTTCAATTGTTAATGTACATAATTTATGCAATGTTCAATGTAAAAACAGAAACGTTATCCTGTTTCCTTTGACTGTTATATGTAAACCGCACCTGATCACTGGAAGGTTGCGGTATATAAAAGTTTGTTAAAATAAATAAATAAAATAAATGCTCCGCTGCTTTGTGCAATTGGTTGTTAAATGTAAACCGTGCTGATTTTAAAGAGCGCGGTATAGAAATAATATAAATAAATAAATTAAATAAGAGATCACAGAGAGAGGAAAACAAGCACCAATATTTAGAAAAACTTAGAGAAGTTAAAAAAGTAGTCAGAAAAGCAAAGATACAAAAAGAAGAAGTAGCCAATGCAATAAAATGGGGGGGGGGGGGGAAGACATTTTTCAGATATGTTAGCGAGATGAGGAAGTACAATAGAGGTAATGTCAGATTCAAGGGTGATGGGGAGGAATATGTAGAAGCTGATGAGGATAAAGCAGAATTGCTTAACAAATATTTTTATTCTATGTTCACAGATGAAGAGCCAGGAGCAGGACCTCAGAAAATACCCAGAAATAGGATCGGAAATGAAGGTGATTTTGAATGATTTTCAGAAGACTGTGTTTGTGAGGAAGTAGCTAAACTAAAAGTAGACAAAGTGATGAGGCTGGATGGGATACATCCGAGAATACTGAAGGGACTTGGTGACATTCTAGCAATTCACTGGCCGACCTTTTTAATGATTCTTTAGAGTCAGGAGTGGTCCCAGAGGACTGGAGAAGGGCACATGTTGTCCCTTTACATAAAAGTGGAAGTAAGGATGAGGTTGAGAACTACAGATCAGTTGGAAATGCTGCTAAAACAGAGGACAGTGAGGTTTCTGGAGACCAATGGCTTGCAGGATCTGAGGCAGCATGGGTTAACCAGAGGCAGGTATTGTCAAACAAATCTGATAGATTTCTTTTGACTGGGTGACCAGAGAGTTGGTCCGAGGGAGAGCCCTAGATGTGGTGTACTCAGATTTCAGTAAAGCCTTTGACACCATTCTGCACAGGCAACTTATAAATAAATTGAACACCCTACGGATGGACCCTAAAGTGAGTGACTGGGTTAGAAACTGGTTTGCCTCTTTGTGGACCTGGGGTGTTTGTTTCTGATGATCTTAAACAGGTAGAAAAGGTGATGGTGAAAGCCAGAAGGATGCTTGTGTGCATAGGGAGAGGAATGGCCAGCAGAAAAAAGGAGGTGATAGTGCCCCTGTATAAGTCTGTGGTGTAACCTTATTTGGAGTATTGTATGCAATTCTGGAGACCATACCTTCAAAAGGATATAAATAAGATGGAGTGCGGGGAGGATGGCTACTAAAATGGTTCGTTGTCTTCATACTAAACTATATTTGGACAGACTTAAAGATCTTAATATATATACATCAGAGGAAAGTGGGATAGAGGAGATATGATAGAGATATTTAAATACCTCCATGGCATAAATGCACAAGAGGAGAGCCTCTTTCGATTGAAAGTAAGCTCTGCAGTGAGGGGGCATAGGATGAGGGTGAAAGGGGATAGACTCAGGAGTAATATGCAGAAATGTTTATGGAAACTACAGGCTTGTGAGTCTGATGTAAGTATCAGGCAAAACTATAGAAACCATTATAATGAACAAAATTACTTAACATTGTAGATTGTCATTGTAATGGGACAATGCCAATATGGATTTAACCAAGGAAAGTCTTTCCTCACTAATCTGTTATATTTTTATAAAGGTATGAATAAACAGGTAGATAAAGGTACAGTCAAACCTCATTTTTTGTATGCCCCAGTTTTCGTTAGCTTCGGTTTTCGATGACTTTTTTCACTGCGATTTTGTCCCAGTTCTCGTACATCCGCTCGGTTTTTGTACAATTTAAAATGGTCCGTACCGGGGGGGGGGGGAGGGGGCACTCAGTACAGTACAGTACTTGTTTTTGCGAACCAGAGCTCTTTGCTTTCAGCGATCCTGAGCGTTGAAAAATACAGTACTGTACTGTAGCAAGAATCAAGGAGTGAGAGTGTGGCTTCCGAAGCTCCCTGCTGACGGCGAAACTTTGAGGGATCTGTGTGTGTGCTGTCTGGTGAGGTGAGAGAAGTGCCGGGAGCTGTTCTGCTGGTCTGATGCTTCCGATGCTCAATTAGGACTCCCTGCTGGGACTCCCTGCTGAAAGGGGTCTTCCAAACTTGCCAGTCCTGCTGCTGCTGAGAATCGGAGGCGGGGGAGAGAGTCGGCGATCAGAGAATCTGTGTGTGTGTGCTGCCTGGTGAGGTGAGAGAAGTGCCAGGAACTGTTCTGCTGGTCTGATGCTTCCGATGCTCAATTAGGACTCCCTGCTGGGACTCCTTGCTGAAAGGGGTCTTCCAAACTTGCCAGTCCTGCTGCTGCTGAGAATCGGAGGTGGGGGAGAGAGTCGGCGATCTGTGTTTGTGCTGTCCTCTGAGGATCGGGCAGGTGAGAGAAGTGTTCTGCTGCCTGGCTGACACTTCGGGGGCCCGTGCTGCTGCAGCCATTGCCACATGGCTCTGGAACGCATGCCCAGCTTTGTGTTCCAGGTTGCCTGAACGGGAGAGTGGTGTTTCCGGTGCCTGTGGCTGGCGCCTTTACTGGAGGCTTCTTTTTTGTGGATCCTTCTTGTTTTGTTCTGTTTTTAAATTCCTGTGGACGATCTCCTCTCTGGGTGTCTGGCTGCATCTTGATCGCTGTGCGGCTGATCTTTATCCCTTCTCCTAAGCAGTTTAACCAATCTGTCTGCCAAAAATACGTCTGGAGCACCATCTTGTCATTTTTATTTATTTCTCATTGTTTTCTGTATGTAAAAATATAGTTATTCTCTATAAAATGTATTCTTTTGTGAATATTTTTGGGTGTCTAGAACGGATTAATTGGATTTACATTATTTCTTATGGGAAATATTGCTTCAGTTTTCATACATTCGGTTTTAGTCAGACTTTTTCAAACGGATTAATCA